>OZ024741.1:192744062-192796562 GCA_964016885.1 Eledone cirrhosa
TCTCAATATATATATATATATATATATATATATATATATATATATATATATATATATATATATATATACATATATATAAAACTGTAGTTGTCTGTGTGTGTGTGTGTGTCCTCATTTTTACAAAGTCTATACAAATCTACATTTCTACTCCGATTGACTTCAAACTTGCATTTATATATTCCTTGCGGTCTAAAGATATTAACTGTAGCTTTCCTTTTTCACTTTTCTGTTGTTAAAGGGGTGTTAGGCGCTTGTTATCGATCTCCGTCGCGCCCTTATAATATCTGTCTGTATGTGTGGATGTCTGCATTACGACATTATGACAAACATTGATGACGTATTATGTTCGCTATTTTCCGTTCATTGCCAGGGAACGTCTTCACGAACCAAAGTATCGTCTTCCTGTTTTCCTTCGGTTGCAACGTTTTTCGAAATATTTACTTCTGCGTTCACAGATTGATTCTTTTAGTTTCAGAAGATCCCGTTAAGGGTGAAAGCAGCGATTCTTTAATTTGTTATTTTAATATATGATATAAGCGAGGCAAGCCAGCCCAGTTGCCACTTCTTGCCAATAAACATTAACCCTTTGTGCGCCATTCATCTAACTGTAGACCAACAAATACCATCTAAACGGAGAGTTGACAAGAACGATGGCGAATGAATCTTCGAGGTAAGCAGTTTCCTCCCGAGCTGTTAGTTCACGCGGGATTCTCTGTTACACCTTTTCGTAATAATACCGAACAACGTACTGCTGGTCACTCCTTCCCCCAAAAGCCGTACAAAGCGGACATGTGCATCGGGCAGATGGATCGGGTGCAAATCTACACCAGGCATACGCGAGAAATTCGCAAGGGACTGCACCGACAGGGATAGAGAGAAAGAGTAACTTAGTGGAAAGTGTGCGAATGAACTTTTGAGGTAAGTAGCCTACGCCTAACTGCTATGACACTGGAACCTTCTGCCAACTTAACCTGTGATTTTCTCTTTCATATTTACTCCAATAGGCCCAAACAGAGGGGTATGAAAAGAAGGTGCTCCCAATATTTCTATGAACAATGCACGTAGACAGCTAAACTGTATTTTCAACTTCTTAATTTTCTCCAAATAAAACAAGTTTCCTGTCGGTATATTTTCGTGAGTTTTAACAGGCACTCACAAATAAACGTTTCTCATTGGCGGTGCTATTACCAATGTTCTTACCCGTGCAACGCCGGGATACACTGCTAATAATATATATATATATATATATATATATATATTCGAAGCAGCGAGTTGATTTGAAATTATTAGAAATGTTAGCTATCGCCGTATAGATGAGTATTGACGTACGTCAATACTCATCTTTTTCCATTTCTCCGAGGGTTCTTAACCCCACTATCAGGCTAAATAATTTCTTTAATTTCTTTAGTCAAAATACGGCGATAGCTAACATTTCTAATAATATATATATATATAATACTCTAACCCTTTTCAATCTAAACTATCTAATGATATTTCAATATTCAAATCATCTAAAAATAAGTTCATTTTCTCCGACAAAACTAAAAATGTATACGAAGTTAATAATAATTTACATGACCAACTCTTAATAGATAACATCACCTCTAAATACAAAATAGCTAATATAAACACGTATAATAATATAAATAAGGAAGCTAAAGAATTAGCTAGTTCTTTAAAAATAGATAATAGGACAGAAAAACTTGCTAAACGTAATGAATATATCACCCTTAAAGATCACAAACCTGACTTTATTAATCGTCCTAGTTGTAGATTAATCAACCCTGCTAAGACTGATATCGGTCTTGCCACCAAAAAAATTTTAAATAATATAGACACACAGATTAGAAGTAAGTCTGAATTACTCCAATGGATAAATAGCTCTTCCGTAGTACATTGGTTTAATAATATTAGAGATATAAAAATAGTTCTAGATTCACCCAATTTGACATTGTAGATTTCTACCCGCCTATCACTCAGACTTTAGCGAAAGCCTTAAATTTCGCTAGAAGGTTTACCAATATTTCTGATATTGAAGAGAATGTCATCTTGCATGCTAGAAACACTCTACTCTTTACTGATAATGACACTTGGGTAAAAATATCTAACCCAGAGAACCCTTTCGATGTCTCAATGGGTTCTTTTGACAGTGCTGATGTTTGTGATTTAGTCGGCCTATTCCTCCTACACACACTTAAAGAAAAATTCCCTAACCATATTTTTGGGCTTTATCGCGACGATGGTCTAATAGTTTCCCATACCACCATAGGTCATAACTTAGATAGCTTAAGGAAAGACTTAATAAAAACCTTCACTAGTTTTAATCTTAAAATTACTATTGACACTAACCTTTCTAATGTTAATTTTCTAGATATAAACCTAGATCTTCCTACTGCTTCTTATAAACCATACCATAAACCTAATGAAAATTAAAAATATATAAATAAAGGCTTTTGCCATCCTCCTATAGTTTTTAAAAACCTTATCCCTAATATTAGCCGTAGGATCTCCACCCTCTCTTCCTCAGAAGCTATTTTTAATAAGGCATCCCCCTACTATAACAAAGCCCTTCAAAATAGCGGATTTAGCGAACCGATTAAGTACATACCCAACAATACTAACTCTTTTAAACATAATAATAGAAAAAGATAAATAATCTAGTTCACACCCCCTACTCTCTAGCAGTTAAAACTAATGTAGGCAAAACATTCCTAGAGCTCTTAGATAAACATTTCCCTAGAACACATATATACTATAAGATCTTCAATAGAAACTGTGTCAAAATTAGCTACTACTGCGGTCCCCCTATTAAATCTCATATCATCAATAAGAAATCACCCAGAGAACATCAAAATTGCTCCTGTAGAGTCAAAAGTGAATGCCCATTAGAAGCTAAATGCAACACCAAAGCCATTGTATATGCGGCTAAAGTGACAACCATCAGCAACAACCAACCAGCCACCAGCGAACGATATGTGGGTATGACACAAGACAAATTCAAAACGCGTTATTACTCACATGTCGCATCTTTCCGACATCCAGAAAAAAGATTCACAACAGCTCTGGCTAGCAGAATATGGGATTTGAAAGACCAAGGTATCCAATATAAATTGGATTGGTCAATTTTGAACCAATCTAAAGAATATGCAAGAGGAACAAGAAGATGCACACTCTGCATAAGTGAAAAATATTGGATTTTACAGAACCTTAAATCACCAAAAACCTGCCTAAATACAAAAACAGAAATTTTCACCAGTTGCCCACACATGAAATCACACTTGCTTTCAGCTCATATAAACTTAACTCACTTTCAGATACTTATCCCCCATAAACTCTTATTCTTCACTTTCCTTAAATTATCCTCTTTACAGACTTCTCTTTCTGATTTACTTTCATTTTTAATTTTTATTTTTAATTTAATTTTTATTTTTACTTCACATCCACCAGTAACCCCCCCCCCCCCCCCCGACTTTTCGATTCACTAACTAATATCTTCACATTCCACATTTTACTTCCCCATTTTCTTTCACTACCTGATATCAGAGATCACTTGCGTTTTCCACCTCAGATATATTCTGTTGTTTCGCAGCCGATTTTATATTTGTACTCATTTATTCAAACGGCTGGTTCATAATCTGTATCTATGTGTGTGAGTGTGCTTATGTGTGTATACGTTCTGTATATGTATACGAACGCCTCCGTATGTGTGAGTGCGTACGTATATATATGTGTGTGTATGTGTGTTTTTATATCTATGTTTTTTTATATCTGTTTTTTACATACTTATTTATACGTGTGTCTGTATGCGGGTGAATGTATGTGTATGTGTATGTATATGTGTGTATATGTATATGTATGTATGGGTGTGTATGTATATATGTATATATATATATAGTCGCGTACGTACGTGTGATTAGATATACATGTGGCGATATATATATATATATACGTGCCTCGTGTGTATGTATGTACGCATGCATGCGCTTTTGTCTGTACGTATTAGTGTGTATAAATATTTTTTTATATATATATGTGTATGTACGTGCGTACCTATGTTTGTTTTCTTTTCTCTAGTGTTAATTGATTACTTTCTCTTTGATTTAAAAATTGCTTTTTTCATTCTCATATATTGTTTCATTTTTATACATATATCGAGAATGACACTTCTTTTTACTATTACACTCCCTTTATCTTCCGCATATAAGTGACCGTGTGTGTGTGTGTTTATACGCGTGCTTTCATACTCGTATATGTATTTAATACCTGTATCTGGATGCGTGTTAACTATATTATCATACAATTTCTTTTTCAACTCATATTATATCCGTATTTGTGGTCACATATACACAAATATACTTTCCCTCATATATGTACTTACGCACACATTTTCACCATACACATGCATTTGTACATACACACATATGTACATTTGTGAGTGTATATACATACATATACACATACCCGAACTATATTTCCTTATTTTTTTATATCTCACTTGCATTACTTTTATTTATATATTTTTTGCCCGTTAAACTCTTGCATTTCTTGAGGAGACTTTTCAAATATTTCACTCTGTTTTAAATTGCCTTGTCCGACGAACGAATGAGGACGTTTATCAGATTCGTCTTATTCGGGAAACCTCTGGTAATGATGTAATTATATTTTATTGTTTATTATTACATTAAATTTTGCTCTGGTACTTACATAGAGCACTCTTCACTCCTATGACTTTTTCAATTTTCAACGGAAACTTCAATACTTATATATATATATATATATATATATATATATATATATATATATATATATATATATATATATTTCGTTTCTGAATTTGTTTAGCAAGATTCTTTATCTGAAAACGTGTGTTGAAACCGATATTGTTATACTTTGGGAGGGTCATGTTGCCAATAAGAAACACACGCAAGCAGTTGCTTTCACTTCAATTTATTATAATAAATTTATAAATTTAGGAATTTATAAATTTCCGGTTGGTTGGTTGGTTCCACAACCAGATGGTTGTTTATATATTGTCAAAGTTCTTTCGTCACACATTATGTGACCTCATCAGTGAACAGGGATTCTTTTCTTTGTTTTGTGCCTCTCATTTGTTCTGTCCTACGCCATCTTGTTTTTTGTGTGTGTCAGACGCCAAAACAAGATGGCGTAGGAGAGGCACAAAAAACGAAAAAAAACAACAAAAAAAACAATCCCCAGTTACTGAAGAGGTCACAGAATGTGTGACGAAAGAACTTTGACAATATATAAACAACCATCTGGTTGTGGAACCAACCAACCAACCGGAAATTTATAAATTCCTAAATTTATAAATTTATTATAATAAATTGAATTGAAAGCAACTAGTGGTTGTGTTTCTTATTGGCAACATGATCCTCCCAAAGTATAACATATATATGAAAAAGAAGTTCAAAATGCAATTAAAATCTTTAATGTTTATTTACAATAATTTATAACTTTACCGATTTCAATTTCAAAGCTTTCACTATTTTCGAAAATTAACCTTTGAAAATCATGAAACTCATGAAACCTTCTTAGAGGCCCCAATTGCATTTTCAATTTCTTTTTCCTACATTTTTACCCTTGTGGGATATATTAAAAACCTTGCCTTTGAATATATATATATATATATATATATATATATATAGATGCGAGAAAAACCACAAACCCTCCATCTCAATTCTACTTTTGAAAAGCAGTAAACTGTGAAACCGGTAAAAGAAACAAATAAATATTCTTAAAAAGACTCCAGTTGCATTTTTGATTTCTTTTCCTTATGTGTGTGTATATATATATATATATATATATATATATATATATATATATATATATATATATGTGTTGGCGGGAGATTCCAAGATTACTAGACCGTGGTATGGCAGTGGGGGTGTGCTTGCACTGCTTTAAAAAAAAAACGCTGCTCATGGCCTGCACCTCACATAGCCCCTGGCAAACCAAGTCCATCTCCTAGCCTTCTCGTTTGGCTTAACATGTAAGGGCGGCGTGACCGTCCCTACTGACAGGAGGAGGGGCATAGGTGGATTCTTGAGCCTCCAAATCAGTGCTCTGGGTAAATGGAACTCGTCAGCCTAGGAGGGCATTCCATCTAAGCGAAGGCAAATTCTGAATTTAAACATCGGCTGCCATACAGCTATACCCACTTATGGGAAAGGATTCAGGAGTAAACCCCGAGGATAAATCCGGAGTCGGTGTGCGTAAGGGAGTTCGATGTTATATCCAACCTCGTTCTGGCAACCCCTGTGGCACAACCATTGCCGAGTTGTACTGGTCTCTGCCCTTCCCTTCGACATCACCGGTGGCGCGGAGAGAGGCAACGTGCTGCATGGGCAACTGTCGATGTCCCATAAAACCCTGCCCAAGGTTGTGCCCTGGAGAGGTCACTCTAGTATCATCTCACCATGGAAGCAAAACATAGAAAGCAGCAGTCTACCGGTTATAAGTCTGCACATGATTAGGGTATGAAGCACGGTGCCAAGGGCTGCTTTCGACGGAGGGAGAGGCCATTGTGCCCCACTGGAGAGCTATCACCCGCTGGGCAGCTCCCACCAAGCTGGGCAGCTCCCACCAAGTTAGGTGTTGTTCCATCACAGTCCAAATGCTCCACTGGGTACGTGAGGCGTAGGGATATTGATATACTGAATCGTGGGCCGTAAAGCCTGTACCAAGAAAATCAATGAACAAGCAAACAAACAATGTAAGATGATCTTCAAAAGGTCAGTGACACGCGCAAAACAGCAGTTATCAACAACGAACTGCTCCGACGTCGTGTGGTCATTGCAGCGCTCAAGGAGACGCGTCTCCCAGATTTGAGGACCCTACGGCAGGGGAAACGCATAGATGAAGCCAAAGAGCATGCCGACGGCTTTACTGTGAGGAGGTCACTGTTGAATATGGTAGAACTCTGCATCGACGCCTCGTAGCGGATCCTCTCACTCCAATTGCATACTTCGGATGGACCTGTCAACCTTGTCAGCGCTTATACTCCAACTCTCTATTCCACACAAGACGACAATGATAAGTTTTACAATCAGCTCTCCAGAAAAATGCAGACGATCCCAAATGGAGAACAGCTGATGCTACTTGGCGACGTCAATGCCAGAGTGGGAGCCGACCACGACACCTGGACAGGTTGTCTGGGACGGCACGGGATCGGCATCATGAATGACAACGGACAATGACTGTTTAAGCGCTGTGTGTTTAAGTGCTCCATGGAGTATGTGTCACTTTCACATACTTCCAGGTTAAACTTCACAACTTTTCCTGGCATCAGCCTCGCTCAGGGTATTGGCTAGATCTGATCCTCACAAGACACAACCACCCGAGAAACGTGCTCCTGACTCGTTCCTTTCAGAGCGCTGACTGTGACACAGATCACTCTCTGGTTTGCTGCAATCTCAAACTCCAACCAAAAATGATGCACTACACCAAGCCTCCGGACAGGGAGCGTATCAATGCTATTGCGACCCAGTAATCAGACAAAGTAGTTGTATTCCTCGAGCAGCTGGGAGACGCCCTCCTGGAAAGTGATGTTCAGCAAAGATGGGACTTACTCAGAGGCACCTTCCATAACACTACATTGAAGACCTTTGGGAGGAAGCGAAGAACAACACATGACTGATTTGAGGCGAGTGACCATGGAAGAGAAGAGTACTGCCCTATTGAAGCACAAACACCAACCGACCAAGGCAACGTTACGATCATTGAAATCAGCTTGGAACAACACACAAAAGATTGCAAAATGCTGTGCAAATGATTACTGGTTACAGCTATGCGAAGGCATCTATCAATCATTTGACATAGGTAACATTCGTGAAATGCATGCATGCATCAAGAAAGCCATCGGCCCAACCCAGAGCAAGACAGCTCCACTCAAATTCAGAACAGGCGAGGTCATCAAAGTCAAAAGGGAGCTGCAAGGAAAAGAGTATCTCGGACAACGCGCTAGACACTAAGGAACACCTACCCGTCATGGAAGAGCTAGATGCAATTGCCGACTGCTGAAAAGCTTCCTGCTGGGAAGGCACCAGTATCTGACGGTATCCCCTCAAAGGTCATCAGGTGTGCAAAGTTAGTGCTATTTAGCCACTTGTTGAAATTACTGTCTTAGTGTTGGAATGAGGGAACAGTCCCGCAAGACTTGAGAGACTGCAGCATTGTCACCCTCTATGAGAACAAAGGGGCCAGAAGTGACTGCAATAGCATCTAGCTGCTAAGCATCATTGGGAAGATCTTTGCCTGCGTGCTCTTGAACAATCTACAGAAAATCGCTGAGAAGGTATAACCCGAATTTCAGTGCGGTTTCAGGTCAGAACGCTCCACCATCGACATGATCTTCTCACTTCAGCAGCTATAGGAGAAATGCCGAGAGCAAAGACAACCACTCTACATCACCTTCATTGACCTCACTAAAGTATTCGATCTAGTTAGTTGAAACGGCCTGTTCAAAATCCTCGCCAGGATCGGTTGTCCTCCAAGACTTTGTAGGATAGTCCAATCGTTTCATGCAGATATGAAAAGTGTCATTCAATTTGATGGCTCTTCTATGGAGCCATTTAACATATGCAGTGGCGTCAAGCATTACTGTGCGCTATCCCCCACTCTGTTTAGCATCGTTTTCGTAGTCATGCTAAGAATTGCATTTGGAAAGTCAACTGAAGGTGTCTACCTCAACACCAAATCAGACGGGAAGCTATTTAGTCTGTCAAGGCTGAAGGCAAAATCCAAAGTTCGCAAAGTAATCATGAGATAAATGCTGTTTGCAGACGACGCAGCATTGTCAGTGTACTCTGAGGAGCAAATGCAGAACCTCATTAACAAATTCTCGAGGGCCTACTATGAAATCAGCCTGACCATTAGTCTGAAGAAAACCAATGTACTGGGCCAAACTGTCAAGTACCCCCCCCCCCCCCCACCGTCGCCATCAACGACTACGATCTGGAGGTGGTCGATGAATTCATCTACCTTGATTTCACCATCACTTACAAACTCTCCCTGGACCCTGAGATCAGCAGGAGAGTTGGACGAGCAACCTCCACATTTACCAGCCTGACGAATAGAGTCTGAAAGAATTGAAAACTAACTACAAACACTAAGATTGCTGTCTACAAGTTGTGTCCTCAGCACACTGCTTTACGGCAGCGAGATATGGAACCTCTACTCCAGACAGGAGTCACGTATCAATGTCCTTCACTTTCGTAGACTGGTACTCATTTTGGATATCAAGTGGTCAGCAATAGTGAAGTGCTCAACCACGCCTAGATATCCAGCATATATACACCCTGCTCAAACAGCGTCATCTGCGCTGGCTCAACACCAACACCTCTTTGTTTCCGGCCCCGTACTACATTACAGATCGTGCAAACATACATGCCGCTATCCGCAACATCACACATCCCCCACACACCTCACATCAATACACATACTTATCACAGGTAACACATATATATATATACCACCCAACACACATATATAGCTCTGCACAGATATACGCATCACATTCCTCATTATACAAGTACATATCCCCCCACTGAACCCATTCATCCAAAACACACAAGATTGAATCTTCTATACGCACAAACATTTTGTTTGTAACTTCTTCTCAGAAGAGCGCCATCCATTCATTGAACATTGCACAATAATGTGCACGCAGGTAACTTTTCAGACCAGCTTTTATTTTAAATGCACATTCACAGATGTGACACTTGAACAGTCTGTCTCCTGGCATTCCGGCTAGTTTATATCTTCATGTATTTTATCATGTCAGGTCAGTCCACCAGCTGACTTCCAAATTAAGTCACATTCATTGCAAATGTATCGTGGAGAACGTAGCTGTAGAACCATCTCACAAGTGGCTCGGTATCTCCCTGGGTCGGGTGACTTAAAAGGTTGACAAATCCAGCTCTTAATAGAAGAAATTTTCTCCATATATTATTCCTCAATTCCTGTTGGATTTCTGCAGGCACTGTATTTGGGTTCCGCTTACCGATGAACGCTTCAATGCAGCATGCCCCATTCGCTTTTGTTCAAAGTCATCACATACTTGATGATCTTACTCCATAATGTATGGCTTTTAGCCTAGGCTTCCAAATTATCCATATCAACCTTCCTTCAGAGCTTTTATGACATCCTTAAACCGCTTCTTTTGTTTGTGCTGTGGTCATTTCCCTTTGGTTAACTCCCCATAAAATATCTGTTTAGAGATCTTTCCATCTTCCATCCTGACCTGATGACAAGCCCAATACATCTACTTCATAATAATTCTCCTCTCAAAACTGGTACTGCATGCTTCCTCAAGTACAACAGCATCAGGTGTGTAAGAGGACCACTTAATGTTCAGGACGCCTCGGATGCAATGTTGAAGAAACCTTTCCATTTGATTGATATGGTTCCTGTAAGTTGCCCACATTTCGCACCCATATAGCAGGGCTATAAGATCACAGACCTCATATACAGCGAGCTTTGTGTCTTCCGTCACCAGACTCACTTTTCAAGCTCCCGGAAGGAAAAACTCGCTTTCGCAACTCTGTGATTTATTTCAGCACCAAGGGTGCCATCTCTGCAAAGTGTACTTCTTGGATACACAAAGCTGTCCACGACTTTTCCCTCCCGCGAGAATGTCTGGCTCCAGATACACTACCCAAACTGGTAGAGTGTACATGACATTTATCTTTTTTATGCTAATATTTAGCACAAATGATGCAGTGCATGCGTTGGAGAAGGTATCCGATATTAACTGCATGTCCTCTACAGTGTGAGCATCATACAACCACACACACACAAAGAGTTGCATAAAACACGCATACATCTCTTCCCACCGCTACTGCAAACACCACACTCGCACACTTTTATATCTATGTATGTGTCTGTGCGCGTATACGTGAACGCCTTCTCACGTACGTATGTATATTTATGTTTACGCATGCGTGTGCTGCTTGCGTGTGGCACTATGTTCGTGTGGAGTCTATTGCCATAGCTTAGTGTCATCGGATGAAAATGCTTCCCAGCAAGTATTTTGGCTCCCCTCTATATTCTAGCCCTTCCCCTCCACGGGCACAATAACCTCATCTTTCGCAGTTCGACGGATGTACTGACGCAGGGTCGTACGTGACGCCTTGTGGTATTTCTTACGGCCATACCCATGACGTGGTACGTAACGACTTTATGCATGTCTCACCACCTTCTCCACGCTGTTCTACCAAAGGCTCGCTTCTGATTGTATGCGTGCTTTTATATCTACGCACAAGTATACATACAAGTTTAACCATGCTCACATGCATGCGTGTTAAAATGCGCATACGCACATACATATACGCCTATGGTACATCAATGGATGGTTGATGAATACAATATTTCTTAACAGGTGTATATTTTTCTTATACTAAAACAGTAAATTCCCTCCGAAGAAGCATTTGATTCTGGTAATGATGACCATATTGATTTATTGATTGGTTGGACTTATTCTCCGATTCAGAAACTGCACGAACAGTCGAAAGATTTGATCGGATAACGATGACTATCTCAAATTATTGAAGTGGTCTGACTTATTTATTTTTCACTTCATAGACTGTTTTTGCGCTCGGGGATTTTGGTCAGCATCCTTATGTTTAAGCTGCTTGTGATTTCATATATCCCCAGGAAATAATATTTTATCGACCTGTTAGTGGTGGCATGTATAAAATGCTTTATATATGTTTGCTTCTCTGAATAAGACATCTTAAAGATATTTTTTCATTGAGATGTTATGTATATTCGTGACGAATTTTAATTGTGTAATATTAATATATATATATTTTGCCTACGGCATATCACAAATTCGGGTTTTCATGTGAAGATACCGTTCTCATAGCAGCAACAAAGGCACACGTTACATCATGGATTGCATAACAGAACCGTTGAAATAATTACAATGAATAAACGTTTAATCTAACATCAGCATCTCTCTCTCTATATATATATATATATATGTGTGTGTGTATATATATATATATATATATATATATATATATATATATATATACTTTGACCGATCAGCCAAACACACTAGATGGTGCTAAGCTAAACCATCAGTTTTCAAATTCATAGCTGAAGGCTTTCATGTATTTCATATACATATATATATATGATGGCTGCAAACTATGCTACGAGTATTGCAATCGCTGGTCAGATTACAGAAAATGGTGCACTTTTAGGCTACGGCCAGCCACACGAATCTGTAACATAATCTGAACAAGCAATGCCTATGCTTTGAAGGTTCTTTAAGTGGGGAAAAGCCTTGCACCCGACCAATCCCTCTCTCTGAGCATCAAAAACACTACCTGAAAAGGAGAACAGGTCAATATCATCGGATGCTTCCGAAGCCGCAGGTTTTTTTTTTTTAGAGTTTCTCTTTCTTAGAAAGGTGCTGTGATAACAACTGGAGGCCTTTCACTCCCAGGTGAAAAAAAAATGTACTATTTGGATGGCCGTTGATTCTGCTGAGTTTCTCCGCCCTTCGCTGGGTCTTGTATTTCCTCCCGTTGGTGTCCAAATATCACCTTCCTCACCAAGCAAGCTTGGTGGGGTTGCCGGTTTAGTCGCCGACGACCCGACAGTGAGAGAGGTTGTACTGGGTTACATGTTACCAATAGCACTCAAAAAGGACCTGACATATATATATATATATATATGTATATATATGTATATATATGTATATATATGTGTGTGTATATATATGTGTGTGTGTGTGTGTGTGTGCATGTATATATGCATGGATGCATGTATGTATGTATGAATGTATGTATGTATGTGAATAATTTTGAGCAAAGTAATATTTGGTAAAGGAAAATACAACAATCAAGCCACGGTCTACTTTATTGCGGAAGTTTAAGAGAAGGGACTGTGTGATTAAAATAGTTTCCGTTATTTTTTCTCTTGCTTGTCATTGGTTATTGAATTATCGCTACTGAGAGAAAGAGGCATAAAATGTTGTAGAATTAAATGTCACATGTAATCTAATGAGGTACAGATGTCACATCATTTCTTATTTTTTTTTGAACAAGGAATAGTGAGACGATAATCATCATTTATGAGCACACTCACAAACACAGACACACATACACACACACATACACATACACATACACATACATACATACATACATACATACATACATACATACATACATACATACATACATACATACATACATGTATACATACATACATACATACATACATACATACATACATACATACATACATACATACATCGCTGTTGGGAACGATATTGTCAGAAGTCGAAATTCGCGAGATCACCAGTCGTCGACAAGGAAATGTCCCGCAACACAATCTGTATGATATATATACAGTATATATATATATATATATATATATATATATATATATATATATATATATATATATATATATATATGCAAAAGTTCTATTTAAATTGTTGGGATACAACAAGCAAATATTTTTATAACTGATATACACTCAACAAGTATTTGGAGTAAATATACGATATTAACAAATGGAATCTATATTTATAAAACCATATCTATTTTATTATACATATTTCAAGGATACCATGTTAAATTATGGTATGCTTTCATCAGACAAAATACAATATATACCAGTTTTATAAATAAATATTGACATACCCTTTCAAAATGCAACCGTTACATTTCGTTTTAATCATTTTCTAACCCAGAAAAAAAGAGAGAAATAAATAAAAAGGGAAAAAAAATGTTTTTTCTTCCTAATAATCGTCTCTTTCTCCCTGTTTTCATATATATATATATATATAGGGTGTGTGTGTGACGGAGAGAGAGAGGAGAGAGAGGGGGGGGGGGTATAATTGCAATACGTGGGACGAGGGTATGAAGGTAAGGACAAACAATAAAGGGGAGAGACTATCTCCTTGGAAGATACCTCTCTTGATTTTCACTCCTGTCAAGGTGGCGGTAGATTTCCTCAGACATAGTGCTTGTTAGTAAGTTCCACATCAAGGATAGACAAGTGATAAGCATATAGTTGGTAACGTCATTTTCCTTGACTTGGTCTTTCGTTATTAGAACCATGGTATCTTTTGTCAACCACTGCGGTACTTCACTTGACACCAACCAGCCATTGAACATGTCTGTCAGTATCGGGAGAAGATATGTTATATTTTTAGTCCAATGTCCTTGCACACCATCTGGTCCTGATGATCTCCAGTTGATTAATTTATTGGTTACTTTTTAAGGGTTTCAACCGAGATACTCGAATCAAGTTGTTATTCTGCTTGTTCATCTACCCCATTTTTAAGTCTCAATCCACTCTGCCCGACTATTATGTTCAACATCCTGCTTCAAAATCCCTCTCCAAAATGTGTTGGTCCATTCAGCTACAGGAATATCATCGTCGCCTCTTTCTTTTACTTCAAATAGTTCAAATGACATATGGTTGTTGTCGAACTTGCGGTTTGTCTATATTGGCTAACTCTGCTCTCGTATCTTTTAACTTTTACAGTTTGGGATATGACACGTTGCTTTAATTCCTCTATCTTTTTTTATGACTTAAATAGGTTTATTTACAATAGTTTATAACTTTGCCTATTAATCCATATGGTGAGCAAATGGGGTCCCGCGTACTGGCCTCCCCACAGTCCCGGCGGACAGGATGGAGAAGGCGTTTCTCCGGAGGATGGTAAGGGAGATGCGGTGGAAGAGCCATTTCAACTCGCGAGGCTCACACCTGTAGCTGGCCAGCTCAGTGCCTATGATGGTGAATAGGGAGGTAGCCCTAGGGCCAAGGACACAAGAAGTCTCCACTGCCAAGGGCACGCCCGCGAACCTGCCGGAGAGCGACCGGTACTTGGAGAGTTTGGCCTCCTCAGCCCGACGTGCAGCAGTACCTGGGTTAGCCACAGAATGCATCAGGTTGCAGCTGGAGAAAGTGTCGCTGTAAGTGGCATCCCAGACGAGGGGTTTGCCACCGCGGAACGGGAAGATGGTCATACCGTCTGGCTTTTTGCCATCCCCGCGGTCCAGCCCACCTGCTCGTGCTGGGAGGGGAAGCCCGCAGCGTCCAAACCATGCCTAATGACCTCGTTGAGGGCAGCATGGCGTGGAAGGCGACCAGCATTGTGGCGACAGGAAAGCGGATGCAGGCCGAAAGAGTCCACGGTAGATCCACAGCGACATTTATGAGGTTCGCAGATCCAGGGCCCAAGCCTAAAGGAAACGCCGATGCGCAGGCTATCGTTATCCAGCTGCGTGCCAGTGGAGAAGGAGGGCAAGGCATGGAGCCAGGCATCACTGTGGGAGTTTGGAGGCCGCCCGAAAACAGGCAAAGTGGTGCTGGCGCGTGAGCCTGTCTGTGGCCAGGCTGCACTGGAGGGCATCCCATACACGTTGGGAGGACTTGACGTCAGCAGGTGGAGAAGGAGGAGGGACCTCTACTAGGATAGGTCCCAGCCTATCCCACGTTTCACAGGCGACCTCAAGTTCCCTGGACACAGAGGATTTTATTGTGTTTTGGAGAACCTTGCTGACGAGGACGCGGCATGAGGTTACCGATGAAAGAAACGCTGGCAAAGCCAGCGAGATCGGTGACCGGAGGCCAAGGTCGCCATATCTGACAGGTAAAGAGGCCTGTTGCCACCCAATGTCGTCAAACCTGACGTTGCATATCTCCTCCGCTGCCGGTCGGCTACAAGTATCGAGGTCAGCGAGGGAGAGATGCGTGGCTGTAGCACGGAGCTCTGTGAAGGATGTAGAGGAGATTCGGCATGGCGAAGCAGTTCTCAACAAGAAGAGAGCTGGGTGGCCGTTGATCAAGCCCAGTCGGCTCGTGAAGGTCTGGAGTTGTTGGAGCCTAGACCTGATGGTGGAGCGGATGGTCGGCGGGTGGATCGGTGACCCGAGGATGAGGACATCATCTTGGGGGGGGGTCACCTGTACTTGGTGGAGAATGGAGTGCACGTCCGAGACGGAGGCTGCCAAGCTCTTGGCATCATGACTGACATTCACCACCTCCGACTTGGACGAGTTGACCTGGAGGCCGATTCCCGCCAGGGCCGGAACCACCGATTGAAGGTCATCCACGTACTAAACGTTAACAGGGGCCGTGATACTCCGGGCAATGCGGTCTATACCAAGGGCAAACAGGAGAGGGCCAATAAGTATGTTCTTATTTTGTCGACCTTGAGAAGGCACACCTACAAGTACACAAATCATACACACGGAAAATACAGACAGCCAGAACAAAAGTGGACAAAGACCTTTTCATCTCTAACTCGGTCGGTAATGAGAGGTAGGGTGGCAGTGCTGTTTCGGAAAGGCATGGATCTCGAGGTAAAGTCGATCTTCCTAGACCCGAATGTTATGTTGGTGGTCCTGGATGTAAGCAGCAGCAGCGAAGATAGTACCTTTAGACTGGTGGTGCCTTTAGACCGATCGAGGCTGGACGGCCGGATTTTTTTAGGCGCCTGGAAGACTTTCTGGAACGTCTCGCCCTTTACTTTTAGCAGAGGACTGGAACGGCATCTTAGACACACGCTGGGATTGTGTGGGAGTAGCTGATAGAAGCAGAGGGTGCTAAAGCCTCAAACACCTGATCATCCAGTTCCAACTGTCTGACAGGTATCGACTAGATTTCCCTAATGCGCCAGTGTGGACCTGGACCAACTGCATATGGTCATCTAGATCGTATATAGACAGGATTCTCGTTAGGAAAATAGATAGAACTAGTATAGTCTATCCACGTTTTAAAACTATTCAGATCATAAGTTTGTGATCTGTACGGTCGACCTACAAAAGACGTGTAGGTCCTGGTTACTTGAAGCTGATCATGTCGTTTCCGACACGTAAGGCTTTCAGGGATAAGATCAACAATTTAAGCAAAAGTTGACTGGGTGGGTGGTCAACAACAGGTAGTGGGGTGGGGGCTTTCAAAAGAGAGGTTAGAGCAGTGGTTCTCAACCTTTTTTTGCCAACGGCACACCTTGGACCACATGAAAAAATAGCGACACACCTGGCTAAATATATATGAAAAATATTTGAATTTTACAAAATAAAAACATGGCAAGTCATAGACGGCATACAACCGTAGATACAGACTAGTCATAGACACAAAGAATGACTCAAACTAAATAAAGAAAAACACAGCTATGAACTTACTTTATTGCAGTGTTTCGAATTTCATCAGTCAAATAGTTGGCTTCTTTAGTGAGAAATTTGTGGCTGGCTTTATTCATAATTTCCTCAATGTTTGGTCGAATATGAGACAGATACACCCTCATTTCTTCTTCCGTTGTACGTAATCGCATTTTCTTAGTGTGCCGTTCAAAATTTCGCGGCACACTTAGGAAGATCTCGCGGCACACTGGTCGAGAATCACTGGGTTAGAGTAATGTCAATAGGTTTCAGCAAAGAAGTAGCATTAGAGAAAATTAGAAAGGAGAAGGAACTGGTAGCTAAGTTAGACGGCATTGCAACTAACGTGCTAGCGGCGAGAATGGCATTTCCTCATTGCGGAACACGAAGGTTGCATTGTGAGAGCTAACGCGCGTGCTCTGAGAAACGTGGGAACCAAAGCTGTTCGATAGGACAGCGTGGCAGAGTCGCAGCGTTGTAAAAAAACACAATTCGGTCTTTGACAGACTGAGAGGGACACGAGCTGAGCGATTCCAGGCGGATGTGGGAGGCCTCTCACAGGCATATTGCTCGGTCATTCGGGAGGGGGCGGGAAGTGGAGAGTCAGAGAAGGTGGCGGACTTCAGCCCCTACCTCGATGGCTTACCGCATCTCTCGACAGACGACGCTGGGCGCTGCGAAAGGTGGATAAAAGCGGCCGAAATTCGGGACGACCTAGACGGCTGCACGAGGCGCAAGTCAGCCGGTTTGGATGGTCTGCTCTACGGGATATGGTCTGCTTTACATAGATATACTAGACTCAGCCTCCGATCTCCTTGAAGCGCTCTACTGCGACTGGCAGTAGAACGGGAGTATTCCCAGTTCTGTGAACCGGGGCGTAGCGACGCTGATGAGGAAAGACGAGAACAAGACGAGGAAAGACGACACAATCAGGCCCATAACACAGAGTTTAAGATTTTGGCCAAGGTGTTAGTGAAGAGGTTAGCGCTTGTCATCGAGGATTTGGTTGGGGAGGCGCAAACTTGCGCAATCCCGACCAGGTCAATACACGGCAACCTCCACCTCATGCAATTTATTATAGAGTGGGTAGGGTGTAGACATGGCTTCGGTGAGGCTCTGATCAATCGAAAGCTTTCAAGAGGGTCGACCATCGATATGCGGAAGCTGTCCTGAAGGCAGCTGGCTTCGGCCCCGTCTTCCGAAGCTGGATCGCTGCAATGCACAGCGGTATCTGCTCAGTGGTCAATGTTAATGGCTCCCTCTCGGAACAGTTTCAGATCTCCCGATCCGTTCGTCATGGGTGCCATCTCTCCTCCTTTCTGTACGTATTGACTCTCGATGGTTTACTGCGGAAGCTGGAGCTGTTGCAGGGCATCCCACTCAAACTGGGGCGTGGAAAGGTCTGTAGCCTGTATGGTATTCCCAGTCGCTTTAAGAAATTTTGAAGTTTTAATAGGATTGATCCTAATGGCTCGATCACAACTGGTCTCACTTCCGCATTATCCTCTTGCATTCCAAATTATCTTACCACCTCCACTTTCATTCCAGAGTACTTACTAGTAATATTCCTCCTGCATTACTTTACAAAGCATATGTTCATTCCAATTCCCTATGACTTCATATTGGTATTTACAACACAAAAGTCAACGTTGTAGACAGACTTTATCATGGCAGCGCTTGTATTCTTTTTGCGCAAGGCTTTCACATCCACATACGAAATGGGCTACATTTTCTACATTCTTTCACAGAGCCTGCAGACCTCAGTGTCAGATGTTTTGTAGTTGTTATATTTCACCAAATTGATAGCAGCTATAAGACTTTCAATGGTACGTTTTGAATCGCTTTGCTTAAGACATGTCCATGATGTTTTTTATTCTTGATATCCTATGTATTTCTTTCAAATTGATCATGCATTCTCATTCCTAGAAGATCTTCCTTTCTTTTCTCTTCAGCTCTTCAGTTAAATTCTCCATTTCCAATCATTTCTAATGCATTTATACGAATATTTTTTGTTGTATTTTGCAACAACTCTTCGTCACTGTTTACCAAATATTTTGCAAGCATTCTCCTTTCACCCCTTATACAATGATCTACAACAATGGGGCCTCTTTCAACATTCTTTCTCTTCATGTATAGTCAATTAATATTTGCTTTAGTGTGTAAAACTCCGTATAATGTCGTTAACTTTCTCGCATTTATATCCAATTTTGATATTTCTTCTTCAGCCCAACTGAGAATAAATGCACTATATCTAACCACTGCAACTGCCGAGTTATTTACTGCAGCAACAAAATCTCTCGCATTCAAGTTGGATTTTAAAATTATTTTCAATCTTTTTAAATATATCCCTCTAAACTCTTCTTTTATTTCTGCATGCAAAATATCATCAAGTTGTAAGATCCTCAAATATCTATAGCCTCTATCTTCTGGTTCTCCCATGGTTTCTCCCGATCGCAGTCGTAATTCTCTACAGGCTGTTTTCTTCCCTGTTTTCCCTATTTTCATGTTGAGTACAGAAAATTTGGAAATCCCTGTTTTAACCAATGAGTCTATTTAGTTTTCAGACTTTCCAAATAGTTTCAGGTGATCCATAAACAGAAAGTGGCTCAAGAATGTCCATTCATTTCCACATTAGTAGCCCATTTTTTTCTGGGTGTGAGGGTTATAGGTTTCAGTGCCTGTAACATATAGTAACGTTAAAACCGGTCCCCTTGGAAGATACCTCTTTTAATTACTACTTCTCCCAGGAAAACATTGCTTGAGTATAACTTGGTTTTCCAATCTGTTATAATATTCAACAAAAACTTTGTGATGTCAACAACACCAAACATCCGCAGGCATTCACCAATTGAAGAATGAGACACCATATCATATGTCTTCTTATTTCAATCCAGGCCATAGACATGTTTTTGTGATGTTTCGTAAATGTCTCAAAACTGTCTTATCAATATCCAGGTGATCCTCGGTACCCTGGGACCTCTTCCTGCATTCTTTTTGTTCGTCTGGTAGTATTCCTTCCTGTGATAGAAAAGCATATGTCATACCCTGAGAATCTTCCATATTATGTTATAGGGTGGTAGTTTCCCACAGCCTTCTCCTTACTTCTACCTTTTATCATAACCGTTGTCTCTCTGTAACCATCCAGGTGGGGACTAAACTTCTCTGGACACATTCATTCATTTGTGTGTCAAATCTTTCATCTATTTCACTGCATCACTTCAGCCAAAAGCCGTGGACCCCATCTGGCCCAGGGGCTTTCCAGTTTGGTGTCTAGGCTACTTTATCCTTAACATCAACTGTGTTTATGATAATATATGTTTGTATATTTCCTCCTCACATTTCTGTCTTGATGGTGTCTATCCACATGACATCCTTTCTATGACTCATACTGTATCCCCATATCCCATTCCAGAACTCCTTGGCCTTATCAGCATTAGGAATAGCGTCCTTCCCATTCCCATTGTTTCCTTCCAAAGTGCAGAAAAACTGTCTTGTATTATTTTGGAACAATCTATTCTCCTTGAATTTAGCTGTTCTGTTACTGTATGGAATCCACTCTTCTGTATTTTATATGTCTTCTTTAGTGTTTCTCGACTAGCCTTTTTCCCATTTTCCCACTTTCCTCTAAACTATTGCTCAAATTTCCTTAGATCTTGCCTTAACTGCATTATAGCATTTTCAATGCATCTTTTCCACCATGTCTAGTGTTCGTCAGTTCCATTTACTCCTCTACAAGTAATGCAACAGCTCGGATGAGGTTCCTAATTTGTGGTAAGTCTTCTGTCTGGATGTGTTTTATGACAGCATTTATCTTTTTTGTAGTTTCAACTATTATCCTCCTACCTACCCTTCTCATATTCATTGGGATTCTTTCTTCTGGGGCATCCATCAAATCCATAAGCCGTCTACGTAAGTCAAGTGACTCACCATCTAAGTGACTCCCTCCTCTTGTATCACCATTCTCCTCTTCAGCCATACAAGGGTTCAACAGCCCTAACATTTCCATCACACTACCTCTGCTCCTGCTGCCCATTTTTCTCTCTGCCTTCAACCATAGAGACGGCTTCAGCTTCTCTCTCTCATTGTTGTTCATCTACATGTTGCTTTAAGCATTCACTAATCCAAGATATTTCTATTTCAGTTAACCAGCCCCTCCTCCTACTCACCCTCACTTGATTCATTATTTTAATTTCAAACATCTCAAACATGCTCTTTCCCATCCAAAAGTCCACAGTGAGTTGTTCTACTCCGCGACTTCCTTTCACTTTTGCTCTTTCATGGCATTCAATCAGTGTAGTGTACTCTTCCTTCGTCCATTTGTGTCTAGCTGTCTGCACATTCTGTGTGTGATCTGTTGCTTGGTAACGACTGTCCGGAGCCAGATCACTCTCCTTGTTGCTGGGGGCTCTAAACATACCGGACGAGGGACCTTCACCGTGATTGGTTCTAGCTTCATTTACGCCGTTAAATATTTCACTATTGTTTTGCATCACGATTCCACGAGAGTGGTTTGTAGCGATTTTTTTCTCCCCATTGGTGTTTTTATTGAGACGCCGTCTCTATATAACCTGCCTCGCCTGACTAAAACCTGACTTTATCATTATCATTATCAATACCATCGCCACCACCGTTATCACCACCATCATTATTATCAGTACTGCAGTTATTATCATGATCACTATCATTATCATCATCACTGTCAACAACAAAAATGATATTATTATTGCTCTGTCACGCAGTGCAGATGGATAATGCACCGGGGTAATAGTTAACTGCCAAATCACCACATTGACCATAGAGTGGATTGGCAGTATCGGTAGAGAGTCCGACGCCATGCTTTGCAGCATACAGTTACGGCCCTTTACGGTCTGAGTTCAAATCCCGCCGAGGTTAACTTTACCTTTCATCCTTACGGGGTCGATAAAATAAAGTACCAGTAATACACTGGGCTAATTTGCTGGCCTTGTGCCAAAAAGTAGAAACAATTATATGAGAAAGAGCAGTGGATTGGCAGTATCGGTAGAGAGTCCGACGCCATGCTTTGCAGCATACAGTTACGGCCCTTTACGGTCTGAGTTCAAATCCCGCCGAGGTTAACTTTACCTTTCATCCTTACGGGGTCGATAAAATAAAGTACCAGTAATGTACTAGGATAATTGCTGGCCTTGTACCAAAAGTAGAAACAATTATTATATTAGGTACTGAGTTCAAATCCTACCGAGGTTAGCTTTGCCTTTCATTCTAACAGGGTCGAACAAAATGAAGCACCAGTAATGCACTGGGATCGATTTAATCAACTTTGCCCCCCCCCCCCCCAAAAAAAAAAATTGCTGGCCTTGTGCCTATATTTTATGACTGAAGCTCAAAGCATGGCTAGATTGTTCATTTGACGCGGAGACCCCCTACCCCTGTTCAAGTATGTATACATACACACATACACAGATACATACATCCGAACAGATACAAACACATATATTCACACATGCAAACACAGGAAGACACACACGCATATACATACACACACACACTGGTACAAATTTACACGCACAGTCTCCAGCAATACGTAACAAACACACTAAACTACACACATGGACCGAAATACATGAATTCACACAAACGCACACTGATAATACACTGAGATACACACACTCTGATAACACACAAACCCATACATATCCAGGCACATGCTTATACATACACACACACACACACATCCATAAACACACACGAATATACGCAATCAAACATGTACAGACTTCAGAAGGTACAAATAAAACATTAAAAAGCAACATACGCATACACACACATACTACTTTGAAAATACACGCGCATGCGCAGAAACACACACACATGAATCTAACAGACACACACACACACACACACACTCAAAATAGCAATACACAAAAAACAAACAAACATGTAGACACACACACACTAACATTACACTGAGATTCGCACACACACACACTCAAAACACGTACAAAGACCGAAACAAGCACACACACAGACACACGCACACACGCTTACACCATCACTAGTAAAATATGTATGTATGGTTCCGTAATTTCTGATAGAGTCGTAGGGGGCGCCGTATTGACATACGGCGTTTCTTGGGCATTTTTAAGCCTGGCAGAGGGGCCATCCCTCCCCAGGCAGATTTCTTCCAGTGAAAGATAGAGAGGGAGAGAGAGAGAGAGAGAGAGGAAATGAGAAAGAGATATAGAGGAAGAATCGACCCCAGTACTAGACTGATTCTTTTTTAATCGACCTGGAAAGTTAACCTCGGTGGGATTTGAACTCCGAGAGCAGAGAGATGGGATTTGAACTCGGAGAGCAGAGAGATGGGATTTGAACTCGAAGAGCAGAGAGCCGGAACAAATACAATAAAGCATTCAATCCGACGTTCTAACGGTGCTGTTAATTCGTTGCCTTACTAGTAAAATATACACCACTCAAATACAAGTGCCCACACATCCACATATGCACAAAACACATAAACAAAACACGCACACATCTCATCTCACACTTACCTGCAAGGACAAACTTTGTATTGCTCTGAATTTTGAAATTCATTTGGATTATGTCAGCTACATCTATTGACACAGCCTTATCTTCATCCTTGGTGAAACTCGTATCCCCACTCCACCACCTATTCTCTTTATATTTACCTATCATCCTCTACTGGCTTCAACGGAGTTTTCCGAACTATAGAATGGAAATCACTACAAACATTTTTCTCCTCACACGGAATACAGCCATTCCCAATTTAACTTCAAAAATCCTACGACAGAAATGTCGGACTACAGGTTTTGGATATCTCTTGTAACTTACTTGGTACAGTACACATATAGACACACTTACACACACAAATACAAACACGCACGCACACACACACACACACGTCCAGACAGGCAATTACACAGGTCCAGACAGACAAACATGCTTATATGCACACACATGGATTATTATTACGTATACACAATAATAATCCACACAAACTGAGATATACTGATAACACACATACCCACACTCTTATATAAACACAATAGCATATACACACGCTCATACACACACACACACACACAGTCCAGTCACGCCTGGAGTTTAATAAGTTATTTCAGATCTTAATATTCAGTACTTCAACTGAACAGAGGTCACACTCCACGCGTTTAACCCAATAACGTTTTATAGTCGAGTTTCTCTTCTCCAATTGTCAGACATGTTCGCGAGTTCGGTTGATTAAAGAAATGTGATCTCCGACAGGCACTTGATAGATGTGCTGCCGAGTGCTGCACGGCGGAAATGAATATCAGTGTTGCGAAGACTGAGATACTCGTCCTCTTAAAGAAGGCTGTACACTACACTCTACATATGAATGGAGTTCTACTGGAGCGGGTAGAGAAGTTCAAGTGTCTCGGAGTCATTTTCACGTGTGATAGAAGGCAGGAGGCTGAATTAAGTGCAGGAATTGCGAGAGCTGGTGCAGTAATGGGCCAGCTTCAGCATTCAGTAATCAGAAGGGAGGTAGGCGTGAAAACCAAACTCGCTACCTCCCAATCGGTATTCGTGCCAAACCTTATCTATGGTCATGAATCTTGGGTAATGACCGAATGAATACGATCGCAAATACAAGCAGTCGCAATGGGGTTCCGGAAATGGACCTTTGGCGTAACGTTACTCGATAAAGTGTGTAGCTCGGAGATCAGAGAGTCACTCCAGGTAGAGCTGCCATTTTCTCCGAATTGAGAAATCATAGCTCCGATACTATGGGCATGTGGTTAGAATGTGCCAGGAAAGAATCGCTGGAGAGATTTTACAGGCAAAACCAACTGGTTGGAATCCAGGGGTAGATCTCGCTTGAAGAAGAAGAAGAAGAAGAAGAAGAAGAAGAAGAAGAAGAAGAAGAAGAAGAAGAAGAAGAAGAAGAAGAAGAAGAAGAAGAAGAAGAAGTGTTTGCACACAGTTTTTTTTTTGAAGACGTTGCAAGTTGCACCTATATATTTATATATGCCATTGGTATAAGCTATCTCACACGTGTATTCTACATTTTTATATAGGCATTTTCTCGTGGTGGGGTTGGCTGGATACTCCGCTCAGCTACAGTTGCAGTTCTTTTGTATGTTTTGCTCGTGATCCAGTTTTTGGCGGGGATGCTGTTTGTGTTTCCTAAATTTGCTAAATGGATGCGACAATTGTTGTTTAAGCTAGGTTGGGTTAAATGTTTGCGATCGGTTACGGTGTGCATGATTTCATCGTGGTGTTGTAGTGAAGTATGTTTTTGATATGGATCTACAGCCGCCTAAGGTTTGATTTAATAATACGTTTCAAGTTGAGTAGGATAGTTTAATTGTTCGCCTATTTAGTATTTTGTGGTATCTATGAGACAGGGAAGTTTTTACCTATTAATTTAAAGAATTCCATTATGTCTTAAGCCTAGAAGCTTCCGATTCACATTTCCCTTTCATCTGTCTATTTTTAGAATAGAAAAGTAGATAGAAAATGATGGTAATTGTGATCTATACATATTTACACACACACACACACACACACACACACACACACACCCACACCCACACACACACACACACACACACACACACACACCACATACCACACACAGACACACAGACACACATACACCCCCACACCTACACCCCCACACACACAACACACACATATATATATATACATATATATATATATATATATATGTATATATATATATATATATATATATATATATATATATATATATATATATATATATATATATATATATATATATATATATATATATATATATGTCTAATGTTATATATATATATGTCTAATATTATTTATGTCTAATGTTTCTTCTTTCTTTATAATATATTATATAGCTCTGATATTGAGTCAATCTAATTCATTCAGATTATTTTGTCCCTATTAATCATAGAGCAACAACGGTTAAGGTTGGCAGCACACAAATTCGGGGATATATGTGTGTATATGCATGTATATGTATGTATTCGCATGTATCTGTGTATTTCTTTTATTGTCTATAACTCCCTACGGTAGAGTAACCACAGAAGCATGGTGACTGCTGTCAAGCTTACACTAGTTACACTTCTAGCCCTCTTTAGCCACTTCGTCTATAGCCTAGATATTAATACCCACTCCGCCATTTGTGGTATTTTTCTCTTGGTTGTAAGAGGCTTAACTCTGTTTCTTGACCGCTATATGACGTGATACGTTCCCTCTCCGCCTTTCCGGGATTCTCTCTCACGCTTTGCGGACGTGTTTTGAAACTTTAAATGAGGTATTCTCTTGATAAATTGGCAAACGTCACAAAAATACGGCATCTCTATGATGTAATGTTTTTGCATAGTAGCCACGAAACTGCGCAGTCGAGGATGTTGAAGAATATTGGGTATATATATATTTTTATTTTTGTTTAATGTTTCTTCTTTCTTTATAAATTATTATATATATATATATATATATATATATATATATATATATATATATATATATATATATATATATATAATATATATATATATATGCCTGTATTCACAGATACTACAATCATGACATAGATTTATGATGGTTTGACAAAGCCCTAATTACATAGATATATAGACTCACATAAATTATTGGTGGATTGTCACTCTCTCTCTCTCTCTCTCTCTCTCTCTCTCTCTCTCTATATATATATATATATATATATATATATATATATATATAAATATATTTCGTTTCTGAATTTGTTTAGCAAGATTCTTTATCTGAAAACGTGTGTTGAAACCGATATTGTTATACTTTGGGAGCGTCATGTTGCCAATAAGAAACACACGCACCAGTTGCTTTCACTCCAATTTATTACAAATTAAATTATAAGTTAAAAAAAAAACCAGTCTGTGGAGCTAACATTACTAGCAACTACATACTTTCCTTCTTCCTCTCCCTGATCGTACACTCCATCATTGAAATTTCCACGGATATATGTGACAATACGGAGGACCTCCTCAGCAGAATCAGCGAAAATAATCTGTCTAGGGACCTAACAGACTGTATAATAGGCAGTATGGATGTCGTGTCCCTATACCCACCCATTGACGTGAATTTTGCTGTGGAGAAATGCGTGGAAATGATCAGTGAGAGCAATGTTGAATTCCGTGAGATTGATAACAGTGAGCTGGGATTCCTACTTAAACTTACATATAATAATGATTATCTAGATACGTATGACCTTAGCAACCTCTGATCCACAAGGCCAGCAAGAGGCAGACCACATACCATTACCTCAATGGCCAAGAAAACCCACGCAAAAAGATGGAACGGGTGGACCAGAGCCATACGAAACCCCGAAAACCATGATGAACTAAAGAAAATGATTGCACATGCGGTGGGGGTCAATATAAAAACTAACCCTTAAGGAACATATGTTCAAATTTAATGGAAAAACATATGCTCAAGAGGAGGGAGCAGCCATTGGTGTTAGCATTGCAGGTGACATAGCTAACCTATTCGTGGTTTGGTGGGACATATAAACTTAAAGAACAATTATAAGACAACAACCTCTTAACCCTGATAATGTACTCCCGCTACGTTGATGATATAAACATCGTAGTAAAAACACCCCCACTAGAGAACAGCCAGGAATTCGAGAAAAACACTACGGAAAGCATCCAGCAAATAGCTAACTCCATCCACCAGAGTATTAAAGTTACTATAGACTACCCAAGCAAAAAGCCCAACCATCGATTACCTGTACTAGACACAGACCTCTGGTTAGAAACCATTAATAACAAAAAACAAATCCTCCATTCCCATTATGCCAAACCCATGACTTCCAAATACGTGATCCACCGAAACTCAGCTGTTTCGGATCACACCAAAATCAACATACTGATTGCGGATTTAGTAAGGGCGGTGAGGAACGTGTCCCGCATGTGCAACCCCGAAGAACTAGAGAGACACATACAACACTTCATCCACCGTATGTAGTTCTCTGGTTACAATCAGAGAGATAAAATCAGAGTGTATAGGGGAGCTAAATAATGACACAAATGGGACCTGCCCCTTGTATAGGAGCAAATTTTGGAATAGAATAGAACGAACTAGGAATAAGGCTAATAGAATAAACTCATGGTATGATAGCAATAAATACCAGAGTGCAATTTTCATCAATACAACCCCTAGAGGTGAACTAGCTTACAAATTTAGAAGGGCCCTAGATAAACTTAAACTAAATATTAAGATAGTGGAAAGACGAGGTACCTCCATAAAAACACTTATTCGTAATACATACCCTTTTCAAAGACCTCCCTGTATAGATAAGAAATGCATAATCTGTAAACTAAGCCCCCCTATTAAATGCAAAACTAGAAACATAGTATATAGTATAAGATGTACTGAGGGACAATGTAAAGATAAGAATATAATGTACATAGGTGAGACAGCTTGTAGCATAGGAGAACGATTAAATGAACACTGGCGAGAGCTTCAAGATAGAAAAGACTCATCAGTACTCCACCAACATGCTAAAATAGAACATAAGGGCAAATTAGAGAACAGGCATAAAAATAAAATCTACACACAGAAAAGACGCAATGTTTAGACAAATCACAGAGGCAATAAACATAAATGAACTCCAACCAAAATTAAATAGAAAACATGAATGGAATAGCAACATCACAGCTTACAATTAAGGACAAAATGAAAACACACACATTTAGAACAAACAACCAACTAGTAACATGTAAATAAACAAATAAATAAACAAATAAAAACACACACAGACACCTGGATGCAACACATGCGCAAACTAAGCACACAACACACACAAAAATAATATGGCGTAGGACAGAACAAAGGAGAGGCACAAAACAAAGAAAAGAATCCCCGGTCACTGATGAGGTCACAGAATGTGTGACGAAAGAACTTGACAATATATGAACAACCATCCGGTTGTGGAACCAACCAACCAACCAACCGGAAATTCATAAATTTTTTAAATTTATAATTTAATTTATAATAAATTGGAGTGAAAGCAACTGGTACGTGTGTTTCTTATTGGCAACATAGCCCTCCCAAAGAATAACAATATATATATATATATATATATATATATATATATATATATATATATATATATATATATATATATATATATATATATATATATATATATATATATATATATATATATATATTGAAAATTGCAAACTTGACTGTCACCACAGAATGTGAACCTGAAGATTGCGAAAGCATGAAATTACTTGTTCAATTAACACTTAACATTTAATATTCTAACATACTATTTCATTATAATACCATTATAATTTTAAAGGATTGTAAATAAAACGAGTAAATCTGACAAAGTTGGAATTCCTTTTATTACTACATATATATATATATATATATATATATATATATATACATATATATATATATATATATATATATATATATATATATATATATATATATATATATATATATATATATATATATATATATATATATATATATATATATATATATATATATATATATATATATATATATATACATATATATATATATATATATATATATAGAGAGAGAGAGAGAGCGAGATACACACACACATACAGACACACACATATATATATGTATATATGTATGTATGTGTGTGTATGTATTTTTCTTCTGCCTATTATTTATTTACTCATTTAATTTAAACGTCTGTGGAGTTCTAGTAAATCAGGCTTGCCTGGAAAGGGCATCCTAAGAAGGTAAACCAAGAGAGGAAAATGTTTGTCTGTATATAGATACACCAATCAGCTATGGAGAGGCTGAATTCCGTAACGCCGTACTCTGCTCCCACTCTTCCCTGGCCTGTGCTCGGCCGAATCCCCAAGGACGCCGCATGCATTCTCGGCTACCCCATTCTCCCAAAAGCCATAGGAAAATGCCTGGATACCAAGCACGATTAGTAGAAAGGCTGCGCCGTATTGACGCTCACCGCGCGCTCTTCCACTTGAAGAACTGTTTCGCCCTTCCCAAACTCACATTCAAGCTGCGCGGTGCATCTTGCCACCCCCACGCAGATATTCTCGGGGAATTTGGAGCCATCATTCGACGCTGTATGGAACTCATCTGCAATGTCAGTTTCGACAGCGCAGGCTGGCAACAGGCGAAACTCCCAGCGAAGTTCGGACAAGCAAAGGCCTCTCTATCCCCCAGTATACCATGGTCCAACGTAACTAGGACGACATCAATTGCAGGTCTTCTGTCAGGCGCATCGAGTCCGACTTGGACTAACACCTTTCTCAGCTCAAAAAGATGGTGTAGGAGAGAAGAAAGGAGAGAGACAAAATAAAATCCCAGTCACTGAGGAGGTCACAGAATGTGTGACGAAAGAACTTTGACAATATATAAACAATGTCTGGTTATCGAACCATCAACCAACCGGAAATTTATAATAAATTGAAGTGAAAACCAAAAGGTGCGTGTGTTTTTATTGGCAGCATGACCCTCCCAAAGTATAAATATATATATATATATATATATATCAAGTAAGAATATTTTCGAAACAGCGAGTGGGTTTGAAATTATTAGAAATGTAAGCTATCGCCGTATTTGGACTAAAGAAATTAAAGAAATTATTTAGCCTGATAGTGGGATTAAGAACCCTCGGAGAAATGGAAAAAGATAAATATTGACGTACATGGGAGTCGAACCCACATCTTTGGTTATCCGGACCACTGTGCTACCATTTACACCAACACATCACCCTATATATATATATATGCTTTAAATTAAGCATACAGTGTATTGCAAAATACACTATATATACATTTATATATATATATCGCTATTTCAGAGTACCAATTCTAATTTTCAATTTCTGCATGACCGGCAACCGCTCTGTATAATCAGTTCCCGATTATTACTTGAATTTGTAGTAAGACGCCTCACGCTCCTTGATAGAACAACGCCGGTTGAGAACGCCAGAAAGAAAAGACAGACAGCCACTGGAAAGCCGACGGATCACACGCCAGATACCAGCCTCTGTACAACACCATTGTTTGTGCTACAACAAAAAATAATACTGCTAAAAATTCTATAACAATCCAACATTCATAATTTTCAGCAAACAAGGGAAGAGTTTGGCTTTGATAAGTACCAACAGTACGAAACAGAACTCTGTCAGCTTATCTCCCCTTGTTTGCTGAAAATAGAAGTAAGTGACACAGTCACCACTTTAAAACAATAGCGCAAGGTCTTCAAAATGCTTTTAATTAAGCATACAGTGTATTGAAAAATACACTATATATACATTCATATATATATATATATATATAAGAAAATGAGGGGTTTTTTTTAAAACCACAAACCCTCCATCTCAATTCTACTTTTGAAAAGCATAAGAAGTGTGAAACAGGTAAAGGAAACAAATAAATATCCTTAAAAAGTCTCCAGTTGCGTTATGCTATGTATATATATATATATATATATGTGTGTGTGTGTGTGTGTGTGTGTATGCAGAATGACCTGGTGCGCACGTATATGACACGTTTAAAATACATATAAAACAATAAATATATAGCAGCACGCCGCGTTAGATATAAACATAAACAACTCAACTCTGTTCGATTGGAAGAACCTAAATTTCCAAAAGGTGAGAATATTTGATTGAAATGGCTAACATATACAATGAATACGATTGAACGTTATAGAGTAAGTTTGACAAGTTTTATATACAAAAGCTTGAGCCCCAGGCTAACGTTTGTGGTGTTCTCTACTTCCAATGTATTCGTTCTCGAAGAGCTTCCCGTAGTGAGCCGAAACGAACGAGTTCACTTTATTCCCCCCCCCCTCTCTCTCTCTCTCTCTCTCTCTCTCTCTCTATATATATATATATATATATATATATATATATATATATATATATATATATATATATATAAACTAATACTAATATATATCTTCATTGTACATAACTTCATCTTCTATGTTGTTCTTCCTTGTTTACGTTTCGTATACATACATAAATACCCCCCCCCCCATATACATATATACATATATCTATATAGAAAGAAGATACTAGTCGGTGTATATATATATATATATATATAGACACTCACTCATATATGTTTGTGTATAAGGCGATGTAATTATATATTTATGTGTTTGTGTGTCTGTGTGTTCGTGTGTGTCTTTCAATAAACAACAGGGCGATAACCAACAAAATAAAAATAATTAAGGTCACCGCATAATTAATTAAATGTTAAATAATTAATGATTATTTAAATGTCAGGTAATTAGCACTTCAGTAATTAAGAAATTAACATTTAAATCATCACATTTGAAAATAAAGTAAATGAAAATCAGACAAATACCGTAGAGAGAATTTTCAAAGAAATTATGTACTTCTTTTGATTTGGTAGTTGCTTTTTATTATCGCTTAGTTAGAGAAGAAAGGGTAGTACCTATGGTTGCTTATTTTTTCGGAGAGTCGCGGAAAAGGTAAAAAGAAATTACCTTCAAAGCGATATCCCGACCCGAGTAATTGCCACTGAGTAAATTCCTCTCGGGTCCCAAACAAATCAAATTAAATTAAAAAAATACTGCGAGACATCGCATTCGACGCTCTAGCAATTCCTCTAATCTATGGTATTTAGTATGGAATAATGTAGTGGGTAGAGAGAATCGTTAGAACAATGGATAAACTATCTTGCAGTCGGTGGATTGGCAGTATCGGTAGAGGGTCGGACGCCATGCTTTCAAGCATAGTTACGTCCCTTTACGATCTGAGTTCAAATCCCGCCGAGGTTGACTTTGCCTTTCATCCTTACGGGGTCGATAAAATAAAGTACCAGTAATGCACTGGGTAATTGCTGGCCTTGTGTCTAAAGTAGAAACAAGTATTTAATTACAACTTATTTCGATCTAAGTTCAAATCCTGCCAGGTCAAATGTTCGATTTATCCTCCCGGGATCAATAAAAACCTCTCAAAAACTGGGTTTGATTTAACTTTCTAACTTCGCACGCCAAACTTCGGGCCATATGTCAATGTTAGAAATTTCATATTCGCAAAGAATTTTCTGTAGTTGTTGCTGTTATTGTTGTTTATACTTCATCAGCTGTGATCGAGCATGATCAGAATGTTCCATCCGTGACCACCTCATCATTGTTCAGACTCATACTGTATTTATAACGGCATTGCATTATCCTAATTATCATTCGTGCCAAATATACTATACATACATTCATATATATATATATATAGAGAGAGAGAAAAATACTGCAGGTAGCACATGGTAACATGTAATAAAATACGTCCTCATCAGTGATTTGCCGAAGATCATAGATATTTCATTGCATTAAAAATCATATATCTCACTTCGGTGCAATAATAACCAAAATAAGTTATTAGGACAATTAAAACGCGTAAAGCGAGTGAGACAGGGGAACAACAGAAAAGATAGCATACCGTGGGAGAGAAACAAGCTTCAAAAATTATTCTGTTAGCGTAAGCTAGGTGAATATATGAGCGCTAGGGAAAGAATAGTCCAGCACGAACGAATGCCATTGAGCAGAGAGAGAAAAAATAGCGTCCGTGAGTGCAGGATGAAATGAAGAGAAGAGGGAGAAAAACAGTGAGTGAGTGAAAGTGTGAGGAAGAGTTAACGGACAAGACAGAGGGGGAGAAACAGAGAGAATGGGGGAACAGTAAGAGAGAGAGAAAAAACACAGAATCGCAATATATATATATATATATATATAGTAATAATAATAAAATTGAAGAATATTTCTGTCTGATGCGTGGAACATCGCCGGTAAGATTTTTTGTAAATTTATATACGAAAAACAGAACAAATTGTTTGAAAAAACATATTATTTTGTAGATTAACCCCCAAGCTGAATTGTCAGCTGGGTGGTAATCCCATTGTTCGCCCCTTTAGGGGCGAAAATTTAATTTAAAAATTGTTTTAAAATATCAAATTTTGCCAACTATAAAACATGAATAACACGAAGGGAACGCTGGAGAACGTCAATAGAGAAAAGAGAGAGAAAGAGGCAGATTTTAACGTTATATCTGCTTCTGCTACTAAGGACGTCGCCATGGATACGACTGTCAACAAAGGGAAAAAATATTTGTTTCTACTTTAGACACAAGGCCAGCAAATTACCCAGTTCATTACTGGTACTTTATTTTAGCCACTTGAAGATTGTACAATTTCTACCGTCGAAGCAGAAAAAAAAATGAAAATATAGGAATTAAACCCATTAACATACATACACATGAAAAAAACATCAGCAACTCCACAGAAACATCTACACATAAAGTTTCACCTCGTCAAGGAACTGAGATTTCCAACACCGAGGCTAACAACGATAACAACAAAAACAACAACAGCAAACACCACACAAAAAAATGTCTTTCGCTGAAATAGTGAACAAAAAACAAGATTTTATAAATCTTGACATCTCCAATGCAAGAGATATGCTCCAGCAAGGGAGAAAATTTGTAACTTTCGAAGAAAAGCGTGGGTTTAGAATTAACTCACCCCTTGAAATAAAAGACGACACAGTTCGAAGATCAGTTATCTTTAGGACTGTGTCCAATACCACGAGAAAGCCGATATTTGTTAGCCAAGGAGATATAGAAAATACCTTGAAAGAAATTCTAGCAAATATCGAATTTCTCCAACGAGGAGAACAGTACGGAAGTGTTTCCGGACTGTTTAAAAGCGAGGCACTCGACCAAAAACATTCTGTGACACCAATAGTGTCAAAAGCATTCACCTTTTTCCCTACATACATGGGAAAAAGGACACAAAAAATAAAAATAGAAAATATACCACCAAACATTAACATCTGGTGGATCTTAGCTGGCTTCGTAGAGACAGAAACTGATATGATTCTTTCGATACGAAAGTCTATTCGACAAAGGTGGGCGGGTACTGATTTGGAGATTCTGTTGCAAATGAGGCCGGAGATAATCTCCAAAATACCCGAATGAGTCGTCATCGATGATAACAACAAAATAAACATTTCGGTAGAAGGATGAACATTTCATTGCTTTCGCTGTGGTAGCACAGCACACCTAAAAGCCTCTTGGCCTTCACAAACACACCACAACAACATCATTAAAAAAACACTATTACCAATATCAACACCAAAACAACCACCACCACATCAAGTACAACAGACGAAACGAACAACCACACCAAAACAAACAGCCACTCAACCAACAACAACAGAAGAAACAGAGACAACACCCCTGAAGAACACAGCCCCACCCACTCCACTCCATCAAACACTACCACAAACACACACACCGAAACACAACCACCACACAACATACCTCTAACCCACACTCCTGACGATGATTATTCACCGACGGATGAAGCTGCTTCTCCGTCTTTAAGTGAAGAAGAGGGAGAGCCGCGGAAATCTAAAAAACAAAAAAAAGAGACACCACAAAACCCCCAAAACACCAATCACCAACACCATCACGCAACCACAGACACAAACAACAACACAAACAACACCACAGTCAAACGTCCCCCTACCAGCAAAACCAACACCAACACCACCCCACACAAGCACCCACCATAAAAAGAAAACTACCGGACGAACAACAAACTAAAACAACACAACAAAAACACAAACAACAATACGCATACATCAACACAAACAACAAGAGTTTGATGGAGGTCATCTCCCAAAACCCCAAGGTGGAGACGGAGGGCAAAACTATCAAGGCAGAATCGTCTCCACACCTTAAACTTATAAGGGTTTCTATGGAAACCTATAATGACCTGAAAATAAATTTTCACAGAACGTGGGCAACCCCTGCCAGAAACCCATCAACCGCGTCCTGTTAAAATGTTTCCCCACCCCACCCAACACCCCATCTAGCACGCAAATCGAGATTGAACAACCCGATCTCCAGGAAACGAAAAGGTAAGTGCGCCTTTCGTCCTTTTTCTCCAACTCTTCTTCACCAACATGGCTAGTTTACGAGTTGGAAGCGTGAATGTGCTGGATGCCCTGGAAACAGGGCCAACTTTTAAACGACCTTAGGTCACACGGTATGGATGTGATAGCCATCACCGAGTCCAGGATCCACAACAGGCAGCAACTAACCGCCATCTTCGACGACTTTGAGATCTACGCATCTCTCTGTCAGCCAGCAGGTGGACGGGGAGTGGCTGTCATGTTCCGGAAGAACCTGGACGTCGAAGTACAGCAACTACACTTGGACCCGGAGGGTTGACTGGTAGTCCTAGACGTGAACAGTATTGGAGGTGAAGTCTTCAGACTGGTGGCCGTTTATGCTCTGACCGGGCAATCGTAATCACAGCCAGACTTCTTTAAGCGTCTAGAGTCTTTTCTGGGAACGTCTCGCTCCTTACTTTTAGTGGGGGACTGGAATGGTATCCTAGATGCACGATGGGACTATGTGGGAGTATGTCCCAGTAGAGGGGGTGCAACAGCCTCAAAACTTTAATCGGCCAATTCCAACTGGCCGATAGGTATCGACTGGATTTCCCGACTGCACCACAGTGGACGTGGGCAAACCGCAGCGGGACATCTAGATCGTATTTAGATAGGTTCTTCATTAGAGAAAGGAACAAGGAGATGTTAAGCTGTCCACGAATGCACATGATTGCCTATTCAGATCACAAATTAGTCGTCTGCTTAGTCAACTGTGATAGAATACATAGACAAGGACCCGGATACTGGAAGCTGAACGTGCCGTTGCCGGCACGTAAAGCTTACAGTGAACGGATAAGTAGACTAGTCAAGCAAAAGTTAACGGGAGCCATCGTCAACAATAAATGGTGGTACTCTCTCAAGAAAGCAATTAGAATAGAATCGATAGGATTTAGCAGAGAGTTAGCCTTAGAGAAAAACAAAATAGAAAGAGAACTAGTAGCCAAGGTAGAGGGGGCACTTGGAAGTGGCAACGCGGCTAGAGGGTTAGCGTCGAGAACGGCACTAGACCAGTTCTTCGATGCAAAACACGAAGGCTGCGTGGTCAGAAGCAAAACACGTGCTCTAGGAAACGAAGGAGCGAAAGCTGTCAGCTGGGCCCTAGTGGCGGAGGCGAAAAGTTGCAACAAGTCCACGATTCGGTCTTTGAAAGACCAAAACGGACGCGTGCTACTTGACCCGAAGCAAATATGCGCGGCCTTTCAGCAGCACTTTGCGCGACTGTTTGAGCAGAACGACAGTGAGCCGAACGGGGCATTGAACTTTAGTTCATACCTCAACGGCTTGCCGCGTCTCTCGAACATGGGCACCGAGTTCTGCGAAAGACCGATCACGGACACTGAGATACGGGACGCTCTGGGCTGCTGGGGGAAACGCAAGTGACCCGGTCTAGATGGTCTACCTATGAGTTTTACATAGGCATCCCGGACTTGTTCTCTGGCGTCCTCGAAGCCGTCTACTGCAATTGGCAGTAGAACGGGAGAATTCCCAGTTCTGCAGGCAAGGGCGTAGTAACGCTGATCAGGAAAGACGAGAACAAGGGGGACGAAATTAACAACTTCAGGCCCATAACTCTGCTCAACACAGAGTTAAAGATTTTGGCCAAGGTGCTAGCGACGAGGTTGGCGCTTGTCGTCGAGAACCTGGTAGGGAAAGCGCAAACGTGTGCAATCCCGACTAGGTCCATACCCAACAACCTCCACCTCATGCGATACATCATAGAGAGGGTGGGAAGTAAACCCGGCTTCGGTGGGGCTCTGATCAATTTGGATCAGTCTAAGGCATTCGATAGAGTCAACCATCGATACTTGGAAGTGGTTCTCAAAGCGGCCGGTTTCGGTCCCGTTTTCAGAGGCTGGATCGAGGCGATGCACACGAGCATCTGCTTGAGGGTCAAGGTGAACGGCTACCTTTCGGAGCCGTTCGCAATCACGCGTTCCATTCGACAGGGGTGCCCGCTCTCCTCCATTCTGTATGTATTGACTCTAGAGCCACTACTGCGGAAATTGGAGCTGTTGCAGGGCATACCTCTAGAACCGGGACTGCGCAAAGAGGCGTCGGCTTATGCCGACGACATGACGGTAATGGTGTCGAGTACATCGGAAATCGGGGTGATCGGCAACTTACTTAAAGAATACGAAACGCTGACGGGAACAAAACTAAACCCGGACAAGACTGTCGGTTTGCAACTCGGTACGTGGAGAGGCAAACCGATGACGTCCGACAGCGTCGTTGGACGATGGACGGACGGACCGGTGAAATTACTCGGGGTCTGGTTCGGTCCAGACCTCCAGGTAGAGAAAAACTGGAACGAGGTCACGGCCAAGGTGTTTGCACTCACCCAGAAGTGGACAGAGTGCAAACTGTCCTTGAAAGGTCGAGCGGAGGTGGCGAACACTTTCACAGCGTCCGTCATCTACTACCGCTTGACTGTCGTGCCTTGTCCCCGTGAACACCTCGCCAAGATGGAACGCATGCTCTTCCAGTTTCTGTGGAAGAAGCAGGCTCTGCTGGTGAGGAGATCCGTCTGCTGTCAGCACCCTTCCAACGGAGGGCTGGGAATGCCGTGGCTGATGATGCGCAAACATGCGCTGAGGCTGCGGCATCTCCAGGTATTCCTCACCCCCACCCCCAACCGTGGGGGCACCGTTTGTGAGACAGGCTTTCCGACAGCTCGTCTCGCTGACGGAGCTGCAGTCCTGGGTCAAGAAAAGACCGAAAAAGGTGGGCGCCTGACACATTGAATGCGCTCAGGCGCTCACAGTCCTCTGGCAAGAGGGCACAGCAATCAGTGGAGACTCCACTTCGACATTCTATAGAGGGATTGTACGTTACAAGGGCGACGACGTGGTCGGAGAGACTCTGGGCGTCGAAGACGATGAGCTCACCAGTCTGTTTGGTAGGACTTTCCGCCCGGGACCTATGGACAACTTCCAGAGGTCCCTGGTCTGGCAGTGCTACCGGGGAGTTCTACCGGTTCGTGACAAGATCTACAGGCACGGACGCCCCGGCAGGGATCCTTCCAAGAGGACGTGTCCAAGATGCGCGCAGGACATTGAAACAGTCTTGCACGCAATTGTACACTGCCCGGGCGTAACCGACCTGTGGAACTATGCAGAACAACTGCTGTCGCGTATGGGACAAATCCAGTTGACTGCCGAGTCCATAGTAAGGATCAAACCTCTTGCCTATTTCAAAAACGAAAGAGAGGCGGTTTTCCTCTATACGGTGGCTATGGTGAAAGAAGTTATATGGTGGACGTTATTGAGAGGACTGAGGACAGATGCCTTTTTCTCCGGACAACAATTGATTCCCTTCTTTAAGTATCACTTTAGAAGGAGAATCAGGGTGGAGAGAGAGGCACTGCACCCCAGTAAATTTACTGGGTGAATGAAGCGAAAATGGCCCGAGCTCTGTTTATAAGCCTGTAGGTTGAAGAAGAGAGCAAAAGGAAGAAAGGAGCACTAGCACAACACGCTCCTGGAGTTGAGGGTTGTTCTATCGACGGGGTATTAAACAACCCATTTGTGGCTCCTCCCTCCTATTGGGGATTTCGATTGTTGTAATTGTTTGTTTTTATATTTTTTTTACACGACTGTATGTAAAATCCCGGCATGTCTTTGTATTGTCCCCTTTTCTTGTGCGCCCTTGTGGCTAATAAAGAAATCTATCTATCTATCTATCTATCTATCTATCTATCTATCTATCTATCTATCTATCTATCTATCTATCTATCTATCTATCTATCTATCTATCTATCTATCTATCTATCTACTTTATCAATCTAGCTGTCGTCTGTTCTACAGCGTAGATGTAATTCACTTCGCGAGAGAAGTTTTTTTCAAATTTATTGCGGAAATTTTGTAAGTTCAAATTTAATTTTGATACTATTGTGTAGCTTGACCCCCCGTATGAACTGTCAGGCGGTGGGTCAGCTCATCTTTACCCCTCCTAGGGGTGAAAAACCTGTTTTTAAAAATTTTGTGGCAAAAAAAAAATTTCAATCGTCTGACAGAAATGTTAAACGAAGCTAACGAAAGTAGTGGTGGGGGGACAGCGGTAAGAGTTGTAAGCTCGCACGCTTTAGTCCCCCCCTTCCTTCCCAACTAACGTCATAGAGAAGGAAGGAAAAAATAAAATAAAAACAGACGAATCTGCGGAGAAAAATGACGAAAACACAAATCTGGACATGGATTCCAACAACGAAAAAAAAAAATTTGAAAAATTGCATGACAATATTAATACCACAAACAAAGACACAACAAACACAAAAATAACATTTGAAAACAACATCATAACAGAAAGCAAAGCAGACGACAAAGTCAACACCAACAAGATTTCATTTGCACAAACAACAGAGAAATCTTTGACATATATATCTGAAAATATTTCAGATGTGGCACAAAGAATCACAGACGCCAAACAATACATAAGTGAAGGAGAGAATGGTATTTTATCGGTAAAAATGCCTCAAGAACTCACCAAAGACACTGAAAGTCGAACGGTCGTGTTCCGCACCATCAACAACACTTCTAAAAAACCTGAACAGCCAACTCAAACAGATATCAAAACAGTACTTACAGAAGTACTTAATGAAACCACTTTCATAAGAAAAGACAGACTGTATGGAAGCCTAGCGATTATTATGAAGAACGAATCGGCGGCAAAAAAATGTGCTTTGTCACCGATTCGTTCGAAAAATTTTACCTTTTATCCATCTTACATGGGTAAAAGAACTCAACGCATATGGCTGGATGCAATGATGCCAGATGTGGACTACTGCTGGCTCATTCATCGATCCAGTGAATGACAACGTGATTTCCATTGGGAAAACCACAGGCAATGCGTTCAGTGGAACAGGTATACAGCTTGTAGTGCAAATGAAGCCTGAACGCATCGCCCAAATACCCGACAGAATCCTATTAGAAGGCCACGGGTATATAAACATTAGCGTAGAGGGGAGAAGGCCGTCCTGTTATATCTGTGCAGGCAGAGGGCACCTGAAGGCCGCTTGTCCCCAACTCAACAAAAAGAAAACCCTGCTACCAACACCAGCTCCACCACCACCACCACAACAGATAAACAAACAACAAAACTCAGTCCCACCCAACCCGTCCCTCAGTAAAACTACACCACCACCACAACACAAACAGTCACAACACATTACCCCAAAACAAAATACAGGCCCACCCAACCCCTCACTCAATAAAACAACACAACCACCGCAGCCACAACACACAACACAGTCTAACATAGTGACATCCATCTCCCCCACAAAGAAAACCAACACGGAAACATTACCAGCAAACATACCTCTTCCCTCCAACACTGAAGATAACCCAACGAATTCGGAGGAAGAAACGGAGTCCTTCAGACAGATTAAAAGGAAAAAAAGAAAACATGTGCAAAACACACAAGGCCAAACAACCCCCACCCAAATGTCAACACAATCCAACAAAACACAAAACACCCCTCCAGCAACAAACAAAACCAAACCTGCCCTCCCCTCTTCGAAACACTCACACCATCCGAAAAAAAGACATTACACTATACTTACATCAACAGAAACAATAATAAATTAAATGAACTCATAAACAATAATCCTTCGGTACAAACCGAAGGTGTAAACTTTGTTTCTTCAGAAAACTACCCACATTTAAAATTAATAAAGATCCCAATGAACCTCTACCAAAAACTAAAAAGGGATTTTAAGGAGGACGTAGGACCACCCTCTGTCAAACCCATAAACCGCGTCCTACTAAAAAGCTTTCCTCCTCCCCTTCCCCTCTCCAACACAACTCCAAACACCCCAACCCCACCACACACTGACGACCCCACACCACCACAAGACACCCCTTCACCCAACACCCCCGACCCCATGGAAGTCGTGCGACCCGAACCCCGGGAAGCAGAAAGGTAGGTCTCTACACACTCCTTTGGCTCTGCCGCCCACATGGATGTGTTAAGAGTAGGATGTTTGAATGCACGTGGCCTGGGCTCAACTTGGAAGCAAGCAAAGCTTCTAAATGACCTCAGGTCATGTGGTATAAATGTAATGGTTATCTGTGAGACTCGGATCAGCGTCGTGCGGCAGCTGGCCCCCACCTTCGATGACTTTGAGGTGCATGCATCTCTCTGTCAACCTGGAGGTGGGGGTGGGGTTGTCGTACTGCTGCAAAAACACCTGGGTCTTGCCGTACAGGTTGTTCACTCGGACCCGGAGGGTCGTTTGTTGGTGCTAGACGTTGGCAGTAGTGAAGGTGCGGCCTTGAGACTGGTCGCCGTCTACTCCCTTTTCGGAGCTGAACGGCCCGACTTCTTCCAGCGTTTGGAGACTTTTCTGGGAACGTCGCGTTCCCTGCTTCTAGCGGGGGATTGGAATGACATCCTAGATGCACGTTGGGACTATGCAGGAGCATGTCCTAATAGAGGGGGGTGTAACAGCCTCAAGGGGTTACTCGACCGTTTTAACTTGGTCGATAGATATCGACTAGATTTTCCAACTGTTCCTACCTGGACTTGGAGAAACCACAGTGGTCAATCTAGATCGTACTTAGATAGATTCTTAGTTAGAAGTAAGGATAGGGACATATTAAGCTGTCCAGAAATGCGCACGGTTGGCTATACGGATCACAAATTAGTGACCTGCGTAGTCAATCTCGAGAAAACACATAAACAGGGTCCCGGTTACTGGAAACTTAATTTGTCTTTACCGGCAAAAGAGACTTACAGAAACCGGATTAGCAGATTAGTTAAGGAGAGGTTGACGGGTACAATCGTCAACAACCGATGGTGGGCATCTCTCAAAAGAGAGATTAGAACAGAATCTATAAGTTATAGCAAGATGTTAGCTGCCGATAGGAATAGAAACGAGAAAGAATTAACAGGTAAATTAGAAGAGGCAATCAAGAGCGAAGATGTGGCCAGAGTGCTGGCATCGAGGACGGCCTTGAACCAGTTTTTCGATGCAAAGCACGAAGGCTGCGTCATTCGAAGTAAAATACGTGCTCTAGGTAATGAGGGGACCAAAGCCGTTGGCTGGGCCCGCGTGACAGAAGCTAAGAGTGGAAATCGATCCACCATCCGATCGTTGCAAGACGAGGATGGACGGGTGATCCGGGAGGCACTTTGCCCGATTATTCGGGGGAGGAGAGGGTCCGGGCGGGGACGTGGATTTCGGTCCATACCTCGACGGCCTGCCGCGTCTCTCGAGCGAAGAGGCAGAGTCCTGCGAGGGACCAATCTCGGCTGATGAGATCGGAGATGCGCTGAGCCAATGCAGCAGACGCAAATCTCCAGGTCTCGATGGTATACCTTACGAACTTTATTTAGCAATGCCGGTCTTCTTCTCCGAACTCCTCGAAGCGGTCTACTGCAATTGGCAGCAGAACGGGAGAATTCCTTGTTCTGTAGTCAAGGGCGTAGTCCCGCTGGTGAGGAAGGACGAGAACAAGGGGGATAGTATAAATAATTTTCGGCCCATAACCCTGCTAAACACAGAGTTAAAGATTTTGGCCAAGGTGTTAGCAAAGAGGTTGGCGCTTGTCGTGGGTAGCCTGGTGGGAGATGCGCAGACATGCGCTATCCCAATCAGGTCCATTCACGATAACCTCCACCTCATGCGATACATCTTAGAGAGGGTTGGCAACAAACCCGGCTTCGGTGGGGCCCTGATCAACTTGGATCAGTCTAAGGCCTTCGATAGGGTCAACCATGGTTACCTGGATGCGGTGCTAGCGGCGGCTGGGTTCGGTCCTGTTTTCAGAGGCTGGATCACTGCCTTACATAGCAACCACATCTGTTCTAGGATCAAGGTGAACGGCTACCTTTCGAAGCCGTTCGAAATCACACGATCCATTCGACAGGGGTGCCCTCTCTCCTCCCTTCTGTACGTATTGACTCTCGAGCCTTTATTGAGGAAGTTAGAGTAGTTGTTGCAGGGTATCCCCCTGGAACCAGGATTGAGCAAAGCGGTATCGGCCTACGCCGATGACGTAACAGTAATGGTATCGACCGACTCGGAAATCGAGGCGATCGGTACCTTACTGGAGGATTACGAAAGGTTGTCAGGAGCGAAACTGAACCGGGAAAAATCCATCGGGCTGCAACTCGGAACGTTGAGAGGCAGACCGATGCCTCCCGACGGTGTCGTGGGACACTGGACGGAGGGCCCGGTAAAGTTGCTTGGGGTCTGGTTTGGACCGGACCTCCAGGTGGAAAAGAACTGGGACGAGGTTACGAACAAGGTGTTTGCACTAACCCAGAAATGGGCCAAGTGTAAGCTGTCCCTAAAAGGCCGGGCGGAGGTGGCGAACATTTACATAGCGTCCGTCACTTACTACCGCCTGACTGTCGTGCCTTTCCCTAAGGAAACACTCACCACCATGGAACGCATGCTCTTCCAATTTCTTTGGAAGAAGCGCCCTCCTATGGTGAGAAGATCCATCTGCTGCCAACAACCTTCGAAACGAGGGCTGGGGATGCCGTGGTTGATGATGCGTAGGCACGCATTAAGGCTACGGCACCTACAGGTATTCCTCACCGGTCAACCGGTGTGGGCTCCGTTCGTGAAACGAGCCTTCCCGAGACTTGTCTCGCTCACCGAGCTGCAGTCCTGGGTCAAGCAAAGATCCGGAAAACTGGGAGACTGGCACACTGAGTGTGCTCAGGCGCTCAGGGCTCTCTGGCAAGCGGGCCAGGCCATCGGTGGAGAATCCACCTCATCATTCTATAGAGGGCTGGTGGCTAGCAGGGGCGATGACACCCTTGGAGAGTCGCTGGACATGGAAGAAGACGAACTGGCCAGCCTGTTCGGTAGGACTTTCGGCCCAGGACCAATGGACAACTTCCAGAAGTCACTGGCCTGGCAGTGCTACCGGGGGGCTCTACCCGTTCGAGAGAGGCTCTACAGACACGGGCGCCCGGGCAGGGATCCCTCAAAAAAGATTTGCCCTAGATGCGTGCGTCACGAAGAAACCGTTGCGCACGCATTGGTGCAATGTCCGGGCGTGGCTGATCTGTGGGGCTACGCCGAACGACTGCTGTCGCGGGTGGCGCCGATTCAATTGACCGCCGAGTCCGTGATGATAATCAAACCGCCTCCCCTCTTCACAAAGGAAGCAAAGGCGGTTTTTCTGTGCGTCATAGCCATGTTGAAAGAGGTTGTTTGGTGGACACGATTGAAAGGTCTGAGGTCAGGCAACTTCCTTTCTGGCCATAGTCTGGTCTACTTCTTCCGATATCACTTCGGAAGAAGGATAAGAATGGAGAGAGAGGTGCTTGGCCACAGGCAGTTTTATGAAAGGTGGGTGATAGTGGCGAGAATGGCTCGTGTAAATGGGCCTTCTCTGTATACCATCCTGTAGGTAAAGAAGTGAAGGAGAGGGCAGCACCTTCTCCATGTGCTCCCTGGGCAAAGGATTGCACACTTTTTCGGGGGTGTGTGCAACCCCCATCACGTCCCCTCCCTTTTGAGGTTATTTTCTATTATTTTCATTTTATACCCTTTTTACTCGATTGTATGTAAACTCCCCCTTTGTATTTGTCCCTTCTTTTTATGCCTTTATGGTAAATAAAGAAATATATCTATCTACTTTATAAAATTGAGGTTTGTTTGCATAATTGCAAACGAATCGAATGTTATTATTGATATTCTAAAAACTCAGATTACTTTTATTGTATTCAGCCATGTAGAGCGAACATTTTTTTTATTTTTATTTGGCAAAACCGGCCATTTATCGCTCAGGAAACTGACTGGCCAGTCTGCTGATATGCAAATCTGGCTGATCAGTGGATCTGCTAATATGCAGATCTGAATGATCAGTCAGTCTGCTAATGTGCAAATCAGGCCGATCAGTCACTGTGTATTTTTGAAAATAGCATATATTTTCACTAGTTCTGACAGTTTGGCAGGTGAACAGTGAGCTGTACTGATGAAGGGTGATACCAAGAAACATTAGTGTCTGCAGTTCTGTTTTTAATTTTGTTTCCTTCCCCTTAACCCAGCCCCCTTTTAATGTCTTACTCCATTCCTCCTCACACCCTCGGAACTTTTTTCTTTCCCACTCCCTAAACATCGTCTCCCACCCCCACTCTTATTGTTTTTGTTTTTGTTTTAACTTGTATATATATACATATATAAATAGATAGATAGACACACACGCACACACACACGCAAACACACACACACACACACACACACACACACACACACACATATATATACACATATATTGTGTGTGTGTGTGTATTTGTGTGTGCATTTCTACATACACATATGGGGACACAAATGAAATAGTTACCTCGAAAATAATTGCATATTAGTTAATGTGACTAGGATCAGGTTAAGAGAAATGCCAATGCTTTTTAACGTTTCGGGCATAAGCTTCTCATTGGTCAAAAATGGGAAGAGAAAAAGAGAAAACTAAACAAAACAAATAAAGAATAGCAATGAAGATGAGACACATTCAATAAAATATGATTATACACACACACACAGACACACAAATGTATATAATAATAATAATAATAATAATAATAATAATAATAATAATAATAATAATAATAATAATAATAATAATAATAATAAACCTTCCCATCACTTCGGAGCTGGAGACCTCCCATAACCGGAATACTCCTACTGTTGGCCCTCCATGCTCACCACCAAGAAATCCAAAGAAAAAGAGAGAAAAATGGTCAAGGGAAGATAATAAAGAAGTCCTTGAGGCTTTCTACACTGCCATGTACTACCCATCAAATACATCGAATACAGAGCAAACATATATCAACTGCAAAAAGAAACATCCCGAAAACAGAGGCTATATTGACAGTAACAAACTAGCCAATATACGAAGAAATATTGTAAGAAAAAAGTTACTAACTGATATAGAAATTGATCAGATCAAGCTAGTAGCACAAAGTCAGCGAAGGGAAAATGAAGCATGTGTCAGTGAAAACGAGGTAAACTGTAACACTTCGAATCCCAGAGTTGGGGCGGAATCACTGGCAACAGAACAAATTAAAGAAAGGAGCGAAAAAGTGGAGGGAGTGCATGCTCAGGATGAAACTCCAAATGAAAATAATGAGATCGTAAATGATAAAGAAATGAATGAGAATGAACTTGCCAACTTGAAGGATGAAATTATGATCGAATGGATGAAAATGAAAGAATCTGACATGGGGGAACGAGACACCCTCCCTAAGATCCAGAACTTCAAACAGAACCAAAAGATAATACACAAGACTAACACAATTCTCAAAAACATTATCATCACAAACAAAATAAACATTACTGACTTAAATCATCTCTATTATGCATCGGCTAAAGTCACCACTCACTTATGTGGAGTGAAGATGAAAAAACAAAGGAATTCCCACAAGAAATCTACTTGGCAAGATAACATCAATCGCCAAATAAACCTTCTCCGATCTGACATAGAAATTTTAACAAACTATAAAGTAGGTGAACATGTTAAACAAACTAAACTTAGAAAATTGAAAAAAAAGTACAGTATAAGATCAACATGTGACATAGACATGCTGATAGAAACAATCAAGCAAAAAGTGTCGGCCAAAGCTGCTCGTATAAGGCGCTTTGAAAAACGAACTAGATTCTATAAGGACAATAATATGTTCAAAAACAACCAAAGAAACTTCTACAGAAAAATTGGTAAGTCAACAATAACTGCTAAATCAATACCACCCAAGGAGGAAGTGCAAGAATTCTGGGAAAAGATCTGGGCCGAAGAAAAAGTTCATAACATGCATGCCCCATGGATAGACAGACAAATGAAAGAAACAGCTCACCTTGAAGAACAAACATGGGAAAATATAACAGTTGAACAGCTGCGCTTGGCTCTAAGAAAAACCAGCAAATGGAAATCCCCAGGAAAAAACAAAATACAAAACTTTTGGATAAATGCCTTCACAGAGTCTCATGAGCTGTTAGCCCAACTTTACAATGAAATAGTTAAGGAGCCAGAAAAGATACCATCATGGCTAGTTAACGGCATTACATTCCTGCTACCGAAGAATGATGAGACAAACAATCCCAAAAATTACAGACCGATAACCTGCTTGACCACAATGTATAAAATTTTAACATCAGTCCTAACTGAATACACATATGACCACCTGATAACAAATGACCTATTTCCCATTGAGCAGAAAGGGTGTAAACGAGGCTCATATGGCTGTAAGGATCAGCTTCTGGTTAACAAAATGATACTGGAAGATTGTCATAATAGACACAAAAATCTATCGATTGCTTGGATAGATTATAAAAAAGCATTTGATAGTTTGCCACACAGTTGGATTGAAAAATGTTTAGAGATTTTCAAAATATCCCCCGTTGTCAGGAGGTTTTTGTCATTCAGTATGAGGACATGGAGAACGACACTCCTTTTGAATAGTGAAACAAAATCACTGGAAGCTGGAGAAGTTAACATTAATTGTGGAATTTTTCAGGGTGACTCTTTATCACTGCTTTTATTCTGCATCGCACTTATACCATTAAGTAAAATGCTCAATGAAACAAAACATGGATATAGAGTCTATGACAAAACCATTAATCACCTGTTCTACATGGATGACCTGAAACTATTTGCAAAAAATGATGAACAATTGCAAGGGCTATTATCCACTGTGAAGCAGTTCAGTGATGACATTAAAATGGAGTTTGGACTGGATAAATGCGCCAAAGCAACGTTCACCAGAGGAAAGCTGCTGAAGAGTTCAGACATTAATCTTGATCGGGGGAACGTGATAAGAGAGCTTGATCAAGAACAAACTTACAAATATCTAGGTGTTTGTGAAGGAGACGGAATCAAGCACTCGACAACGAGGGAAAGGATAAGGAAGGAATGTTACCGCAGAGTCAGAGCAATCTTAAGAACGGAATTGAATGCAAGGAATAGGATCGATGCCATAAACACGCTTGCCATACCAGTAGTAACCTACAGTTACAATGTCATCAACTGGTCAAGCACAGAGATCCGTAGGCTCGATACAAAAATCCGAAAATTCTTAACCATGCACAGAATGCATCACCCTAAGGCAGACATAGATAGAATATATCTCCCTAGGAAAGAAGGAGGACGTGGGTTAATCCAGTTAGACATTGCGTTGAAAACTGCAACAATTGGATTATCCACATATCTAAGGGAATCACATGATTGGATGATCAAACTCGTTTTGAAACACGAAAGCACCAAAAGATCATATTCTATTACAAAAGATGCACAAAGATACAGTAATGGACTACAAATTTCAGAAGTCCCATTTACTGCTGAAATGGAAAACACAGAAAAAGCAAAGCAGGTAAAAGTAACTGCAAAGAAAGAACTGCTACAGAAACTGGCTAAGAAATGGCAAGAAAAGCCTCTGTATGGAAAATACCCAGAGCGAGCTAACAATCCTGATGTTGACAAAACTTTAACCCATCAGTGGTTGGCATCCTCTGGACTGAAATCGGAGACTGAAGGACTGATTATATCCGCACAAGATCAGTGTCTGCCAACAAAAAATTACCAAGCCAACATAATAAAAAATGGGTGCAGCCCATTATGCCGTGTATGCAAAAAACAACCAGAGACCATTGACCATATAATTTCAATGTGCAGTCCTATAGCTCCAACCGAATACCTAAACAGGCATGACAGAGCTGCACAATACATACATTGGATAATGTGTAAGCATTTTGACCTGCCCCATCAAAAGAATTGGTGGGAGCATCAACCACCTCCCATACTTGAAAAAGATCACATCTCAATCTTGTGGAACTTTAGCATCCAAACAGACCGAAAAATAGATGCAAATAGACCTGATATAATATTGAAGGACTTTCAAAGGAGGGTATGCCTGCTAATTGATATGTCTGTTCCAATAGACAAGAATGTATCTATAAAAACATTTGAAAAATTGAGCAAGTATAAGGACCTGGAGATAGAAATTGGAAAAATGTGGAAATTGAGAACTAAAACAATACCAGTGGTTGTAGGCGCTCTGGGAATGATACCTAAGGGGTCTAACGACTACTTATCGCAAATCCCAGGAAACCCGCGTATAGGAGAAATACAAAAGATAGTACTAATGGGAACTGCCCATATACTAAGGAAGATCCTGTCAATATAAGTACATCACAAGTCTAAACACTAAGGATGCATGTGTAAATATGTATGTTCTTTCTTGAACATGGCGGACCTTGTTGTCTCTTGAGGTCACTGGTTGTGACTTGGTGATAACTCGTATAAACATAAAGCAAGATAAATGCAAATAATAATAATAATAATAATAATAATAATAATAATAAAACCATTAATCACTACATGGATGACCTGAAACTATTTGCAAAAAATGATGAACAATTGCTAGGGCTATTATCCACTGTGGAGCAGTTCAGTGATGACATTACAATGGAGTTTGGACTAGATAAATGCGCCAAAGCAACGTTCACCAGAGGAAAGCTGCTGAAAAGTTCAGACATTAATCTTGATCGGCGGAATGTGATAAGAGAACTTGATCAAGAGGAAACATACAAATATCTAGGTGTTTGAGACGGAATCAAGCACTCGACAATGAGGGAAAGGATAAGGAAGGAATGTTACCGCAGAGTAAGAGCAATCTTAAGAACGGAATTGAATGCAAGGAATAGGATCGATGCCATAAACACGCTCCCATACCAGTAGTAACCTACAGTTACAATGTCATCAACTGGTCAAGCACAGAGATCCGTAGGCTCGATACAAAAATTCGAAAATTCTAAACCATGCACAGAATGCATCACCCTAAGGAAGATACAGATATAATAGGAAACAAGGAGGACGTGGGTTAATCCAGTTAGATATTGCGTTGAAAACTGCAACAATTGGATTATCTAATATCTAAGGGAAACATATGATTGGATGATCAAACTCATTTTGAAACACGAAAGCATCAAAAGATCATACTCCATTACAAAAGATGCACAAAGATACAGTAATGGACTACAAATTTCAGAAGTCCCATTTACTGTTGAAATGGAAAACACAGAAAAAGCAAAGCAGATAAAAGTAACTGCAAAGAAAGAACTGCTACAGAAACAGGCTAAGAAATGGCAAGAAAAGCCTCTGTATGTAAAATACCCAGAAAGAGCTAACAATCTTGAAGTTGACAAAACTTTAACTCATCAGTGGTTGGCATCCTCTGGACTGAAATCGGAGACTGAAGGACTGATTATATCAACACAAGATCAATGTCTGCCAACAAAAAATTACCAAGCCAATATAATAAAAATGGATTATGCCGTGTATGTAAAAAACAACCAGAGACCATTAATCATATAATTTCAATGTGCAGTCCTATAGTTCCAACCGAATACCTAAACAGTCATGACAGAGCTGCACAATACATTCATTGGATAATGTGTAATCATTTTGACCTGCCCCATCAAAAGAATTGGTGGGATCATCAACCACCTCCCATACTTGAAAAAGATCACATCTCAATCTTGTGGAACTTTAGCATCCAAAAAGACCGAAAAATAGATGCAAATAGACCTGATATAATACTGAAGGACTTTAAAAAGAGGGTATGCCTGCTAATTGGTATGTCCGTTCCAATAAACAAGAATGTATCTATAAAAACATTTGAAAAATTGAGCAAGTATAAGCACCTGGAGATAGAAATTTGAAAAATGTTGAAATTGAGAACTAAAACAATACCAGTGGTTGTAGGCGCTCTAGGAATGATACCTAAGGGGTCTAATGATTACTTATCGCAAATCCCAGGAAACCCGCGTATAGGAGAAATACAAAAGATAGTACTAATGGGAACTGCCCATATACTAAGGAAGATTCTGTCAATATAAGTACATCACAAGTCTAAACACCTAAAGATGCATGTGTTTGCATGTATGTTCTTTCTTGAACATGGCAGACCTTGTTGTCTCTTGAGGTCACTGGTTGTGACTTGGTGATAACTCGTATGAACATAAAGCAAGATAAATGCAACTGTAATAATAATAATAATAATAATAATAATAATAATAATAATAATAATAATAATAATAATAATAATAATAATAATTCTTTCTACTTTAGGCACAAGGCCAGCAATTCACCAGTGCATTACTGGTACTTTATTTTATCGACCACGTAAGGATAATAATAATAATAATTGTTTCTAGTTTTGGCACAAGGCCAGCAATAACCCAGTACATTACTGGTACTTTATATATATATATATATATACATATAAAGGTTTATATATATATATATATATATATATATATATATATATATATATATATATATATATACGTGTTTTGCAACGGGTCACTTTGTGGCTCAATGAAAAGTTAATAAATTAAATAATCTGAGCTATATATGCG
>OZ024741.1:192801562-192846562 GCA_964016885.1 Eledone cirrhosa
TACTGTTTATCCTTCACAAATCGATAACAAAGAATAAGTTAAGTACTGTGGTGGATATCATCGATGGTTACCTGCCTAAGGAGTAGAATTGTTCCAATGTTATAGGTCCTTTCTTTAAATCTGTTTGAAATTATGGCAGTGTAAAATGGTAAGGACGGTAGATGATATTCGTTTCCGCTCTTCTGTATTTTAAATTTAAGTCTCCTATGGTTACTTTCATTTTCTTTTTCCCTCTTGTGTCGATAAAATGAGCGTTAGACTTGTAGTTGTGGCACAGAATGAGTCTAATTTAAACGAAAATACTCCTTCATCCACACGTTTTCTAATAAAGCAATTAATTTTAAGGAAGGCAAATGATAGAATCGAGATTGTCTAAAATGTTGGATTATGAGTATTAAAAATCTTTCGTCTATCATCATTTCGAAGATAATGATAATTAGACATGAGAAAATGACATTTTGATAAGGTATGGCGAAAGATGAAAGATAAACTGATTCTAGCAACCAAATAATTAAATAAGAAAGAACTGTTTGATGCATGTGTTTAATACTGGCGAATATGACTCTACCAACAATATTTCAAGGTGATGGTGTTGATAGTTGGGGCATTAAAATTATGTGAGATATATACATTGAATCAATAAAGTACTGAGACTATATCTAAGCTTGTCTCTCTACACTCTGAGTTCAAACTATTTAGAGTTGAATTTATTTTTTGCAGTTATCAAGATAGGAGGTGTCTGGCTACGTACCCAGGTATGTTTATATACATGGCTGCAGACACTGTTGTTGTTTAATCCCATGTCAGTCCTAATCTTGCAGACATATGATACAAATAGCTCCAGCCATAGCCATTCTGTCTTCTTCTCTGACAAAGTGTATCTACGATGACATCTTACGTATACTTACGTTTTTTAAAGAACGAAGAGTGTCATTTGAATGATATCGAGGAATATTTTTCGTATGCCAAGCGATTACATAGAGGCTGCATTAGCTGGCTTACTATAGGTGTGGATATGTGTTTAGAGATGTGGTTGTTAGGGAAGATGCGTACGGAAATGGGGCTGTTGCTATATATGTTGTGTTTATAGTTATGGTTATGGCTATAGAAGGTATGTATATAGTTAAGGTTATAGAAGACCTGTTATAGTTGCAGCAATAGAAGTTATGTATAGTTATTGCTATAAAAGTTATTTATGTAGACGTGATAGTGGCAATAGAAGGTATGTATATAGATGTGGGTGTGGCAATAGAAGGTGTGTGTATATAGATATGGGTGTGACTATCGAAGTTGTGGCTATAGAATATGCGTATATATTTGGGATTGTGACAATAGAAAGTGTATAAAGTGCGATACAAATTACTAAATGCCAAAAGCCGAAGCCGAGTGTGTTCAATGCTTGGGTTAGCAGAGTTAAATATTGGAGAAGATTTAATATTTAGTAGATTGTTCAAGCAGAGCAGGAATAAGCAAATGTATGAATGAAGGAGTTACAAGCCGTTAAAACAAATTCTTTATATAAATCTTACATAATGTTTCGCCGACACGGGCTCCTCAGAGAAATGATTGTTTATATAATGTGATCAATAAATATAAATACCATTGAGAATCTTTCCATTACATTAACGTCTCCTTGCATGGTAGCCAAAAAAATAATAATGGCATCGGTGAAAGGGGCATAATCCACTAAGGGAGGCAACTGCACGATGTAAGGCAGTAAAATACCCTAGAATATTTAGTATATCCCAGTTAAAGGGATGGTTTAGCAGGGTGAGCCTAACTCAGTAGGTAATGGGCAGAGCTTAGGCAAAAATCAGGTGGCTGGTTAATAGCGTTGTTAAATACTGTACTTAGCCTAATTATTGCAGGAAAGACTTAATGGTGGTGTGATGTAGATAGCTGTGGGGATATGTTATTACTGTACTAGAGACCAGTTGTAGAACGAGTGTTGTAGTCTGTGGCTGCAATTTATGACCGTTTCAGCCCGACTATTAATGAGTTCAAGGGGTGAGCTTACTATATAATATGTTTCCATTAGGCACAGCTGGCAATTTTTCCTACTGATGTAAGGCGTTGCTTGATCTACTATTCCCCATTGTGAGGTGTATCTAATGTTAGATTCAATTAATAGTGTAATATAATTAGCAAGGAAGGTAGAGAACCTGAGTTTTTTTTATTTCTAAAGGAGTGGAGATGCGATCTAAATCTAGTCTTGAACTCATTAGAAGTGGCGCCTATGTGCCATTTTTACTCGTCGCGGTGCATTTGTAGATTACATTTCTAATCAAGCAGTGGCCATGGAGCGGACAGTTGTTGGGCTTTTGGCAATTGTAATGCTTTTTGTTGCTATTTCTAATGAGGTGAGGTTTGCTGCTATCATTACTACTATCATTACCACTATCACCATTGATCACAAATGTAACTTTAATGAAAACCCCACTTTTAGGTTAATATGCCCCTCCACCTCTGATATAGGTAGAAATAGGGTATAGAAATGGCTTCTGCAGCACTAGAACTGCTTCATTCGAATGAAACAATTCTAGCCTGTAGATGCTATTTCTATATACATTTTTGTATACACTCTACTAATGTATTGCGTGCCTTAGTTACTATGGTTACCCCAATTGAACCTTAAACTTTAATCTGTCCCTATAATATATATATATATATATATATATATATATATATGTGTGTATATATATATTAATTCAAAATTTTAACAAAATTAGACATTCGTGTGATCAAGTATATTTTATTATACATATTTCAGAGGCACTGAGCTAACTTCAACAGTACGTGCTCATCAGATAAAATAAGATGATGCATGACATACCCTGACATAGTAGATGGTTAAGATTCAGTCATGGTAGTGAATAAGATATGACAAAACTCAATATTTATATACCTAGGTATATAAATAATATGTTTATATACCTAAACAGGGTATGTCATGCATCATCTTATTTTATCTGATGAGGACGTACTGTTGAAGTTTGCTCAGTACCTCTGAAATATGTATAATAAAATATACTTGATCACGCGAATGTCTATTTTTGTTAATATTTTGAATTAATATTAATAACTCCGGAAAACCAAATCTGTTGAGTGCTTCCATCTATTGTAAAACTCATTCTTTGATTTAATCATTGAACCTTGTTTAACCTTTAAATATATATATATATATATATACATGTGTATATAAAACATATGTATACGCACATATATATATATATATACATATCTACAAACACACGTATATGCACAAAAATCTATATATGCACACACACACACACACACACACACACACACACACACACACACACACACACACACACACACGCACCCACTCATATATATCTATATACACGTACATGCATACACACAGACACATAGATATATACATACACATGAACATACGCATACACACATTGTATTTACCAAGTAACAACGCACAGGGAATTTCATTGACATTCAAGTAAAAGACATGAAGTTGTGCAGAGGGGGTGGGGTGGAATTAAAGCTTATGATAGGCGGGAGTGGGTGTTCATTGAGAGTATATGACACTATGTGCATGCGTGTATGTGGTGACTACGTTATACTGTCTTTTTCTGTCTGTGTGCACATGTATATATGTGTATTCGTGTGTATTGAAGTGGGCAATGGAAAGTGCTTTTGGAAAATGTGGTTTGTAGTGGCGGGAACCGCATCAAAAATGTCAGTGTGTCCTCTTCTTCTTCTTCTTCTTCTTCTTCTTCTTCTTCTTCTTCTTCTTCTTCTTCGTCTTCTTCTTCTTCTCCTCCTCCTCCCCTCCTCCTCCTCCATCTTGCCATTTCTTTCATCTGCTTCTAATTCAGTTTATTCTTCCAATGCATTTCTTTTTGTTTCACCCCCATCACCACCACCACTACCACCACCACCACCACCAGCACCACCACCACCACCACCACCACCACCACCAGCAACCCACCCTCACCATCACCCCCCACCACCACCACCTGTCACCCACCCTAACCATCACCACCACCACCACCACCACGACCAACAACCCACCCTCACCACCACCAGCAACCAACCCTCACCACCCTCACTACCACCAGCAACCCATCCTCACCATCACCCCCACCACCACCACCGGCCACCCACCCTAACCATCACCACCACCACCAGCAACCCACCCTCATCACCCTCACCACCACCAGCAACTCACCTCACCATCACCACCACCACCACCATCAGCAACCCCCCCTCACCATCACCACCACCACCACCAGCAACCCCCCCCCTCACCATCATCACCACCACTACCAGCAACCCACATCACCATCACCACCACCAGCCCCCCCCCCCCATCACCACCACCAGCACCCCACCCTCACCATCACCACCACCAGCAACCCACCCTCACCACCACCACCACCACCACCATCCCATTATCATTATTGTGGCTATTGTACTTGAAAACAGAAATATTTGACTTGATGATATTTATAATATTTGATGCAAGGCATATGGGAGTGTGCGTTTATTTAAAACTAAGGATGGTGTGAGAGGGAAGGCAGGGCTCGCGCGCTGCATGTTTGTTTAGAATATAGTATCGGAATACAGGGGAATACAGGGAATACAGAAGAAAGGCAAGGGCGGCAGCTAGGTATATAGGCTCTGACGAAAACCATTTACTCGTAGTAACATTATAGGGAAAACATGAGCGGGAAAGAGACCTGCAACCGCATGTCGTCGGATGTGAGCTGCATGAACCTTCAGGTCTTAATGTCTCCTCAAAAGACCACAAAACGTTTCGAGGATTATACCACATTAGCGGACCGAAGAAGAGTTCAATAGGATGCTGACGCAGGGCAGAAGCTTCCTCTGCTAAGTGTGCTGGATCCACATCAGGACCTACAGTCCAACTTTTGGGAAGAATGAAAAAGAAAGTGGAGAAAAATAGATATTGTCAGACGATCATGGCTGTGGTCCCAGCAACACTGGCCGAAATTCCAAGGATAACCACAGAGAAATCAAATGGTATCACTTTTATTTCTTATCAATTCAAAGGCTCCTTTGAAGGTGGTTACCATAGTGATTGTGTGAGATGATTCCTCTATCATACCTAGCTGAAGTCTCTAAAGTCTAAAATCTGTCTCGAGCCCGGAGGCTCATCAGGCCGGTGCTTATTCCGGTTTCATGGCGTTAAGAGACTGAGAGTACAAGACTTCCCCCTGGAGAGGGCGACAGACCATGGCACGGTTCAACTCCCGGCTATTGCCGGTACTCATTTTCAGTTGAGTATACTGGAGCAGCGTGAAATGAAGTGTTTTGCCCAAGAACACAACACACAACCCAGTCCAGTGATCGAACCCACAATGCTATGGTCCAACACCCTTACCACTAGGCCACGCGCTTCCTCACTGAGAAGGAGGGGGGGGGGGGATTACACATGATGTCAGCCCGGTGAACAATTGTCCGTATAGCGGCATTAATTCCGACAACAACAACAACAACTAATATAAACAATATTGAGTATAGTAGCATTAATAAAATTGATAGTTATAATGTACATTAATGAAGGCACGTGATTTTGGGGTGGTGTGCTTGGATCACGTTCGGGTGTACGTGAGCTCGATTTCCGACGGCGGGTTGTGTCCTTTATCTCTCCATATATAAAACGGAGGATGTCTGTCTGTGTAAATACCTAACAGTCGAGAAGTACCCGACCGATTTTTTCAAACTTTACACATGCGTTACTTATATTTCTTAAAGTGCAATAGGCTAAAACAATTTAACTTTTTCTGCCCGCATTTTAAGGCATTTTTAGGCTTTTTTGAGGCGTAACTTAAAGATAATCCATCCGATTTCTTCGAAATTTGCAGTACACATTAGTTAGTCTCCTAGCATTGCTATGGACAAAAAAGATTTCCGATTCCATTAATGGTTCCTAGGAAATTTACGAATTAGCATTGAGCATTACATGTCATTTTCATTTTCAATATAAACGCTACCCAAGCATCGTAAGTAGCGTATAATATTTCGTTAAAAATTTGGTTTATTTAACAGAGGACACAGCACTTAGTTTATTTAACAGAGGATACAGCACTTACTTACTTTTAATAAAGCTCTGGTCAAGTATTACTCATGTTAATAAAGCTCTGGTCAAGTATTGGGCTCGATGTAATCGACTTCCTATTTCCCTCAAATTGCTGGCTAGGTGTCTAAATTCGAAATCCTTATTATATCTAAGGAAGGGCGATATATTAGCAGAATCGTTAGAGCGTTGAATAAAATGCGTTCTGTCCCGGTTCTTTACGTTCTTGTTCCAAGCACACAGTTTTCAACTTTGCCCTTCATTCTTCTAGGACGGGGTTAATAAAGTACAAATCACGATTTACTGTCGACTAACACCTTCCTCAATTACTGGCATTGGGCCTATGTTAGAAAGGAAGACATTCATTACTAGATATATAGCCCCCTATGTAAGGAGAATAATAATTTTGATGGGGTTTTGTGGGTTATTATTTTTTTTCTATTATCAGACACCATGCCTTGCAGCATAGAGTTCTGAGTTCAAATCTCGCCGAGGTCGATAAAATAAAATACCAGTAATGCACTAGGGTAATTGCTGGCCTTGTGCCAAATGTAGAGACAATTTTTTTTCTACTATCACTACTGTTAAAGTGGCTACCATGGTGATTGTAAGAAATGATTCCTCCCGCCATCATTTGATTATATCCGTTTCTCTGCTAAGGAGGGAGAGAAATGCATAAACTGTAAATCTGGTGAACAATTGTCCATAAAGCGGCAATGATTATGACAACAACAACAACGACGACGACGACAACAACAACAACAACAACAACAACAACAACAACAACAACAACAACAACAACAACAACAACAACAACAACAACAACAACAACAACAACAACAACAACAACAACAACAACAACAACTACTACTACTACTACTACTACTACTACTACTACTACTACTACTACTACTACTATCACGGCAACAACAACAACTTGAACAATAACGAGTATAGTAGCATGAATAAAATTGATATTTATAATTTACGAAGACTAATTATTAATTAGACTTTGTAAATTATAAATATCAAATTAGTAATTAAAAACTACAATAAGAATTAGAATGTTGTTAGGGTGGTATGGTGGTAGTGCTGGTAGTAGTAGGATGATAGCAGTATGATAGTGGTATGGTGGTGGTAGTAGTAGGATGATAGCAGTATGATAGTGGTATGGCGTGGTAGTGGTGATAGTGGTGGCGAAAATGGTAGCTGTGTTGTTAGTAGTGATAATAGTGGTAGTGGAGGTGATACTGGTGGTAGTGGTGGTGGTGATAGTGGAGATAGTGGTGGTGGTGATAGTGATAATGGTGGTGGTAGCGGTGATAGTGGTAATAGTTGTGATGGTGGTGGTGATAGTGTTGATGATAATGGTGATGATGGTGATAATAGTGTTGATGATAGTGGTGATGGTGGTGGTGATAGTGTTGCTGATAATGGTGATGGTGGTGGTGATAGTGTTGATGATAATGGTGATGGTGGTGGTGATAGTGTTGATGATAATGGTGATGGTGGTGGTGATAGTGTTGATGATAATGGTAATGGTGGTGGCGATAGTGTTGATGATAATGGTGATGGTGGTGGTGATAGTGTTGATGATAATGGTGATGGTGGTGGCGATAGTGTTGATGATAGTGGTGATGGTGGTGGTGATAGTGTTGATGATAATGGTGATGGTGGTGGTGATAGTGTTGATGATAATGGTGATGGTGGTGGTGATAGTGTTGATGATAATGGTGATGGTGGTGGTGATAGTGTTGATGATAATGGTGATGGTGGTGGTGATAGTGTTGATGATAATGGTGATGATGGTGATGATAGTGTTGATGGTAATGGTGATGATGGTGGTGATAGTGTTGATGATAGTGGTGATGGTGGTGGTGATAGTGTTGATGATAATGGTGATGGTGGTGGTGATAGTGTTGATGATAATGGTGATGATGGTGGTGATAGTGTTGATGGTAATGGTGATGGTGGTGGTGATAGTGTTGATGGTAATGGTGGTGGTGGTGGTGGTAGTGTTGATGATAGTGGTGATGGTGGTGGTGGTGATAGTGTTGATGATAATGGTGATGATGGTGGTGATAGTGTTGATGATAATGGTGATGATGGTGGTGATAGTGTTGATGATAGTGGTGATGGTGGTGGTGGTGATAGTGTTGATGATAATGGTGATGATGGTGGTGGTGATAGTGTTGATGATAATGGTGATGGTGATGATGATGATAGTGTTGATGATAGTGGTGATGGTGGTGGTGGTGATAGTGTTGATGATAATGGTGATGATGGTGATAGTGTTGATGATAATGGTGATGATGGTGATAGTGTTGATGATAATGGTGATGATGGTGATGATAGTGTTGATGATAATGGTGATGGTGGTGGTGATAGTGTTGATGGTAATGGTGATGGTGGTGGTGGTGATAGTGTTGATGATAATGGTGATGATGGTGGTGGTGATAGTGTTGATGATAATGGTGATGATGGTGATGATAGTGTTGATGGTAATGGTGATGGTGGTGGTGGTAGTGTAGATGGTAATGGTGGTGATGGTGATGATAGTGTTGATGATAGTGGTGATGATGGTGGTGATAGTGTTGATGATAATGGTGATGATGGTGATAGTGTTGATGATAATGGTGATGGTGGTGGTGATAGTGTTGATGACAATGGTGATGGTGGTGGTGATAGTGTTGATGATAGTGGTGATGGTGGTGGTGATAGTGTTAATGATAATGGTGATGATGGTGATGATAGTGTTGATGGTAATGGTGATGGTGGTGGTGGTAGTGTTGATGATAATGGTGATGATGGTGGTGATAGTGTTGATGATAATGGTGATGGTGGTGGTGATAGTGTTGATGGTAATGGTGATGATGGTGGTGATAGTGTTGATGATAATGGTGATGGTGGTGGTGATAGTGTTGATGGTAATGGTGATGGTGGTGGTGATAGTGTTGATGGTAATGGTGATGGTGGTGGTGATAGTGTTGATGATAATGGTGATGATGGTGGTGATAGTGTTTATGATAATGGTGATGGTGGTGGTGATAGTGTTGATGATAATGGTGATGGTGGTGGTGATAGTGTTGATGATAGTGGTGATGGTGGTGGTGATAGTGTTGATGATAGTGGTGATGGTGGTGGTGATAGTGTTGATGATAGTGGTGATGGTGGTGGTGATAGTGTTGATGATAATGGTGATGGTGGTGGTGATAGTGTTGATGGTAATGGTGATGGTGGTGGTGATAGTGTTGATGATAGTGGTGATGGTGGTGGTGATAGTGTTGATGGTAATGGTGATGGTGGTGGTGATAGTGTTGATGGTAATGGTGATGGTGGTGGTGATAGTGTTGATGATAATGGTGATGATGGTGGTGGTGATAGTGTTGATGATAATGGTGATGGTGGTGGTGATAGTGTTGATGATAATGGTGATGATGGTGGTGATAGTGTTGATGATAATGGTGATGGTGGTGGTGGTGATAGTGTTGATGATAGTGGTGATGGTGGTGGTGATAGTGTTGATGGTAATGGTGATGGTGGTGGTGATAGTGTTGATGGTAATGGTGATGATGGTGGTGATAGTGTTGATGGTAATGGTGATGGTGGTGGTGATAGTGTTGATGGTAATGGTGATGATGGTGGTGATAGTGTTGATGATAATGGTGATGGTGGTGGTGATAGTGTTGATGATAATGGTGATGGTGGTGGTGATAGTGTTGATGGTAATGGTGATGGTGGTGGTGATAGTGTTGATGGTAATGGTGATGATGGTGTTGATAGTGTTGATGATAATGGTGATGGTGGTGGTGGTGATAGTGTTGATGATAGTGGTGATGGTGGTGTGATAGTGTTGATGATAATGGTGATGGTGGTGGTGGTGATAGTGTTGATGATAGTGGTGATGGTGGTGGTGATAGTGTTGATGGTAATGGTGATGGTGTTGATGGTAATGGTGATGGTGGTGGTGATAGTGTTGATGGTAATGGTGATGCTGGTGGTGATAGCGTTGATGATGGTGGTGATAGTGTTGATGATAATGGTGATGGTGGTGGTGATAGTGTTGATGTAATGGTGATGGTGGTGGTGATAGTGTTGATGGTAATGGTGATGGTCGTGGTGATAGTGTTGATGATAATGGTGATGGTGGTGGTGATAGTGTTGATGTTAATGGTGATGGTGGTGGTGATAGTGTTGATGATAATGGTGATGGTGGTGGTGATAGTGTTGATGGTAATGGTGATGTGGTGGTGATAGTGTTGATGGTAATGGTGATGATGGTGGTGATAGTGTTGATGGTAATGGTGATGGGTTGTGATAGTGTTGATGGTATGTGGTGGTGTGATAGTGTTGATGATAATGCTGATGATGGTGGTGATAGTGTTGATGATAATGGTGATGGTGGTGATAGTGTTGATGGTAATGGTGATGTGATAGTGTTGATGATAATGGTGATGGTGGTGGTGATAGTTTTGATGGTAATGGTGATGATGGTGGTGGTGATAGTGTTGATGTAATGGTAATGGTGGTGGTGATAGTGTTGATGATAATGGTGATGATGGTGGTGGTGATAGTGTTGATGATAATGGATGGTGGTGTGATAGTGTTGATGGTAATGGTGATGATGGTGGTGATAGTGTTGATGGTAATGGTGATGGTGGTGGTGATAGTGTTGATGGTAATGGTGATGATGGTGGTGGTGATAGTGTTGATGATAATGCTGATGATGGTGGTGATAGTGTTTGATGATAATGGTGATGGTGGTGATAGTGTTGATGGTAATGGTGATGGTGGTGGTGATAGTGTTGATGATAATGGTGATGGTGGTGGTGATAGTGTTGATGGTAATGATGATGATGGTGGTGGTGATAGTGTTGATGGTAATGGTAATGGTGGTGGTGATAGTGTTGATGATAATGGTGATGATGGTGGTGGTGATAGTGTTGATGATAATGGTGATGGTGGTGGTGATAGTGTTGATGGTAATGGTGATGATGGTGGTGGTGATAGTGTTGATGATAATGGTGATGGTGGTGGTGATAGTGTTGATGATAATGGTGATGATGGTGATGATAGTGTTGATGATAATGCTGATGATGGTGGTGATAGTGTTGATGGTAATGGTGATGATGGTGGTGATAGTGTTGATGATAATGGTGATGGTGGTGGTGATAGTGTCGATGATAATGCTGATGATGGTGGTGATAGTGTTGATGGTAATGGTGATGGTGGTGGTGATAGTGTTGATGGTAATGGTGATGATGGTGGTGATAGTGTTGATGATATTGGTGATGGTGGTGGTGATAGTGTTGATGATAATGGTGATGGTGGTGGTGATAGTGTTGATGATAGTGGTGATGGTGGTGGTGATAGTGTTAATGATAATGGTGATGATGGTGATGATAGTGTTGATGGTAATGGTGATGGTGGTGGTGGTAGTGTTGATGATAATGGTGATGATGGTGGTGATAGTGTTGATGATAATGGTGATGGTGGTGGTGATAGTGTTGATGGTAATGGTGATGATGGTGGTGATAGTGTTGATGATAATGGTGATGGTGGTGGTGATAGTGTTGATGGTAATGGTGATGGTGGTGGTGATAGTGTTGATGGTAATGGTGATGGTGGTGGTGATAGTGTTGATGATAATGGTGATGATGGTGGTGATAGTGTTTATGATAATGGTGATGGTGGTGGTGATAGTGTTGATGATAATGGTGATGGTGGTGGTGATAGTGTTGATGATAGTGGTGATGGTGGTGGTGATAGTGTTGATGATAGTGGTGATGGTGGTGGTGATAGTGTTGATGATAGTGGTGATGGTGGTGGTGATAGTGTTGATGGTAATGGTGATGGTGGTGGTGATAGTGTTGATGATAGTGGTGATGGTGGTGGTGATAGTGTTGATGATAATGGTGATGGTGGTGGTGATAGTGTTGATGGTAATGGTGATGGTGGTGGTGATAGTGTTGATGATAGTGGTGATGGTGGTGGTGATAGTGTTGATGGTAATGGTGATGGTGGTGGTGATAGTGTTGATGGTAATGGTGATGGTGGTGGTGATAGTGTTGATGATAATGGTGATGATGGTGGTGGTGATAGTGTTGATGATAATGGTGATGGTGGTGGTGATAGTGTTGATGATAATGGTGATGATGGTGGTGATAGTGTTGATGATAATGGTGATGGTGGTGGTGGTGATAGTGTTGATGATAGTGGTGATGGTGGTGGTGATAGTGTTGATGGTAATGGTGATGGTGGTGGTGATAGTGTTGATGGTAATGGTGATGATGGTGGTGATAGTGTTGATGGTAATGTGATGGTGGTGGTGATAGTGTTGATGGTAATGGTGATGATGGTGGTGATAGTGTTGATGATAATGGTGATGGTGGTGGTGATAGTGTTGATGATAATGGTGATGGTGGTGGTGATAGTGTTGATGGTAATGGTGATGGTGGTGGTGATAGTGTTGATGGTAATGGTGATGATGGTGGTGATAGTGTTGATGATAATGGTGATGGTGGTGGTGGTGATAGTGTTGATGATAGTGGTGATGGTGGTGGTGATAGTGTTGATGATAATGGTGATGGTGGTGGTGGTGATAGTGTTGATGATAGTGGTGATGGTGGTGGTGATAGTGTTGATGGTAATGGTGATGGTGGTGGTGATAGTGTTGATGGTAATGGTGATGGTGGTGGTGATAGTGTTGATGGTAATGGTGATGGTGGTGGTGATAGCGTTGATGATGGTGGTGATAGTGTTGATGATAATGGTGATGGTGGTGGTGATAGTGTTGATGGTAATGGTGATGGTGGTGGTGATAGTGTTGATGGTAATGGTGATGGTCGTGGTGATAGTGTTGATGATAATGGTGATGGTGGTGGTGATAGTGTTGATGGTAATGGTGATGGTGGTGGTGATAGTGTTGATGATAATGGTGATGGTGGTGGTGATAGTGTTGATGGTAATGGTGATGGTGGTGGTGATAGTGTTGATGGTAATGGTGATGATGGTGGTGATAGTGTTGATGGTAATGGTGATGGTGGTGGTGATAGTGTTGATGGTAATGGTGATGATGGTGGTGGTGATAGTGTTGATGATAATGCTGATGATGGTGGTGATAGTGTTGATGATAATGGTGATGGTGGTGATAGTGTTGATGGTAATGGTGATGGTGGTGGTGATAGTGTTGATGATAATGGTGAGGTGGTGATAGTGTTGATGGTAATGGTGATGATGGTGGTGGTGATAGTGTTGATGGTAATGGTAATGGTGGTGGTGATAGTGTTGATGATAATGGTGATGATGGTGGTGGTGATAGTGTTGATGATAATGGTGATGGTGGTGGTGATAGTGTTGATGGTAATGGTGATGATGGTGGTGATAGTGTTGATGGTAATGGTGATGGTGGTGGTGATAGTGTTGATGGTAATGGTGATGATGGTGGTGGTGATAGTGTTGATGATAATGCTGATGATGGTGGTGATAGTGTTGATGATAATGGTGATGGTGGTGATAGTGTTGATGGTAATGGTGATGGTGGTGGTGATAGTGTTGATGATAATGGTGATGGTGGTGGTGATAGTGTTGATGGTAATGATGATGATGGTGGTGGTGATAGTGTTGATGGTAATGGTAATGGTGGTGGTGATAGTGTTGATGATAATGGTGATGATGGTGGTGGTGATAGTGTTGATGATAATGGTGATGGTGGTGGTGATAGTGTTGATGGTAATGGTGATGATGGTGGTGGTGATAGTGTTGATGATAATGGTGATGGTGGTGGTGATAGTGTTGATGATAATGGTGATGATGGTATAATGGTGATGATGGTGATGATGGTGTCGATGATAATGCTGATGATGGTGGTGATAGTGTTGATGGTAATGGTGATGATGGTGGTGATAGTGTTGATGATAATGGTAATGGTGGTGGTGATAGTGTCGATGATAATGCTGATGATGGTGGTGATAGTGTTGATGGTAATGGTGATGGTGGTGGTGATAGTGTTGATGGTAATGGTGATGATGGTGGTGATAGTGTTGATGATAGTGGTGATGGTGGTGGTGATAGTGTTGATGGTAATGGTGATGGTGGTGGTGATAGTGTTGATGGTAATGGTGATGATGGTGGTGATAGTGTTGATGGTAATGGTGATGGTGGTGGTGATAGTGTTGATGGTAATGGTGATGATGGTGGTGGTGATAGTGTTGATGATAATGCTGATGATGGTGGTGATAGTGTTGATGATAATGGTGATGGTGGTGATAGTGTTGATGGTAATGGTGGTGGTGGTGGTGGTAGTGTTGATGATAGTGGTGATGGTGGTGGTGGTGATAGTGTTGATGATAATGGTGATGATGGTGGTGATAGTGTTGATGATAATGGTGATGATGGTGGTGATAGTGTTGATGATAGTGGTGATGGTGGTGGTGGTGATAGTGTTGATGATAATGGTGATGATGGTGGTGGTGATAGTGTTGATGATAATGGTGATGGTGATGATGATGATAGTGTTGATGATAGTGGTGATGGTGGTGGTGGTGATAGTGTTGATGATAATGGTGATGATGGTGGTGGTGATAGTGTTGATGATAATGGTGATGATGGTGATAGTGTTGATGATAATGGTGATGATGGTGATGATAGTGTTGATGATAATGGTGATGGTGGTGGTGATAGTGTTGATGGTAATGGTGATGGTGGTGGTGGTGATAGTGTTGATGATAATGGTGATGATGGTGGTGGTGATAGTGTTGATGATAATGGTGATGATGGTGATGATAGTGTTGATGGTAATGGTGATGGTGGTGGTGGTAGTGTAGATGGTAATGGTGGTGATGGTGATGATAGTGTTGATGATAGTGGTGATGATGGTGGTGATAGTGTTGATGATAATGGTGATGATGGTGATAGTGTTGATGATAATGGTGATGGTGGTGGTGATAGTGTTGATGATAGTGGTGATGGTGGTGGTGATAGTGTTAATGATAATGGTGATGATGGTGATGATAGTGTTGATGGTAATGGTGATGGTGGTGGTGGTAGTGTTGATGATAATGGTGATGATGGTGGTGATAGTGTTGATGATAATGGTGATGGTGGTGGTGATAGTGTTGATGGTAATGGTGATGATGGTGGTGATAGTGTTGATGATAATGGTGATGGTGGTGGTGATAGTGTTGATGGTAATGGTGATGGTGGTGGTGATAGTGTTGATGGTAATGGTGATGGTGGTGGTGATAGTGTTGATGATAATGGTGATGATGGTGGTGATAGTGTTTATGATAATGGTGATGGTGGTGGTGATAGTGTTGATGATAATGGTGATGGTGGTGGTGATAGTGTTGATGATAGTGGTGATGGTGGTGGTGATAGTGTTGATGATAGTGGTGATGGTGGTGGTGATAGTGTTGATGATAGTGGTGATGGTGGTGGTGATAGTGTTGATGGTAATGGTGATGGTGGTGGTGATAGTGTTGATGATAGTGGTGATGGTGGTGGTGATAGTGTTGATGATAATGGTGATGGTGGTGGTGATAGTGTTGATGGTAATGGTGATGGTGGTGGTGATAGTGTTGATGATAGTGGTGATGGTGGTGGTGATAGTGTTGATGGTAATGGTGATGGTGGTGGTGATAGTGTTGATGATAGTGGTGATGGTGGTGGTGATAGTGTTGATGATAATGGTGATGATGGTGGTGGTGATAGTGTTGATGATAATGGTGATGGTGGTGGTGATAGTGTTGATGATAATGGTGATGATGGTGGTGATAGTGTTGATGATAATGGTGATGGTGGTGGTGGTGATAGTGTTGATGATAGTGGTGATGGTGGTGGTGATAGTGTTGATGGTAATGGTGATGGTGGTGGTGATAGTGTTGATGGTAATGGTGATGATGGTGGTGATAGTGTTGATGGTAATGATGATGGTGGTGGTGATAGTGTTGATGGTAATGGTGATGATGGTGGTGATAGTGTTGATGATAATGGTGATGGTGGTGGTGATAGTGTTGATGATAATGGTGATGGTGGTGGTGATAGTGTTGATGGTAATGGTGATGGTGGTGGTGATAGTGTTGATGGTAATGGTGATGATGGTGGTGATAGTGTTGATGATAATGGTGATGGTGGTGGTGGTGATAGTGTTGATGATAGTGGTGATGGTGGTGGTGATAGTGTTGATGATAATGGTGATGGTGGTGGTGGTGATAGTGTTGATGATAGTGGTGATGGTGGTGGTGATAGTGTTGATGGTAATGGTGATGGTGGTGGTGATAGTGTTGATGGTAATGGTGATGGTGGTGGTGATAGTGTTGATGGTAATGGTGATGGTGGTGGTGATAGCGTTGATGATGGTGGTGATAGTGTTGATGATAATGGTGATGGTGGTGGTGATAGTGTTGATGGTAATGGTGATGGTGGTGGTGATAGTGTTGATGGTAATGGTGATGGTCGTGGTGATAGTGTTGATGATAATGGTGATGGTGGTGGTGATAGTGTTGATGGTAATGGTGATGGTGGTGGTGATAGTGTTGATGATAATGGTGATGGTGGTGGTGATAGTGTTGATGGTAATGGTGATGGTGGTGGTGATAGTGTTGATGGTAATGGTGATGATGGTGGTGATAGTGTTGATGGTAATGGTGATGGTGGTGGTGATAGTGTTGATGGTAATGGTGATGATGGTGGTGGTGATAGTGTTGATGATAATGCTGATGATGGTGGTGATAGTGTTGATGATAATGGTGATGGTGGTGATAGTGTTGATGGTAATGGTGATGGTGGTGGTGATAGTGTTGATGATAATGGTGATGGTGGTGGTGATAGTGTTGATGGTAATGGTGATGATGGTGGTGGTGATAGTGTTGATGGTAATGGTAATGGTGGTGGTGATAGTGTTGATGATAATGGTGATGATGGTGGTGGTGATAGTGTTGATGATAATGGTGATGGTGGTGGTGATAGTGTTGATGGTAATGGTGATGATGGTGGTGATAGTGTTGATGGTAATGGTGATGGTGGTGGTGATAGTGTTGATGGTAATGGTGATGATGGTGGTGGTGATAGTGTTGATGATAATACTGATGATGGTGGTGATAGTGTTGATGATAATGGTGATGGTGGTGATAGTGTTGATGGTAATGGTGATGGTGGTGGTGATAGTGTTGATGATAATGGTGATGGTGGTGGTGATAGTGTTGATGGTAATGATGATGATGGTGGTGGTGATAGTGTTGATGGTAATGGTAATGGTGGTGGTGATAGTGTTGATGATAATGGTGATGATGGTGGTGGTGATAGTGTTGATGATAATGGTGATGGTGGTGGTGATAGTGTTGATGGTAATGGTGATGATGGTGGTGGTGATAGTGTTGATGATAATGGTGATGGTGGTGGTGATAGTGTTGATGATAATGGTGATGATGGTGATGATGGTGTCGATGATAATGCTGATGATGGTGGTGATAGTGTTGATGGTAATGGTGATGATGGTGGTGATAGTGTTGATGATAATGGTAATGGTGGTGGTGATAGTGTCGATGATAATGCTGATGATGGTGGTGATAGTGTTGATGGTAATGGTGATGGTGGTGGTGATAGTGTTGATGATAATGGTGATGGTGGTGGTGATAGTGTTGATGGTAATGGTGATGGTGGTGGTGATAGTGTTGATGGTAATGGTGATGGTCGTGGTGATAGTGTTGATGATAATGGTGATGGTGGTGGTGATAGTGTTGATGGTAATGGTGTTGGTGGTGGTGATAGTGTTGATGATAATGGTGATGGTGGTGGTGATAGTGTTGATGGTAATGGTGATGGTGGTGGTGATAGTGTTGATGGTAATGGTGATGATGGTGGTGATAGTGTTGATGGTAATGGTGATGGTGGTGGTGATAGTGTTGATGGTAATGGTGATGATGGTGGTGGTGATAGTGTTGATGATAATGCTGATGATGGTGGTGATAGTGTTGATGATAATGGTGATGGTGGTGATAGTGTTGATGGTAATGGTGATGGTGGTGGTGATAGTGTTGATGATAATGGTGGTGGTGATAGTGTTGATGGTAATGGTGATGATGGTGGTGGTGATAGTGTTGATGGTAATGGTAATGGTGGTGGTGATAGTGTTGATGATAATGGTGATGATGGTGGTGGTGATAGTGTTGATGATAATGGTGATGGTGGTGGTGATAGTGTTGATGGTAATGGTGATGATGGTGGTGATAGTGTTGATGGTAATGGTGATGGTGGTGGTGATAGTGTTGATGGTAATGGTGATGATGGTGGTGGTGATAGTGTTGATGATAATGCTGATGATGGTGGTGATAGTGTTGATGATAATGGTGATGGTGGTGATAGTGTTGATGGTAATGGTGATGGTGGTGGTGATAGTGTTGATGATAATGGTGATGGTGGTGGTGATAGTGTTGATGGTAATGATGATGATGGTGGTGGTGATAGTGTTGATGGTAATGGTAATGGTGGTGGTGATAGTGTTGATGATAATGGTGATGATGGTGGTGGTGATAGTGTTGATGATAATGGTGATGGTGGTGGTGATAGTGTTGATGGTAATGGTGATGATGGTGGTGGTGATAGTGTTGATGATAATGGTGATGGTGGTGGTGATAGTGTTGATGATAATGGTGATGATGGTGATGATGGTGTCGATGATAATGCTGATGATGGTGGTGATAGTGTTGATGGTAATGGTGATGATGGTGGTGATAGTGTTGATGATAATGGTAATGGTGGTGGTGATAGTGTCGATGATAATGCTGATGATGGTGGTGATAGTGTTGATGGTAATGGTGATGGTGGTGGTGATAGTGTTGATGGTAATGGTGATGATGGTGGTGATAGTGTTGATGATAGTGGTGATGGTGGTGGTGATAGTGTTGATGGTAATGGTGATGGTGGTGGTGATAGTGTTGATGGTAATGGTGATGATGGTGGTGATAGTGTTGATGGTAATGGTGATGGTGGTGGTGATAGTGTTGATGGTAATGGTGATGATGGTGGTGGTGATAGTGTTGATGATAATGCTGATGATGGTGGTGATAGTGTTGATGATAATGGTGATGGTGGTGATAGTGTTGATGGTAATGGTGGTGGTGGTGGTGGTAGTGTTGATGATAGTGGTGATGGTGGTGGTGGTGATAGTGTTGATGATAATGGTGATGATGGTGGTGATAGTGTTGATGATAATGGTGATGATGGTGGTGATAGTGTTGATGATAGTGGTGATGGTGGTGGTGGTGATAGTGTTGATGATAATGGTGATGATGGTGGTGGTGATAGTGTTGATGATAATGGTGATGGTGATGATGATGATAGTGTTGATGATAGTGGTGATGGTGGTGGTGGTGATAGTGTTGATGATAATGGTGATGATGGTGGTGGTGATAGTGTTGATGATAATGGTGATGATGGTGATAGTGTTGATGATAATGGTGATGATGGTGATGATAGTGTTGATGATAATGGTGATGGTGGTGGTGATAGTGTTGATGGTAATGGTGATGGTGGTGGTGGTGATAGTGTTGATGATAATGGTGATGATGGTGGTGGTGATAGTGTTGATGATAATGGTGATGATGGTGATGATAGTGTTGATGGTAATGGTGATGGTGGTGGTGGTAGTGTAGATGGTAATGGTGGTGATGGTGATGATAGTGTTGATGATAGTGGTGATGATGGTGGTGATAGTGTTGATGATAATGGTGATGATGGTGATAGTGTTGATGATAATGGTGATGGTGGTGGTGATAGTGTTGATGATAGTGGTGATGGTGGTGGTGATAGTGTTAATGATAATGGTGATGATGGTGATGATAGTGTTGATGGTAATGGTGATGGTGGTGGTGGTAGTGTTGATGATAATGGTGATGATGGTGGTGATAGTGTTGATGATAATGGTGATGGTGGTGGTGATAGTGTTGATGGTAATGGTGATGATGGTGGTGATAGTGTTGATGATAATGGTGATGGTGGTGGTGATAGTGTTGATGGTAATGGTGATGGTGGTGGTGATAGTGTTGATGGTAATGGTGATGGTGGTGGTGATAGTGTTGATGATAATGGTGATGATGGTGGTGATAGTGTTTATGATAATGGTGATGGTGGTGGTGATAGTGTTGATGATAATGGTGATGGTGGTGGTGATAGTGTTGATGATAGTGGTGATGGTGGTGGTGATAGTGTTGATGATAGTGGTGATGGTGGTGGTGATAGTGTTGATGATAGTGGTGATGGTGGTGGTGATAGTGTTGATGGTAATGGTGATGGTGGTGGTGATAGTGTTGATGATAGTGGTGATGGTGGTGGTGATAGTGTTGATGATAATGGTGATGGTGGTGGTGATAGTGTTGATGGTAATGGTGATGGTGGTGGTGATAGTGTTGATGATAGTGGTGATGGTGGTGGTGATAGTGTTGATGGTAATGGTGATGGTGGTGGTGATAGTGTTGATGATAGTGGTGATGGTGGTGGTGATAGTGTTGATGATAATGGTGATGATGGTGGTGGTGATAGTGTTGATGATAATGGTGATGGTGGTGGTGATAGTGTTGATGATAATGGTGATGATGGTGGTGATAGTGTTGATGATAATGGTGATGGTGGTGGTGGTGATAGTGTTGATGATAGTGGTGATGGTGGTGGTGATAGTGTTGATGGTAATGGTGATGGTGGTGGTGATAGTGTTGATGGTAATGGTGATGATGGTGGTGATAGTGTTGATGGTAATGATGATGGTGGTGGTGATAGTGTTGATGGTAATGGTGATGATGGTGGTGATAGTGTTGATGATAATGGTGATGGTGGTGGTGATAGTGTTGATGATAATGGTGATGGTGGTGGTGATAGTGTTGATGGTAATGGTGATGGTGGTGGTGATAGTGTTGATGGTAATGGTGATGATGGTGGTGATAGTGTTGATGATAATGGTGATGGTGGTGGTGGTGATAGTGTTGATGATAGTGGTGATGGTGGTGGTGATAGTGTTGATGATAATGGTGATGGTGGTGGTGGTGATAGTGTTGATGATAGTGGTGATGGTGGTGGTGATAGTGTTGATGGTAATGGTGATGGTGGTGGTGATAGTGTTGATGGTAATGGTGATGGTGGTGGTGATAGTGTTGATGGTAATGGTGATGGTGGTGGTGATAGCGTTGATGATGGTGGTGATAGTGTTGATGATAATGGTGATGGTGGTGGTGATAGTGTTGATGGTAATGGTGATGGTGGTGGTGATAGTGTTGATGGTAATGGTGATGGTCGTGGTGATAGTGTTGATGATAATGGTGATGGTGGTGGTGATAGTGTTGATGGTAATGGTGATGGTGGTGGTGATAGTGTTGATGATAATGGTGATGGTGGTGGTGATAGTGTTGATGGTAATGGTGATGGTGGTGGTGATAGTGTTGATGGTAATGGTGATGATGGTGGTGATAGTGTTGATGGTAATGGTGATGGTGGTGGTGATAGTGTTGATGGTAATGGTGATGATGGTGGTGGTGATAGTGTTGATGATAATGCTGATGATGGTGGTGATAGTGTTGATGATAATGGTGATGGTGGTGATAGTGTTGATGGTAATGGTGATGGTGGTGGTGATAGTGTTGATGATAATGGTGATGGTGGTGGTGATAGTGTTGATGGTAATGGTGATGATGGTGGTGGTGATAGTGTTGATGGTAATGGTAATGGTGGTGGTGATAGTGTTGATGATAATGGTGATGATGGTGGTGGTGATAGTGTTGATGATAATGGTGATGGTGGTGGTGATAGTGTTGATGGTAATGGTGATGATGGTGGTGATAGTGTTGATGGTAATGGTGATGGTGGTGGTGATAGTGTTGATGGTAATGGTGATGATGGTGGTGGTGATAGTGTTGATGATAATGCTGATGATGGTGGTGATAGTGTTGATGATAATGGTGATGGTGGTGATAGTGTTGATGGTAATGGTGATGGTGGTGGTGATAGTGTTGATGATAATGGTGATGGTGGTGGTGATAGTGTTGATGGTAATGATGATGATGGTGGTGGTGATAGTGTTGATGGTAATGGTAATGGTGGTGGTGATAGTGTTGATGATAATGGTGATGATGGTGGTGGTGATAGTGTTGATGATAATGGTGATGGTGGTGGTGATAGTGTTGATGGTAATGGTGATGATGGTGGTGGTGATAGTGTTGATGATAATGGTGATGGTGGTGGTGATAGTGTTGATGATAATGGTGATGATGGTGATGATGGTGTCGATGATAATGCTGATGATGGTGGTGATAGTGTTGATGGTAATGGTGATGATGGTGGTGATAGTGTTGATGATAATGGTAATGGTGGTGGTGATAGTGTCGATGATAATGCTGATGATGGTGGTGATAGTGTTGATGGTAATGGTGATGGTGGTGGTGATAGTGTTGATGGTAATGGTGATGATGGTGGTGATAGTGTTGATGATAGTGGTGATGGTGGTGGTGATAGTGTTGATGGTAATGGTGATGGTGGTGGTGATAGTGTTGATGATAGTGGTGATGGTGGTGGTGATAGTGTTGATGATAATGGTGATGATGGTGGTGATAGTGTTGATGATAGTGGTGATGGTGGTGGTGATAGTGTTGATGATAATGGTGATGGTGGTGGTGATAGTGTTGATGATAATGGTGATGATGGTGGCGATAGTGTTGATGATAATGGTGATGGTGGTGGTGGTGATAGTGTTGATGATAATGGTGATGGTGGTGGTGATAGTGTTGATGATAATGGTGATGATGGTGGTGATAGTGTTGATGATAATGGTGATGATGGTGGTGGTGATAGTGTTGATGATAATGGTGATGATGGTGGTGATAGCGTTGATGGTAATGGTGATGATGGTGGTGGTGATAGTGTTGATGATAATGGTGATGATGGTGGTGATAGTGTTGATGGTAATGGTGATGGTGGTGGTGATAGTGTTGATGATAATGGTGATGATGGTGGTGGTGATAGTGTTGATGATAATGGTGATGGTGGTGGTGATAGTGTTGATGATAATGGTGATGATGGTGGTGGTGATAGTGTTGATGGTAATGGTGATGATGGTGGTGGTGATAGTGTTGATGATAATGGTGATGATGGTGGTGATAGTGTTGATGGTAATGGTGATGGTGGTGGTGATAGTGTTGATGATAATGGTGATGATGGTGGTGATAGTGTTGATGATAATGGTGATAATGGTGATGATGGTGATGATAATGATGAGGTTAACGATGGTAATAGTAATGATGATAGTGGTGATGGTTGTGTTTCAAAACACAGCAACAATCATAGTCGTAACGAAGAGAGCAGCATAACAAACAAAACAAGAGAGGCTGTTATGTGAAGAGTTACACAAAAACCTAAATGTCATATATATATAACCATGTAAGAGATAAACCTTATGTCGGCTGGACACAAGGAATCTTACTGCCAAAACAATTTTGTGAGGAAATATAGAATAAAGACAGTTATCTTAAAATGCCTTCGCAAGATAGTTTGGAGGAAATTCTGAAATGAAATAACTCAAGCCACAAAGAAAACATTGCTCGTTTTTTAATTCACCACCACCACCATAGCCACCACCACCACAGCCACCACCACCATAGCCACCACCACCACAGCCACCACCACCACCATAGCCACCACCACCACAGCCCCCCCCCCCCACCATAGCCACCACCACCACCATAGCTACCACCACCACCACCACCACCACCACAGCCACTCCCCCATCATCATCATCAACAACAACAACAGCATCATCATCATTAACATTATTATCATTATCGTCATCATCAATAACAAAAACATCATCATCATTATCATCATAATTATTATCATCATCATCATCATCATCATAATCATCCTCATCATCATTAACATCATCATCATCATCATCATCATCATCATCATCATTAACATCATCATCATTAACATCATCATCATCATCTTCACCGTTGTCGCGGTCATTTAATACATATTTTCCCTGCTAGCGACAACCAGGGATACTGCCCTCTCACATCTCCCTTAAATACGTTTCCCGCTTTCTACTGAGTGTAACCTAGTGCCAAATATTTACTATGCAACATTTATTAATACTTTCTTCCTTACTCAGAGGAGGAATAAAAGCACAGATATTTTTAGAACCTCTGAGTTTGGTGAGTAGAAGATAGAAAATTATCCCTAGACTTCATATATTATCACCATTGTCATCATCATCATCAAGATACTATGGATCACCCCCAATGGGAATCCAATCTCTTCTATGGTGGCTGGTCAGGTTTTGGACTTAAGAAACTAAGTGCCGAAACAAATGCCGCAAGGCGTCTCGTGCAGAGCTAAAAAAAATCCGGCCAATTACCCGCCCTAAACACTTCGTTTTTAGATCCGAAAAGTTGACTGTGGCGAGAACTTAGAAGGCAAAGGGCTGGGGGAAATCTCGCAATGAGGATAGTGGCAGTATACTGGTTTGTTGAAGTATTTCAAAAGAATTTCAAAAATTTCAAAAATGTTTTAATGGCAGTACTAGTTCATAATTAATTTTTACTTTGAGTTGTTGGTAAAATGAAAAGACTATCACTGATAGTGTTCACACAAAGGTTACAGTAAGAGGCCATTAAAATGGCGCCAAATGAAGGCTGAAAGTGCAGTTGACTTTTATCTGTTGCGATACAAGCTTTTGAAATAGTTACATCCATTATCATCATTATAATCATCATCATCATCATCATCAACATCATCAGCAGCAGCATAATTCAGATTATCATTAACATCATCTAGAACTTACATTTGCATCGGTTAATTTTTATCGCTTAGTCTGGAGAGGTGGTAGTGGCCACGAATTTTTCTAGGCACTCAACGACTGGTGACTAGGAGATAGGAAGATAACATCCATTCACAGATCTAGCTCCAATGTTTGAAACAGAACAGGCTTCTCTAAAGGGGCATCTGGTGCTGTTAAAACGGCCGATTTATTATTACGCTTAACTCCCAAGAGGCTACGGTGTGATTTGGACTTAGAATGCAAAGAGCCGGAACAGTGCTCTAATAATAATGAATTCTTTACTTATCTACCAAGAAAGGGTGAAAGGTGAAGTCAAAATGCAATGGGCAGGAAATAACACCGAAATGCCTTTCGTACGACGCTCTATCGATTCTGCCAGTTCTGACTACAGTCTCACTTTTGTTTGCTGTGTTATAACATTTGGAGGTGACTATGTTGAGTATGTTGTGAGTGGGGATTTGCTATATTATTTAAAAATGATTGTATAGAATATGTGCCTCTGGTCAACCATGCGATAAACAGATTTAGCCAACCTATTGTAAATATAATAATGTAGTGATGTTTCACGGTAAGATTCCTGTGGTGACATACGGATATATCCATAAATCCTGGGTTTTTTCCTTTCTTTCTTTCATATCAATTTCTTTTGATTTATCAACTGTTTCTATCCCCCACTTTTCCTCTCTGCTGAAAATATGGTTACCTAAAGAATTCACTAAACGGTAATCTGTTATCATGGTGACACTATTATATGTTAGAAGCTATGTCTTGGCACAGTGGTTGGCAATGAAAGTATTTCTGAAACATTCTTCATTTAATGAATGTACAACGTTTCTATTTCAATTAATTTAACAAATGTCTCATATTTAGTAAACCTTATAATACAGGGACATGGTAGAATTAGTAGATCGCATTGTTTAAGTTATGTCTCCTTCTAACGTTCTAAGTCTAAATCCCACTGTGGGTAAATTTTCAATCATATCCTTCAAGTGTCGATAAAATAATGATCAATCAAGTACAGAGATCGGTATACTCGACGGTATTACCCTCCCCCAAAGGGTATATACTCTTCCAGTATGACATTTTTCGTAAGTTAGGCGATAGATTTCAACATCGTCAGGAATTTGGAAGAAGTACCTAACAGTATTTAGTTACAGCTGCTTATGTTCTCTGTTTAAATCCTGCCTGTTTTGACTTAGCGCCGCATCTTTCCAGCGTTGATAACATAAAGTACCAATGAAAGACAAGAGATGATAAAATTAGTACTAGTGAAAAAGAGGGTCGATAAAAAATTAGGCCTGATAACACCGTTTGTTCTCTTCAAAACTGTGTCCTTGTGCATATGCTAGAAATTATTGTTAAACATATAAAGATGAAACACAGTGAGTGAAACTGGAAACACTGCGAAAGGAAATCGGAAATCCGGCGAAAGGAATTGGAAAACATAACTCGTTCTTTAGAGCAGAGGTCCCCAACACCAGGCCGTGGACCGGTACAGGTTCGTGGGTTTGTTTAAATATTCAATATTAATCTACTTTAATAAATTGATGTTTTTATTATTACTCTCTTTATCGAAATGCTCTTAAATAACCCATATGTCCAACTACCGACATGAAGCCGGTCCGTGGTATAAAAAATGTTGAAGACCGCTGCTTTAGAGGTAAAAATATTTTCTCTATGTACAGACACACACACAGACACACACACACAAATAGAAACACACATATGTATATATGCACACAAACACATACAATTATGTGTGTGTGTGTGATACCCATACATTAATGTTCAGATTTGTCATTGTACCACACATATTAGGCTCACTTCATACAACATTCTACTAGGCTGCTCACTTCTTTGAGGACACGTCTTTTATTTGCTCTAACTTTTTTTGATCATCATTTCTTTTCAGATAATGATGACAGACATCAAGTTAATTCAGCAAATGAAAAGGCACGCTGTAATTATTGCCTTAAAGGCAGAGCATAGTGACTTAGAGATTGATCGTTTCCTGGAAGTTGCATAGTCATTTATTGTTAAAGTTCATAAAGAGCTGGAAGCTACAAATCGGTACGAACGATGCAGACGATTATCGATATGAATATCAGAAAGTAAATTAGTGCTATTACTAAAGAGCTCAAGGTTCCAAGGCACACTAACAGAGGAATTGTGCATGAAGATCTTCGATACAAGTCATTTGTGATGCGGAGGATTCAATTCATGTCTACAAAGACAAAAGACAAACCTCTGATCCTCGCAAAGAGCTTGTTGAGCAAGTTGAAAAATCAAGAACCTGGAGTGCTTTCGTTTTTATTCTGAGGACCAAAAACATTGATCAGGACCAAACGCTCAACCAAAGCAATGACAAATGGCTATGCAGATATGCTGAAGACGTTCCAATGGTCATACATACACATTTTTCGGCAGCTATGGTGGTTCTGGAAATCCTGATGAACGGGAAGGAGGGCATGGTTCCTGACTTCTTTACTCACTACTTAAGGGACAAGGCTGTTGACTATAAGGAAGTGTTAGAGAATGTTATGATGTATTAAATAGAGAGCCTGGGTAAAGGAACGCCGTACACTTACCAACAATATCCTGCATCGTCTCATGAGGCCATAACGACCCAAGAATGGATGAGTTGCTATCTTCACGAACACGTCATCCGAAACATATGGCCTCATAGCTCTGAATCTGTAGAACTACTACGGGCTTTCACATGATTTAAGTGTTGCCAATTTCATATACAACTGTTGAGTTAAACCGAGGCTATCGTAATTACACGTTTCTAAGAAGCAGCACTATTGGATCTAACCCAGAGGCTATAGTAATGGCGTTTCTAAGAAGCAGAACTATAGGATCGAATCCAAAGGCTATAATAATGACACGTTTCTATGAGACCGCACTATGGGATCTAATCCATGAACAAAAGAATGTGAAGTGGACTTATTAAACACTCAGCAATGCCTGCATCCATCGATTGATATCAAAGACCAGCCTCACTACCAGAATTTGGAATGTTACTCTCACTGGACCAAGTTAATCAATTTTGTTAAATAAATTAAATGACTGTAAAGCAGTTGCAGCATTTGTAATTGCTTTCGGTAACATGCTCGTTAAATCACCACGAAACATTGGAAAGAAGATATCACTGGATGATCAAATTCATCGATTGTGTTCAATTAATTAAGCCACATCATTGAAATGGTTAATAATATGCTGTATTTAAGATTAGTTCTTAAATACTATCAGGCTTGTGGAAAGATGATGCGACCGGATCAAGTTGAGAAATCTTGTTAAATATACTAAACTACTGACAAATATTCCTTGCATATGATATTGTGTTCTTTCAACCTTTTCCCTAACCCATTCACAATATTGCCACGGTTATGTTTCGCCTATGTAACGGAGTGAATTGAAAATGTTTTATTCATAAACATTTATTAGGAAAACTTCACCTAGAAGTATTTAGAATCTAAAATCAACAATAAAGAGATGACTCCTAAAATATCAGTTTATCGAAATACGGAATCTCGTTTTTAAAGCAACGTAATCGTTTTAGTCTTGTGTGACCTCGGCGAAATATTCTATGTAAGTAAAGAGACTAAGAGTGAGAAATGTATATATAAATTGAAGGAATGTAATGAAGTATTTTGAAAAGCTGATCAATGTGATGTATTCAGCTGAGGTATAGCGTCTTGCTTTACGATTCAGAGAAACAATGGAATCGAAATACATCGATCGTGATTCGTCAAAGATTAGACTGAGGATTTTATTTTCATATCGTGCCTTTGTTATTCAAACCCATTAAAAACGTTTCTTCCCTTGGTATCTAAGAGCACATATCTTAGCTCCCATAACTTAACATTTGTCTTTCGCGTTGAAGAAATAATCAAACGCAATTTTCACTACCAAAACGCCGATCATGATGAATTTTCTAAACGCTCTTAATCGGCTGATCAACTCCTATATTATTTTATATAACTTCGACATTTTAAGCTCTATACAAACTACTCTAGTAGTTTCCTTTAAATAGGACCCATCACTGGTTGTTTCCTACCTTTCCAGTTGTCTATGTCTACCAAACTAACTCTTTCATACGTTGGCTCTCAAAATTCTATGTTGGTGTAACCTATCTAAATTAGCTGTGCAGATCCCAAACACTTATCCTGTAGGTCAACCTGGACCTGCCAGTTTGTGGGCGTCTTTTGCTTTAGATAGTTTCAAGTTGCAGATACCTAGATGGTGATCAATTGACAGCTCTCTTAACACGAACATCCAGCACAGAATCGAAGAGTTCAGAGACAATAATGAAATCAATTATTCATCTCTACCCATGATTCTCCTTACACCATGTATATTTATGGATATATATGCTCGAAGACGGTGTTCATAACAGAGAGTCCAATATTAAAACATAACTCGAATAAGGCCTCTCCATTCGTATTTAGATCGTGATCGCCGTTCCTTCCAATGACTCCTTTCCATGTCAGGTGGTCAGAGCCAACATATGCATTAAAGTCTCCCATTAGGATATATAAGTCAGTCTTAACTACATCTAACGCTGCAGTGACTTCAGACTCCGTGTTAGGTGCATAAACATCCACCACCCACAAGGACCTATTTTTCAGCCTACGTTTCAAGTGGCAAATCCTCTCTCCTAATGGTATCCAGTCCATAACACATTCTGACAGCCGGGATCTTGTGAGTACAGAATAACGTGGGAAACGTTGGTGGATAAGGAAGTCCGGACCAGGTATGCAGATACTATTGTATCCAAATTCAGAGAACTCCCTGAAAAAACTGAGGATGTTGAAATGGAGTGGAGATTGCTCAGCTCGGCAGTTTCTGCTTCAGCTGTTAAATGCTGAAGATGAAAGAGGATTAATGTGGTGTCAGATGACAGGAGGTCCCCATGGTTTTATTCCAGGGATCAAAGATGCCATCCGAGCAAAGAAAGAGGCCTACAAAGCTTGGCTTGGAAATAAGTCCTCCTTCTTGTACTTGTGCTGCAAGCAGGCACAAAGAATCACAGCAGAGACAGTAAAGGCGTCCAAAGTTAAGACATGGTGGACTTTGGGATTAAGTTGGAATGCGACTTCAGATCAGCAAATAAAGTGATCTGGCAGGCCAGCCAATGATTTCGTAATAAAGAGGTCATCCTCCACACCTGCTATCAGGAATGCCCTGGTGTTCTCCTCTCTACAGAGAGGTGCATTCCCGCAAGTTGGAGAGAATAACTTGCTGATCTCCTAAACCCGATCACAGCAGCATCTTCTGATATACAAGAGGTGCATCTGGGAGCAATGACTAATCTCTCGGAGGTCACAAGAGCAATTAAAGAGCTGAAAAGTGGTAAGGACGCTGGTGACAACAACATTCAGCCCAATTTGTTAAAAACCTTAAATATTCTCCGGATAACTCGTGTGTGCTGGGTGAGAAACCTTCACGTGAAGTTCCAGCCTCCTTTTCATCGTTATTTGAACTTATTAGGTTTGACATTTAAGCACTCATAAAGAGGATTAGTGAATTTGAGGTTGCACAAATATCACTGTTTTTAAAGGTGACACAATCACTAAGTTATTATTATTATTATTTTTATTGTTTTTCCTTTTCCTTCAGTATAGTTCTGATATATGCCGAGTGTCTACCTGACACCTAGGGCAAATAAATTCGCTGTATACATTGGTAAGCCAGTTAACACACCACATTGAATATAATTTGTGTCTTATCATTCTTACAAAGAGATATCATTCTTACAAAAATAGTGCTCTACTCTCTCTCTCTCTCTCTCTCTCTCTCTCTCTCTCTCTCTCTCTCTCTCTCTCTCTCTCTCTCTCACACACACACACACACGCACACACATCCACACAAGGAGGGATATCATTCTTACAGACATAGTGCTCTTCTCAATATGTGTGCAGTACCAGTCAAAACAATTTTTTGCACCTCTTGCAGAGAGGGTAAACCAGGAATCATTCGCAAATACTGTTCTATTCCATTCTTGATCATTCCCAGTGCTCCCACAATTACTGGTATCGTAACGGCCTTGAGGTGTCACATTTTATTCGATTTCAATAAGCAGATCTTTATATTTTCTTAGCTTGTCGAATTCTTTTGCCGCGATATTCTGATCACATGGGATGCTCATATAAATCAATAAATAGAACTTGCTGTGTTGGTATTTTTCAATGATATTTGGTCTATTAGCTTTTATGATCCGGTCAGTATGTACGGGAAAGTCCCAAAGAATTGTTACTTTTTCTCCCTCAGTTACAGCCTCAGGGTGATGATTGTACCACTTGTCAGCAGCTTTGATTTTGTAATGCCGACATATTACCCAGTGTAGATATTGGCCAACTCTGTCATGTCTATATTTGTACTCTACTGGGGATAACACTTTACATCCAGAAACTAGGTGGTCCACTGTTTCAACCTCAGAATTGGCACTTTGGGTTTATTCCGTTTCTCATCACACTGGCCTGGTAATTCCGTGTCAGTAAGCTTTGATCTTGAGCAGCTAAGATGAAGCCTTCAATCTCCGCCTTTAGCCCTGAACTACGTAGCCACTGATGGATGTGCTTTTAGTCAGCACTAGCTTGTTTGCTACGGGCCACATATTTGCCATCAGAGGTTTCTGTTCTCAATTTGATGCTAATTGCTCTTGCCTTTTTGCTTATGCCATTAATTTTATATGCTTAGCTACATCAATTACAACAGTTTCCTTAGTCTGTCCAGCCTGGGGATCAAGCATGAGATCAGCAGCATATTTTTTGCTCTCCTTCAAGATAAAATGAAGCTTTTTACTTCTCTCATGTTTTTCAACAAGTTTCAGTATACAGTCGTTTGTTGTTTCAAGGTATTTCGCCAGTCCAATAGTGGTGGTCTTATAGATAAGTTCAAATTGGATCAGGCCACGGCCTCCATGAGTTCTAGGAAGGTAAAGACGATCCACATGTGCTTTCGAGTGGTGCATCCTATTAAAAGTCAATAACTTACGGATTTTGGTGTCGATTGTTTTAATTTCACTCATATTCCAGGTCAACATACTGTAGTGACCTACATTCCGCGGGCTCATATACATTCTCTATGCGTGATTTGGCTCAGTTCAGCCAATCAGCGCCAGTAGAAGAGGATGTATCCCTACGCGCCCCGAGGAAGAAATTCCCCGCGAAGATTTGAAGAATCTTCCTCTTGTACCGGAAACTTCAAGCCAGCAGCACGCATAATGTAACGGTGAGATATTGCACCCTTGCCTCGCCGGCTTAACGGCGCAATGGCACATTCCCTTTTGTAACCTCTTTTTATCTGTAACTTCAACCATATAAGTTAACAAACATTGTTTGTGCTACATCAAAAATAAACATACATTTCATCTCTAATTACTGCTGTTGAAATCATTATTATGTTACTCGTGTCTCAATAACATCTATAATCCATGCTGCTGGAATTGGCGACCTGACGAAAGGAATATTGTAAATAGATCGAGGGACCTTCCCTCACGTCTATGTCAACAAGATAATCCAACGAGGATACTATCACTTACCACACTGGCAACTAACGACTACTTAATAACTAATACTGCTAAAGTGGATTTACCATCTATTTTCAATATTCCTTTCGTCAGTTATTAGCCTTTAGCAGTATTAGTTATTAAGTAGTCGTTAGTTGCCAGTGTGGTAAGTGATAGTATCCTCGTTGGATTATCTTGTTGACATAGACGTGAGGGAAGGTCCCTCGATCTATTTACAATATTCCTTTCGTCAGGTCGCCAATTCCAGCAGCATGGATTATAGATGTTATTGAGACACGAGTAACATAATAATGATTTGTTCAGCAGTAATTAGAGATGAAACGTACGTTTATTTTTGATGTATCACAAACAATGTTTGTTAACTTATATGGTTGAAGTTACAGATAAAAAGAGGTTACAAAAGGGAATGTGCCATTGCGCCGCAAAGCCGGCGAGGCTAGGGTGCAATATCTCACCGTTACATTATGCGTGCTGCTGGCTCGAAGTTTCTGGTACAAGAGAGAGATTCTTCAACTCTTCGCGGGAAATTTCTTCCTCAGGGCGCGTAGGGATACATCCTCTTCTACTGGCGCTGATTGGCTGAACTGAGCCAAATCACGCATAGAGAATGTATATGAGCCCGCGGAATGTAGGTCACTACAATACCCCCTTTTTAGACGGTAATCGATACAGATTATTAAATCAGCAAGAACAAATGCCGAAAGAGCACATCAGTGACAAAATAATTGAGCAGAAGGCTGCATGCAAGAAAAAAAATGAGGCGCTACGGGCCGTGTTGAGCCGCTGTGTCAAATGACCAGTTGTTTTGTTGTTTATACGTGACCGCCAAAGGTCTAACAAAAAACGGATAAAGTCTGACATGGGAGAAGTTGCTGTTCTTGCATTAAATGTCAATGGCAAGTGCTGCACCAGTAGCTGTGGACGAAGCTATTATGGCAGTGCTGGCCAGAAGATGATGGGTAGGCGAGAAAATGTTGGCCTCCCAGATGTATTGCCGAATGTGCTAGGAAGCCAGGAAAAAATGGCTGGTTGCTTTGAAAAGAAAAAAAAGCAAGTTTAATCTGTAGGTGGGTTGCAGTGTAAATTCCATAATTCGGGCGAATCCACAGAAGTGGCCGAAATGCTGACAAGTCCAGTTCAATTTGTTGCTTTCCCAGCGAGTCGGGCAAAAACAACAAGACGGATGGCTGTCATTGACGATCAGTGTGCAACGAGATGCGAAGCTGTTTGAGTTCAGCTGCAATTAGTATTCTCGTGTTGCGGTGCCTGTTTGAATCCAGTGGATTAAGCTCTGTGAGCTGCTAGCATGTGACAGCTCCTCAACCAGGTGAAAAGGGGCTCGCAGAATATTACGTTTGAAGAACATATACCAAGAACAACATGTTGGTGTGTGATAAAAAAATGTGTGCATATGCAGGCATGTAAAACAGCAAAGAATGTGAATGAACAAAAACCATGAGCAAGCAAATGGCAAAAGAGCACAAAACAAGTAAATGCATCCTACAAAGAAATATGTGAATGTAACAAACTGATAATTCAAAGTCAATCTAAGGAAGCAGAGAAATTGCTCAATAAGTTCAAAGTTTTTCAAAGTCAAATAGTTCACACATCACCAGTGTACAGACACTAGTTCTATCTGAAAACAGAAAAAGAAGTTTGCTAATGCCGTTAGGGGTTAGATGTATGGTGTTTTTGTGAGTTTTCGTGGCCATCTTGTGTGGCATAAGGTTGTGTTGCTTATTGTTAAAGCAAAGTCAAAGAATCTTCTGTAGAGTAGCAGTCACCAAACATGGCAGCCACGTCTGACGCCATAATGGTGAGAAAACTACTGTCTCAATTTCTCGAGTCCCTGTGGTAACGAGACAGAAGGTATGGTGGTTGCGTCGGTAAAGTTACAAGCCGTTTTGAAATTTCCGATGTGTGGTGTTTTGCGTCGGTAAGGCTATGAAGCTGCCACTCACTGTTCCCTGTATTGGTCAGTGGTTAAACAACGCTGTCGCTGCTGCTGTTGTTGTTGTTGTCGAGTGTAGTTAGGACTTGTCGGTAGCCATCTTGAAATTTTTTGAAATACTGCCAATTTTTCAAAAACATTTTGAAAGGAATATATTGTATTTTCGCAAGTTGCGAAAAAGGTTGGCAACGTGGCAATAAAAGTTCAACTGAATGAAAAAGAAGGGCTGCGTTAAATTCTTACGTCGGTCACCACTTTAGCAGTATAAGTTATTAAGTAGTCGTTAGTTGCCAGTGATGTAAGTGATAGTATCCTCGTTGGATTATCTTGTTGACATAGACGTGAGGGAAGGTCCCTCGATCTATTTACAATATTCCTTTCGTCAGGTCGCCAATTCCAGCAGCATGGATTATAGATGTTATTGAGACACGAGTAACATAATAATGATTTCAACAGCAGTAATTAGAGATGAAATGTATGTTTATTTTTGATGTAGCACAAACAATGTTTGTTAACTTATATGGTTGAAGTTACAGATAAAAAGAGGTTACAAAAGGGAATGTGCCATTGCGCCGTTAAGCCGGCGAGGCTAGGGTGCAATATCTCACCGTTACATTATGCGTGTTGCTGGTTCGAAGTTTCTGGTACAAGAGAGAGATTCTTCAAATCTTCGCGGGGAATTTCTTCCTCAGTGCGCGTAGGGATACATCCTCTTCTACTGGCGCTGATTGGCTGAACTGAGCCAAATCACGCATAGAGAATGTATATGAGCCCGCGGAATGTAGGTCACTACAATACAAAAGCTATAAGTGACAATTGGAACAGCCAATGAATTTATAGCTAACATCTTGTTATGAGCATTTAGTTCTGATTTCAGAACTGTGCGTACTCTCCTGTAACATTCCTTCCTTATCCCCTCTTTCATACTTGCATGCTGTATGCCAGAGCCCTCATTAATCCCTAAGTATTTATAGGCTTGTTCCTGCTCAAGTTCTTTTATGACTGTTTCAGCATCTAATTCAACTAAGTTTGAGTTGACAAGCTTCCCCTTCTTGAAAATGGCTTTGGAACACTTATCAAGTCCAAACTCCATCCTGACGTCATCACTAAATGTTTTTACATCCAGCTCATCATTGTCTTTGCAATATAGCTTTAAATCATCCCAATAAAATAGGTGGCTTATTTTCCTGTCAAATTTGTAACCCTCCTGTTCTATTAAGTTCGGATGTAAAGTGTATTAAAGCTATGCAAATGAGTAAGGTGAAAGTGAGTCACCTTGGAAAATGCCAGAGTTGATGTTTATATTTTTAGAACTTAGTACTTGATTGGAATGAAATAATTGAAGATTTGTGTTCCACAATGACATATTGTGTTTCAGGTAGTTTGAAATCACAGGTGAGATTTTGAAGATGTCCAGTCATTTCAGAATCCATGAGTGCGGTATGCTGTCAAAAACCTTTTTTGTAATCGATCCATGCAGAACTGAGATTTCTGTGTTTATTATGACAGTTCAATGGGGAAAAGATTGTTTTCCTCCAAAAACACGTATGATTTCTCCATGAGAATAGAAGTTAATAGTTTATAAGTGGTGGACAAGCAGGTTATGGGCCGATAGCTTTTTTATCCTTAGTTTCATTGTTCTTTGGGAGAAGGTAAGTAAGGCCACTTTCTATCCAGTCAGGTGCTTTTGGAGATCTTTCATAATTCCGTTGAACAGCTTGACTAATATATTGTGAGTGCACCGGAGTGAGGAAAGCCAGAAATTTGGCACGCTGTCTCTGCCAGGAGATTTCCACTTATGAGCTTTATTGAGTGTTGTCCTTAAGTCTCCTATAGAGATGTCTTCCCATGTCTGTTCTTGTAAATTTGTGAAGGATTTTTCCAAGCGACTAATCCAATCTACATTAGCATTATGTGACTTCTCATCATTCCAAATGTTTCTCCAAACCTCTTCAACATCTTCTATGGAAGGACGGTCTTCAATAGTTATTTTCTCCTTCCCCATTTCTCTAGAAAATGACGAGAACAAATTATTTTGCCTGGAGAAGTTGTTTCGCTTCTCAAATCTACGAATTCATTAGGCTTTTACTTGCACGTTTTATTTTAGTTTCCTTTGTTGATATTAGTAATTCTCCAGGAGAAAGTCCATATTTTCTCTTTAGCCCTCTTCCCTTCCTGGATCTCACACCATTTCCTCATTCAGTAAAGAAATTTTCCCTCTCATTAGGTCAAACTCATTTTCAATTCTACTCCTCTAAATTGGTTTACTTCTCAAGTTAGACTTTCTTTGTTTTTTGTGGTGTTAAACAACTTGTTTCATTTACACTAGCAGATGGTTAAATGATTTCATTTAACTCAGTAAGATCAGGTTCTAGTTCTTCTATGATTTCTTTTATTACAGAGTTTCCAATCATTATTTGTTTTTTATTTTGGTTTGTATTTGGGAGTTTTTGAAGTGGTTCTCTATCATTTATACTAGTATGTCTTACAACTGCAAGCTCATTCAGTATTTTCTGTTTCAACCCTTCATAGACTCGCTGTGTTCTTCAGCACAAGTTTGGTCTTCAAGTACTGTTTCTATACCCCATTGCTGGGTATTTTCAGCAGGTGCAATATGACTTCTCACTTCTACAAACCTATTTGAGATTTGGTCAGATGGTGGTCTTTCGGTAAAAACTTGAGACTGGTTACTATCTCCGGGAGGTTCTTCAGTTCTTCCATCACTTATATTTATGTCATTCTCCACAGAATGCTTGATCGCAGTTATTTCAGTATCTGTGAGTCTATTATTTTTGAAGATATCCCTCCTAACATTTGCTAACTTAACTTCATCCAGATGACGTCTGCTAGCTTCATTCCATGTTTTCCATATTTTGTAAGGGTTTGCAGTGTGTCTGTCTTGTGATGGCTTACCTAATATATAGTAATATACATATGTTACTTCTTTATACTTTTCTCGAGTCCATTTCATCATTTTACATTTTTCGTTTCGGGGTGGCTTTGATGAGGAAGCTGGGAGGCTCTTGTTGGGGCAATCCCCGTTCAAGTGACCATCCAGGGCCATATTCGGAGAAGTGTTTGTGATAGAGGAAGACTTTTCGAACTCAGTTTGCTACCTTCCTGAGGGACGCGCTTCCTGATTAACCATAGGACAAACGATTTGGTGTTCTATATTAATTTTTATTTGTTCTTCCCGCTGTACATGCTTGCGTTACGCATAGAATTGGAGGTGCATGGAATGCTGCCCGGCTCTTTGGGTAGTGAACTGGCTGGCCAACAGTGAAAACATTATTACCATTATTATGATTATGATTATTATTATACTGAATCTCTCGAAACGTGTGTAACTACAATGGAGTAAGTTAATTGATATTTTATGTGTTAATGAAACATTCATACAGAATATTATACATTTTTGTGTAGCTAAAAAAACCCTCTTTCAGAGGAGGTGGGTTTTTAACTGTATTTGTCGCCCTTAAGGGCTGAATTCGTGTTTATTTAAAATCACACAGCAGTAGCCATACAGCGCCAGATTATTTCGATAATTTTCCGTCGTTAGGAAAATCAACTCCAACAATCACAGACAAAGACAACAATAACACCAGCGTCAAACGCCACCTCAACAACTACAACAACAGCAACAGCAGCCACAAAAGATCCAAAGAACAACAACTGTAATAGCAGCAACACAGAAGAAAAAAGTAACAAGACCACCTCCACCACTTTCACATCATCATCAACAACAACAACAACAACAAGAGTGACGAACCAACACAGCAAACAGAAGCATCCCAAGCTACATCATTCGCGAAGGCTGTGAAAAATGTCGAACGCGTACACGTCAGTGACACGGAAGTGAGGCAGGCCAAGGTGTTGGTAAAGAAAACCGGACACAGGGGAAGTCTTACTCATCCACCCTATGTCATGAAAAACCGGCGTTTGTGTTTGGTTTCCTACAGCACAATTGGACTAAAGTCGCCCCGGGTAGAACGGGAAAACGAGTCGCAGGTCGAAAGGGCTATGGGTGACATCTGGGCACAGAAAACCTACATAGCCCGAAGACATAGTGGATGATCTCTTCGCTACATAGTGGATGATCTCTTACGCCACTCCGCAGAGATGAAATAGTAATGATGTCCACATACTGCGGCCAGAGAGTCGCAAGGCTCCGAGTGATCCAGGTTCCGCCCTCAGTGGACATCGCTTGGCTGATGGCAGCCGTCTTCGCTGACGTCGACGAGTCAACAACAATCATTGATGTCATACGGATAAGACAGGAAAACTGGTCAGGCTCAGGGATGGAGCTAATCATCCAAGCAGACCACGAGAGCATAGAAACCATCCCCGATGGCAGCCATCTACCCGTGTCAGTCGAAGGTAGGCTCCCAAGGTGTCACGAGTGCGGTGCACAAGACGCCCCTTATGGCCTTCTGCCAGAAACGCACCAAGGCGGGCACGCTTTCCCCCTTCTCCCCATGCCGTGCCCCGCGACTGCAGTGACCAAACCACTCGAGAAAAACTACCAACACCAACAACAAAAATACCATCTCCTTGACCACCAACAGCGCCAAAGAACCAATGGAGAGCATGCCCCTACCCGATATCGTTAAATCGGATAAGGAGTGTGATGACGCTGAAGGTGGAAAATCATCGCAGCAAAAAAAAAAAAAAAAGAATGCCCTCAAAAAAAGGAGGCGGAAAAAAAATGAAAAAGTCAACGATCTCACCGCCATCACCATCAACAGCCACACACCCACAACCACCTGCTCCATCACCACTACCACCGACACCACCACCAACGACTCCACCACAACAACACCATGACCACCACCATGACCACTACCACCGCCACAACCACCATTATCATCTACCCCAAGGTCACATCCAACAACACTACAGCAAACACAGAAAGCACCAACATCCCAAAAGCAGACACGATACCCAGCTATAGACACAGACGTCACAAAGCGTTTAAATTACATTCAACACTACACCAACATCTCAGAAACAAACTACATACAAACCACCCAAATTGCATCCCCCATACACATAAAAATAATTGAAATCTCTCAAAAGAATTACACAACATTAAAGAAAAAGTACTCCGCGTCAATTGGAGACTATTGAGGGAACATCACTAAAAGAATATACTCTGACATTCTCGTGGAGAAATCCACCACTGGTCGGAGGGATGGATCACCCACACCCTTCCGTAAAAACCTACAGGAACATTTTTTTGTTTTACTTTTCCCCTCTAACTTGTTTTCCTCCTATCTTAGACAACATGGCTTCTCTCAGGATAGGCAACATAAATACACATGGCATGGGTTCGTATTCCAAGCAAGGTTACCTGCTCAACGATCTAAACATAGCCATCAGCTAAACCAGAATATCCGAGGCAGGGCTTTCGCACCCATTTTCGGCGGCTACGAGGTGTACACACCTCCAAGCCATCCCGGATTTGGGGTTGTGTTGCTCCGGAGAAGTCTGGATCTCGCTATACAGGCCCCCTTCTTGGACCCAGAAGGTAAGTTGGTGGTGCTGGACGTGACCAGCAGTGAAGAGCAAATTTCAGGCTAGTGGCCGACAGGGGCAGGACGGCCTGACTTCTTCCGGCGACTGGAGAACTTTCTTGGAACGTGACGCTCTTTAGTGGTAGTGGGTAACTGGAACGGGATCTTAGATGCACGCTGGGATTGTGTGGGATTAGCGGATAGTGGAAGAGTAAGTAAAAGCCTCACAAACCTGCTCAGACGTTTTCAACTGTCTGGCAGGTATCGTCTGGATTTCCTGAATGTGGACATGGACAAAGCACATAGGGTCATCCAGATCGTATCTAGATAGGTCTAGAATAATCTGTCCACAATTCAAGATAATCGACTACACAGACCAAAAATTCGTGATCTGTGTGGTCGACTTAGATAAGCTACTGGAAGCTAAACTCGTCGTAGACAGCACGCAAAGCCTACAGAGGCCGGATTAGCGAACTAGTTAAGCGGGCGTTGACGGGAGCAATCGTTAACAACAAATGCGTGCTCTCAGGCACCAGGGGACGAAAGCCGTTCAATGGACCCGGGTGGCGCAGGCGCGTCGTGGCAATTAAGCCACTATTCGGTGGAAGACCACGACGGGCGCATGATACTCGATCCCGGGAAAATGTGTGCGGATTTTCAGCGACACTTCTATCAGCTGTTCAGGAGCAGCTACGGGCCCGATCGCGGGATGGACTTTAATGCCTACCTTGTCGGACTGCCACGGTTCTCGGCCTCTGAGTCGAAGTATTGCAAAAAGCCTATAATAGCCGCTGAAGTACGGGAGGCAATGACTGGCTGCACGATGAGCAAATCACCTGGTTTGGATGGTCTGCCCTACGAGCTTTACGTACATATGCCAGGTTTGTTCGGTAACCTCTTGGCAGACGTCTGTAGAAACAATTATTCTTAACTCTGAAGCCGAGAATCATTCGGTTTCCTAAATAGAATTTTAGTTAAAACTTCAGTTATACCATAAACGTGGTTTTGTCTTTGCGTGTAATTGTTCTCACGCACCTCCTAATGACGTATTATCTTCGTTTTTTTCGTTCATTGCCAGAGAACGTCTCCACAAACCACCTAATAGAATATTAGTCTACGACTTCCTTTATACCATAAGTGTGGTTTTGTCTTTGCGTGTAATTGTTTTCACCGCTCCAAATAATGATGTATTATCTTCGCTGCGGTGGACTGGCAGTATCGGTAGAGGGTCGGACGCCATGCTTTGACGCATAAAGTTACGGCCCTTGCCATTCTGAGTTCAAATCCCGCCGAGGTTAATTTGCCTTTCATCCTTACGGGGTCGATAAAATAAAGTACCAGTAATGCACTGGGTAATTGCTGGCCTTGTGCCAAAAAAGTAGAAACAATTATCTTCGTTTTTTCCGTTCTTTGCCAGTGAACATTTCCACGAACCAAAGTATCGTCTTCCTGTCTTGCTTCAGTTGCAACGTTTTTCGAAATATTTACTTCTGCGTTCACAGATTGATTTTTTTAGTTTCAGAAGATCCCGTTAAGGGTGAAAGCAGCGATTCTTTGCTTTAACTTTAATCTGTTATTTTAATATATATATATATATATATAAAGAATTAATATCTAGTAACATATATATACATACAGATGCATATATATATATATATATAAACTTTCAATCATAGCTAAAGAGTGTATACGTTCATATTTTATAATTCTGTGGGTGACATTTTGAAAAGCTTATGGCCAGTATTGGAATAAATAGGATTTCGATAGTCAGAATGTGGGGGTATCTCTGTTTACGAAGCCATTTGTATTTCTGTTTACAACTGTCCTCTTTTTGGGGCTCATAGCGAGTTAGCGAGAGATATCTATTTATCCTTCTTAATAACCTGTCCTCTCTTAATCCCCACCAACTGTAGCCATGTAAAATAGCAAGTCTACATCTGCTAGCAGTTAAGAGAGGATAGTTTCTTAAAACGTCGCCGTTTTGCAATGCTCCTTACTAGTTCACTGATACAATTAACGCGTAAACCTGCTGTGTCTCTTGGAAACACTTCACCGTATAATGAGAAGTATTCATGTTTATAACTCACTAATATTTTTTGACATTTTATTTAGTTGGCTTTAGGATTTAAGGCAATGCAAGGATATACAAGCAAATTTTGTCTTCAAAGGTTAAATGTTGATTACGATAATAATAATGATAATAATAATAAAGAACAAAAAAAATGAAGGAATTGATAATCTGAGTACATAAGGAGAGTAAGGAGCGTATTAAAATCACATCTAAATAGTAGGAATGTCATAAGTGCAGTGAATTCCCGAGCTGTGTCTATTATTAGGTACAGTGCGGGAATTCTGAAATGGAATGTTGCTGAACAAAAAGAAATGGATAGGAAGACTAAGAAGCTAATGACTATCTACAACATGTTCCAAAAGAGGGGTGATCTCGATAGACTCTACCTAAAAAGATCTGAAGGTCGAAGAAGTTTTATCAGCATAGAGGACTGTGTTCAGATGGAGAAAAACAACCTGCACAAATATGTGTCTGACAGAAGGGAGCCAATGCTCAAAATTGTACTGAAGGAGAAGACAATAGACCAGGGGATGTCCAAGGAGGAAATAACAACAAGGAGAAAGAGCAACCTTCATGAAAAATCCCTTCATAGCACCTTCTTTAAGAAAACGGAATTTAGAGATCTACAGACATGGAACTGGTTAAAAAGAGACCTTAAAAAGCTACAGAAAGAACGAAGTGAGTGAAACAACATATTTACAAGGAGGAGGCTAGCACACTGTGTAGGATCTGTGGAGAGAGAGAGGAGACTGTGGCTCACATTGTATCCGAGTGTAAACACCTAGCCCAGACTCACTATAAAGGCTGGAGACATGATCTCATAGGCAGGGTGATCCACTGGCATCTATGCAAAGTAAACAATTTACCACATTCTGAGAAGTGGTATGAGCATAAGTCAAAGTCGGTGATAGAAAACGACTATGTGAAGTTGCTATGGGATTTTAGGATACAGACGGACAATAAATTAGAACACAATAGGCCAGACCTGGTGGTTTTGGACAAGGAAAAAAGATCATGCCTGATTGTAGATGTAGCCTGCCCATTTGACATGAGGGTGCAAGACAAGGAGAGGGAGAAAATTAACCGATACCAGGACTTAAAGTGGGAATTAAAAAGGATTTGAAACTGCCATGAAGTCAAGGTCGTCCCGATTGTCATAGGCGCAGTAGGTACTATCTCATAGAGTTTCCAAGGATGGTTAAAGAAAATTAGTCCAGCCCCGCATTTTGGAACACTTCAAAAGGCATGCTTGCTGGGAACAGCAAGAACCCTCCGATACGTCCTGAATATCTGAGGCTGCAGCTAGCGGCTTGATATTCATTTCAACAAACTTTCAAGTTAAATAACCTCAATGACTCAGACTCAAAGAACAATAATAATAATAATATAATTCTTTCTTTATTAACCACAAGGGTTGACATAAAGTAGAACATTAAGGACAGCACAGGACGGTACAAATGGGCATTTCTGCGTGTTAAGAAAAAACAATAACAAAGGGAATAACAAAAAGAAACAGAAGATGTAACAAAAAAATAACAATGAAAAATTACCCAATAGGGGGGAGACTTCCGAAGCTCACTCGTGGAGGAACCCCATTAAAAATGACTACCCTGACCACCATGGAAGGTTCCCTCTCCCAGTTCTCCACCTCCAATCTACAGTCACATACACAGAGCAGGGCCATTCACTCGGGCCAAGCTTGCCTCTCTCACCCATCTTTCAACAAATTGCTGGGAAGAAAGCACTCCCCTCTCCACTCTGACTTTCCTTTTCAAATGAAATTTGAAAAAGTTAATCAGGGCACCTCGAAGTTTATTCTGAACTGGCAAACTTCCCCGGTAGCGTTGCCAGGCCAGGAATTTTTAGAAGTTGTTTATGGGCCCCGACCTGAAAGTTCTTCCGAAGAGATTGGTTTTCGTCAACGCGAAGAATCTACCCAAGGACGTCGTCGCTCTTTCCTCCCACTAAACCTCTAAAGAACGCCAAGGTGGAGTTTCCACCGATCACATCACCCGATTGGTCGAGGACAGTGACCACCTGAAGCCATTCCAATCTCCAAGCGTTCCCTCTCAGTCTTAGCTTGATCCAACACTGCAGATATTTGTGCAGGTTGTTTTTCTCCATCTGAACACAGTCCTCTATGCTGATAAAACTTCTTCGACCTTCAGATCTTTTTAGGTAGAGTCTATCGAGATCACCCCTCTTTTGGAACATGTTGTAGATAGTCATTAGCTTCATAGTCTTCCTATCCATTTCTTTTTGTTCAGCAACATTCCATTTCAGAATTCCCGCACTGTACCTAATAATAGACACAGCTCGGGAATTCACTGCACTTATGACATTCCTACTATTTAGATGTGATTTTAATACGCTCCTTACTCTCCTTATGTACTCAGATTATCAATTCCTTCATTTTTTTTGTTCTTTATTATTATTATCATTATTATTATCGTAATCAACATTTAACCTTTGAAGACAAAATTTGCTTGTATATCCTTGCATTGCCTTAAATCCTAAAGCCAACTAAATAAAATGTCAAAAAATATTAGTGAGTTATAAACATGAATACTTCTCATTATACGGTGAAGTGTTTCCAAGAGACACAGCAGGTTTACGCGTTAATTGTATCAGTGAACTAGTAAGGAGCATTGCAAAACGACGACGTTTTAAGAAACTATCCTCTCTTAACTGCTAGCAGATGTAGACTTGCTATTTTACATGGCTACAGTTGGTGGGGGTTAAGAGAGGACAGGTTATTAAGAAGGATAAATAGATATCTCTCGCTAACTCGCTATGAGCCCCAAAAAGAGGACAGTTGTAAAGAGAAATACAAATGGCTTCGTAAACAGAGATACCCCCACATTCTGACTATCGAAATCCTATTAATTCCAATACTGCCCATAAGCTTTTCAAAATGTCGCCCACAGAATTATAAAATATGAACGTATACACTCTTTAGCTATAATTGAAAGTTTATATATATATATATATATGCATCTGTATGTATATATATGTTACTAGATATTAATTCTTTA
>OZ024741.1:192851562-192854062 GCA_964016885.1 Eledone cirrhosa
TCTTGAAACATATATTTACTTTGATCCCCTTCTCCAAACCCCCCCCCCTTTCCCCCATACTATTATCATCTGTTTTTGTAAGTGTATATGTATGAATATATGGGTAGATGGGTGTCTATATAGTTTTTTTGGTATTTATTTCTAGATATAAAAATACATATATGAGCATGTAAATATGAATGTAAGATTGAGTGTGTATATATGATTGTACATACATATCTATGTATATATATGTATATATATGTATTATATATGTACGTGTATGTGAATGTGTGGTATATATATGTGTAGGTATATGTATATATGTGTGTGTATGTGTATGCTTGTATATAGGAATATATATGTGTGTATATATGTATATATGTATATGCGTGTTTGCATGTATGTGTATATGGGTTCTGTATATATTTGTATGTCTCTCTATTTATATGTTTATCTTTGTATCTATGTGATATATGTGTGTGTGTGTGCATGTATGCATATGTATGTGTTTGTGTGTGTTTGTATGTGTGTGTGTATATATATATGTATGTATTTGCGCACACTCACATACACATATATATATATATATATATATATATATGTGGGTGTGTATGTGTGTCTGTATGTGTGTGCGTGTGTATATATGTGTATATATATATATATATATGTGTATGTATGTGTATGTGTGTGTATATAGATATATATATATATATATATATATATATATATATATATATGTGTATATAGGTGTCTATGTGTGAATATATGTCTTTATTCGTATGTGTGTATTTATATATGTTTATATTTAGGTGTATGTATGTATGTGTATGTATGTATGTATATGTATGTGTATGTATGTATATTTGTATATGTGTGTATATATATGTATATATATATATATATATATATATATATATTATTCTTTATTATTATTGTAATATAACTTATGTGTATATGTGTATAAGTGAGGTTGTGTATATATATATACTATGTGTATATATAAGGGTAATGAAATGTATATATGTGTATATATATATATATATATATATATGTGCATGTCTGTATTTTACGTGTGTGTGTATATATATGTATATATGTGTATGTGTGTATATATGTATGTATATATGCATATATGTGTACGTGTGTGTATGTTTATATATATATATATATATATATATATATATATATATATATACATCTGGATGTTCGTATGTGTTTTCATGGTGGTATGAGTGTGGGATATATATGTTTATGTATAAGTATATGTATGTGTATGTATATATATATGAGTCTATGTGTGTGTGTGTATATATATGTATATATATATATATATATATATATATATATATATATGTGTGTATGTGTTGCGCGTGTGTGTGTCCGTATTTTTATCTTTTTATATGTGTATGTGTATGTTCGTGTAAATGTATGTGTGTGTATGACAGTATAGGTATGTGTGTATGTATGTATGTGTAGATATCTCTATGTGCGCGTACATGTATGTATGTGTATGTATATCTGTATGCGTATGTACATTATATTATATGTAATATATTTTATTGTTTTTATTTTTTTATTTTTCATAATTTATAGATACATTTATATTAGGCTGTCTGGTCTCACAACCTAACACTGACCCCTCCCCCCCCCCTCCCACCTAATTTCTGTATCTTGATCTTGAAATGTGTGTACCAGTGTGTTTATGTGAGTGACTTAATTTCTATTTGCTTATGATTTTATATCCACATATATAAATGTGAGTGGGGGGTGTGTGTGTGTTTGTGTGTTCGTGGTTATGTGTATATTTATATATATACGCACATGTATGTGTGATTATACTGATATGTGTGAGTATGAAAAAAATATATTTATATGCTTGACTACATAAGTATCATTGCGTATATTATCAGCGCATTAAGCTTACAGAGATATTAACCTTGAAATTTTTTATTTGCATCCATCTTTTTAGTATGCACATACATATTATACACACATTATTGTAAAATGCGTGTGGGGTTTTACATGTATATACACACACCAAACTGCTTTTTAACCCTTTGTGTTTTCATTGGTCAATTTTGAACTGATATTTTGAATTGTTGTTATTATCAATAAATATACTTCATTATTTCTGAAGACGGCGTATATATGAGTTAGGTATGTATATTTAATCTTGATAATTTGTATAATTTTGTATAATTTTGTACATAGATCTATTAAATATGCATACCAATTATAGCACATATATACCCTAGAAACGATCGTTAAATAGTGAACTTTTTTTGTTTAATATAAGGAATTGTTTGTTCATTATTTATTTAATATTTTATCTTCACTCTGTATACCGTTTATCTTTCACCGAAATTGGATTTTCATTACATCTCTTCTTTCCATGATATCCGGAATACATTGAGTTCTTCATACGGATTGGACACTACCGTAAACTCTTGGTAGATTTATCTACATATATATATATATATATATATATATATATATACATAAATATATATATATACAT
>OZ024741.1:192861562-192901562 GCA_964016885.1 Eledone cirrhosa
CCTCACAAGCCATTCCTCAACACCTAGTTTCCTTAGGGACCACCAGATGAGAGATCGGGGTATCCTATCAAAGGCCTTCTCTAGGTCAACAAAGGCTAAGTATAGTGGCTTATTCTTCTCTAAGAACCTCTCTTGTAATTGTCTCACCAAGAAGAGGGCATCTGTTGTACTTTTCCCAGGCACAAAACCAAACTGCATCTCATCTAGTTTGACTCTTTCTCAATTAGTTGTGCTAATATCCTTTCTGCCTCTTTCATAACCTGATCCATCAGTTTTATACCCCTATAATTGCTCCTCTCCAGAGCATCCCCTTTACCTTTGTAGCAATTCATGAGAATACTGCTGCACCAGTCTTTGGTTATGACACCACCATATATAGCCTGATTGATGCGTGCAACCAGTTAAGTGCCTACGTCCCCTGATGCCTTCAGCATCTCAGCAACTATCCCCGATGGTCCATCAGCCTTACCATTTTTCATTTCCTTAATCGCCTCTTGGACCCTATATTCGTCAATCTCAATATCTGGTCCCTCTGTCGGATCTACTGAGGGTAATTTCTCTCTCTCCCATCTGTTCTCCACATTCATCAGTCTTTCATAATGACATTTCCAGGCCTCCTTTTTCTGATCATTCGTGACACTAAGTACACTGGCATCATTCCGGACACATTTATCTCCAACAAAATCCTGATTTGCATTGACACACTGCCTTGCAATGTGGAACACCGGACGCCTCTGATCTTCCCCTCGCAGAACATTGGCAAACCTCCTACTCTCAGCGTCCTGCCTGCTAAGTACACCTGACGTTTAGCTTCTCTCTTAGCGGCTGTATAGCCTTCTCTACTCCCACCCTTTTTCCAAGCCTTACATGCTAGTCTTTTGTCTCTAATGGCCCTATCTACTGTGCTGTTCCACCACCACGTCACTCTCTGTCTGGTTTGAGCTCTGCTCCAGCCACATGTTTCATCAGTAGACTGCAGTAAGTTGTCACGTAAGAAATTCCAGTTATTATCTATGTCATACGACTCTAAATCGTTCTTTTTCGTCATACACAGCTTGAAGGGCTTTCCTAAATTTGTATTTTAGTGAAAGGTCTTTTAGCTTCCGGACCTTTCTTCTCCACACCTTCCTGTATGTCCCATTTCATCTCTTGCTTACTGAGATAACACTAACGACTAACCTATGCTGTGGGGTACATTCTTCCCCAGGGTATGCCCTTGGTATTAGACACTATCTGCCTGTCCCACTGCCTAACTAGTAAGAAGTCAATCTGGCGTATGTGCTTGCCTGATTTGTTGGTTATTAGTTGGTTGGCAGGTTTCTGGAAGTTAGTGTTGCGAAAGGTCAGTGTTCTTGCATCACAAAATTCAAGAAGTCTCACTCCTTCTTCATTCCTTGAGCCGTAACCGTGCCCACTATGTACCCCAGTGTAACCATCCTGGAGTTGCCCAACATGACTATTGAAGACCCTTGCTAGCATAACGATGTCTCCGTCCTCTGTCATTGCAGCTGTTTGTAAAAGTTGCTCGTAAAAGCAGTCTTTCTCTTATTTGCTTAGGCCTGCTTGGGGAGCATAGGCAGAGATGATTGTCAGTAGTCTCCTGCCTACAACTAATCTAAGCTTAATTATTCGATTATTAACTCGAACTACCTCTATTGTCTTATTGATCCATCTCTCAGCCAGGAAAATGCCTACTCCCCCTAACCCATCATCCTTACCTGCCCAGAAAAGCTTATAGCTAAGATGTTTGCCTGCGACTAGTCTCGCAGAGGCACCTCTCCATCTCACCTCTTGCACGCAGCAAACATCCACATGCCTTCTCTCCAGCATCTCCACTTTTTCACCAGATCTACTTGTGAGAGTGCGAACATTAAGTGTTGTAACTCTGACATGCGACGTCTTCATATTTTTGTTGTTCCTATATATTTGTTGCTGTGCTCATAATTGTTTTGGCATTGATACACTAGTTGGATGCCCTTCCTAACACCAGTGCCACTTTACAGCATGGACTGGGTGCTTTTATTTGTTCCACCAACACTTGAGAGGATGTCTTACTGGACTCATGGACCCTCTCTACCCCTCTATTTTACAGCATGGGTCATAACAAAAAAAAACACTTATTGACACTCACGGCACACACACACATTCACTCACACACCAACACTCATGCATAAAAACACACACGCCACTCACACACACACACATACATATATTACCGTCAGTACTGATACAAGATCATGTCAACTGTTGACTTTTACAGTTCAGTTTTTATATAATAATAATAATTGTTTGCTTTACAGCATAGAGCAACGGCCCTCCACGCTCCTGGCCCAAAACAAGGCATCAGCAATGCGCTGGGACAATCGGTGCCCCGGGCCAAGAACAGAACAGTTATTTAGTATTATAGTTGTTTTCTTCTTATATAATATATATATACTCTCTCTTCCCTAATCCCCCCGCTCTCTCTCACTCTTCTTTTGGGTCTCTTTCTCTCGCTCTTATCCCCTCTTTTTCTCTCTTTTATACCCTCTCTCTCTCTCATCCCCTTTCTCTTTTCCTCTACAGAATGAAGAACAAAAAAAAAACAAATAAGTAGTTGCCTCCTTTTGGAGGACTGAGTCGTGGGCGGAGAAGGGGAGTAGTGGGACGGAGGGTTTAATGTCCCCACGGGTTCCATTTTCGTTGGAATCCAATTAGCCAGTCGTTTTCTTGAATATGAGCTTAACATGTTTGTAAAGGTTCATCAGGATCAGATCAATGGTTTAAACGCCAACTGGTAATACACAGACAGAAATTGCCATTTATATAGTCGAAATATATATTATATTATTTTATTTTATATTATATATATTATATTATATTATATTATATTATATATATATATATATATATATATATATATATATATATATATATATATATATATATATATATTATATATATATATGGGACTAATCCCTGAAAGATTCTTCGAAATTCTACATAAACATTTTCCACCAAACCACAGATACCACCAAATATTTAACAGGTAAATGGAAAAAGATGAGTGTTGACGTCAATACTCATTTTTTCCATTTCTCCGAGGGTTTTTAAGCCCACTATCAGGCTAAATAATTTCTTTAATTTCTTTAGTCAAAATACGGCGATAGCTTACATTTATAATAATTTCAAACCCGCTCGCCGATTCGAAAATATTATTACTATATATATATATAGGCGGTGAATTGGCAGTATTGGTAGAGGGTCGGATATATTATTACTATATATATATATATTGGCGGTGAATTGGCAGTATCGGTAGAGGGTCGGACGCCATGCTTTCTAGCATAGTTACGTCCCTTTACAGTCTGAGTTCAAATCCCGCCGAGGTTAACTTTACCTTTCATCCTTACGGGGTCGATAAAATAAAGTACCAGTAATGTACTGGGTAATTGCTGGCCTTGTGCCTAAAAGTAGAAACAATTATTACTATATATATATATATATAATTTTATATATATATATATTATTTTATATATATATATAAATATATATATTTTATCGGGATGATTGTCTATTGATATCTAACAATCTTAGCAATTCTAATATAGAGAAAAACAAAAAACAAATTAGAAAATTCCTCAAGGACTATTACAACCTTAACATCACCTTTGAAAACACTTCAAAAGTAGCTAACTTACTTGACGTTACCTTAGACCTCTCTACGAATATTTATCAACCTTACCACAAACCCAACCAGAATCTACACTATGTACATTCACGCTTTAACCACCCTAGCTCTATACTCAAAAACTTAGTATACAACATATCTCTTAGACTTTCTAAATTATCTTCCAATGAGGATATATTTTATAAAAATGCACCCTTCCACAACGAGGCCCTCACTAGAAGTGGATATAAAGAAAAAATTTCATATATCCCCAGCACTACTATGGACCAAAATACAAAACCTAATAAAAACTACAAACACCAAAAAATACCATCGAAACAAATTCCTAATGGGGTAATTCCTATTACACCAAACAACCGAAAAACCACAACAACTATTACTACACGATCTATGACCAATGTTAACAACTCACATATGACTACCAAACATTCAACCTCTCATAATCTACCCAATAATAACACCAAATACAACCACTTTCCACAAATACAAATACTAACCTTAAGAACTCTTCTAGAACACAGCACATTAATATAAGTGATAATAAGAACTTAACTAAAAACCGCAAAAGAAACATAACATGGTACAACGCACCCTTCAACCTGCAAACTATTGGACAAATTCCCCCAAAATTCTTCGAAATTCTACATAAACATTTTCCACCAAACCACAGATACCACCAAATATTTAACAGGTATACCGTTAAATTCTCATACTCAACATCAAACAATCTCCAGCAAAAAATAAGCAACTACAACATTTATAAATTTAAAAATAATATGACCACACCACCACAACATAATTTAAATTGAACTGCACTTTTTAAAATGACAAATAATACAATCTTTCAACCTGGAAAACACAACCACCCAAATCACCAACACAAAAATAATATAACACAAAATCACAATACAACCCTAGCACTAAACTACCCACAAAGCAGCCTTCATTCTCTCGCTAACATTAATAACAAAACGAATAGCTCAATGATTAATGAGAACTATGTAGGTACCCCCAACAACCATCTTACGTATGGTTGTAATTGCAGAAATAGAAGCGTTTGCCCCTTAAATGGTAACTGTTTCATTAATAATGTAATATATAAATGCACTGTGTCTACAACTGACTCCAACAAAACATATATAGGATCTACATCGAACACATTTTAAAAAAGATATTACGCACACTCCAGTAGCTTTAACAATACTAAACTATCTAACACCACATCTTTAGCTGAAGCAGTAAATAACTATAAAAAGAAAAAAATTGATTTCAAGCTATCGTGGAATACCATTCTGCAAAGACCTACATATCTTGGGAACAGGAGAGAATGTAGATTATGTTCCGCGGAGATCTTGGAAATCACTAAATCTAAGGACGATTTATTGAATAAAAGACAGGAACTGATTATAGCTTGTAATCATCGTATACGAAAAACATTTAAGTACTATAAACCTAATTAAATATTCTAAATAGCAACTCACTATAATTCTATGTAACGTAACATTTGTTAGTATCCCCTTCGCCTAATTATACGCATTCCTGCTTATTTTTTGATTTTTTTTAACCTTTTAATTTTTTAGCTTCCTTAGATTCATGCGTTAATGACTAAGAGCAACAGGGTACATAACCACCTGTAATTGCATGGGTATATATATGTATCTATGTATCTATGTATGTATGATATGAGAATATATATATATGTGGGTATATATGTATATGTGTGTATATGTATATGTGTGTGTATGTATGTGTGTACATGTATGTGTGTGTGTGTACATATATATATGTATGTATAAGTGTGTATGTATATATAAATATATATATATATATATATATACAGTATTTTCCGTTGTGTTGTAATATAAATATTACACACAGTAGATTATCAGCTCACGTAGAGTTTGCTCGACGGTTCCAGTTGTAGTTCCAAAAGTAATCTGGAGAAAAATAGAAAGATTTGAATGGATACAGTTTAGTTGAAAGGAATTTATTGACACGTGTTTCTATAACAGTTACATAACCTATATATATGTATGTATATGATTGTATGCACATATGTGGGTGTATGTATATGTTTATATCTATATATGCGTATGTATGTTTTTAATAAAGTATTAATATAACTATACCTCTATCTATATATGTGAATATATGCACTTTGTGATCTATGAAAATTATGCATTTTGACTATATGTCAACATGCATTTATCTGAGTTTGATTACTTATACAAAGACACACTTGAAAATATTTACTATTTTATATTTTAAGATGTATCATACGCTGTATTATACTATATACAATGTACCATACCGTACTATATTATGTTACATTATATTATATTGGTGGATTGGCAGTATCGGTAGAGAGTCGGACGCCATGCTTTCCACCATAGTTACGTCCCTTTACGATCTGAGTTCAAATCCCGCCGAGGTTGACTTTGCCTTTCATCCTTACGGGGTCGATAAAATAAAGTACCAGTAATGCACTGGTGATTTGCTGGCCTTGTGCCAAAAGTAGAAACAATTATATTATATTGTTATAATATAATATTGGATTGGCAGTATTGGTAGAGGGTCGGACGCCATGCTTTCCAGCATAGTTACGTCCCTTTACGATCTGAGTTCAAATCCCGCCGAGGTTGACTTTGCCTTTCATCCTTAAGGGTCGATAAAATAAAGTACCAGTAATGTACTGGGTAATTGCTGGCCTTGGGCCTAAAGTAGAAACAATTATATTATATTATATTGTTATATTATTATATTTAATTATCTTATTATAGTTTTCATCTTTTAATATACTATCTTTCCTAGTCATGACCATGATTTATATTCACCTAAAAGCTCCATACAACACAACTCAACACTTAAATTTTACATTCCTTTTAAACTCCACTGTACCATATACATTCAACTATCAATATAACAATCCCCTTTTTCCTCATAGGTTCTTTATAGCAATTGTATTTTTAACACCATTCAACCATTCCCTTCAAAGGTCATGACCTCAACTAAGGTGAGTTTTTTTTTTCATCTTAACATCATATGGGAAAAAAAAACAATTTGATTGGCTTGTTCTTCAGCTACCTCCAAATAAGGTCATAGAACTCAATTTACTACTGATTTTGAATAAAATTCTCATTGCTTTTGACAACAGCTGATGACATACATGTAAGTAAATATATTTCTCATCTTATATATTGTAACTAACCCTGTATAGATCGATAACGAAATATGCGTACTATGTATTATTATCACCTAGAAATGAGCGTAAAGCAGTGAAGTATATTTCTAATAACTTGAATTTTTATTTCATTGTTTTAACTTATATAAATATATATAATGTTTTTGTGTGTTGAGAAAAACAAAGTTACTGCAGTCTTTTCCATTACATATGTTGAATTATATTTTAGTTAATGTTTATATTGAATGTTTTAAGTTAGTTAAAGCAATGGATTGTAAATTAGTCTTACTGTATTCTTATTCCTGGATTAGTGTTGTTCAACAGGTAGATTTTCCTCACTATCACAATTAGTATGGTCATTAAAAGATAATAACATTAAATACTCCATCTTTTGGAGGAAATTGAGATTGCTATCGCTTACAAAAACTCTACAATGGTCGGATTTTGCCATCTCTGTAACGAAGAAATCTTTCATATAATCACCAACCATGACAAAATAATTAACAAACGGAATGAGGTATTTAGTTCTTGTTTCCATAAATTAGGAAATACTTTTCAGGCAATGTACTAGTTCCAAAAAAAAAATGCGAGCAAATAAGACCTTGAATATATACAGATTTGCCTAATTGAAGTACAAATATAAATGTAAGAGCATAACTTCATTGAAAGTATTTTATCTTATGAAATGATGAGGATAGTACACTATCTAATATATATCTTAATTGAACCTAAATTAAGTTATAAACGATTGGATATGTTGAAGAACTTAAAAAGTAATAATAATAAAGTCGTTTAGTGGGAGAAAAGATATTCTATATAAGAACAATTTTTATATTGAAAAGAGTTATCTCCCTTTTGTTTATATTATCCATAAACCATTTCATATCCGCTTACAAAATATATATATAAAATATTGATTAATAGTAATAATTAATAGTACATAGACTATATATTAGAATAATTAAGTATAGAAGTAATTATAAATATAACCCTTCAGTAAGGGAAATAAAGTTTATGGTGAGTAAACATAACCACATGTAAATTTTAAATAAATAAATGAATCATTAAAGTGGAATTTTGAATTAATTTAGAAGATAAATGAATAAAATCTATTATATATTGATATGGATATATGCATATTCAATAGACATTAAAGATAAAGTATTTAAACAGACGTTATAAAGCTACATAGAATATATAACAATATATTACCTCATAATATAACATTGTCATAACCTCGAAGGAAATAATTTAAGCATATAAATATGTAAGAATTCAAATATTCGATTGCCGTAGAAATTAATCTATGCCCAATAATCTAGATATATTATAAACTTATAAATTAATTAAATCTTAATCCAATGTAAGCGGCATTCATTGATAACTCATAAGAATAATTTATTAAATTTCTGTCTAGGGTCTGAATACAACGGTTGCTTTCTTTATCCTCTTCTTTTCTTTTTCTCTTTTTTTTCTCTCTCTCATTTTTATCTCCGCATCTTCCTTTATATATATATATATATATATATATATATATATATATATATATATATATATATATACTAATAAAGCTGACGGTCATATGTATGCAACAAACTTTTCGCCAAACGGCTGAAAAAAACAGCACCAAATTTGCATCATGGATGCACATTTTTCCAAGTAAAAAGGTGAGGGTATTTTTCATCTCCTTCATCGTCGCAATCCTCTTGGTGTAGCTTCGTTGGATTGCCTCAAGCTCCGTGGTCAGTTTGACACTATGGTGTGACCACAGCTGAGAGCAATAGTCCAGGTGGCTTAGGACAAATGTCCTCCATAGTATCAACATGGTCTCTCGATCTCTTGTCCGGAAAGTCCTCAAGATCCAGCCAGCAAGTCGTCTGCACATTGTCGCCACTTTCATGATCTGTGAGGAAAAAGATGCATCGTCATTCATGTCTATACCCAGCTCTCGTATCGATTTCTACACGGGAATTTCGATCACTCCTGGTCCAGTGTACTGTATTTGTGTTTGCAGGTTGGCCTAGTAGGGCTTGACATTTTCCAGCATTAAACTGTATGTTGGTTTCTTCAGACCATTTGTATATGGCATCCAGATCTTGTTGTAAAAGGGCAGCATCAGCCGGGTTTTTGATTGCCTGTGCTACCTTAGTGTCATCAGCATAGCTAGTGAGGGGTGTTGTATGTACTACAGAGGTCACGTCTGAGAGAGCCACCAAAAACAGTAGTGGTCCTAGGACTGTGCCTTGGAGCACCCCACTTGTTATTGATGTTTCCTTTGAGAGGGTCCCGTTTGCTGCAACTGTCTCGTTTCTGTCCTTTAAGAAGTCATGCAACCACTCACCTACTTTTCCTGTTATGCTGAGTCTGTGTAGTTTGTGACATATCATTGCGTGGTCGACCTTGTCAAAGGCCTTCGCAAAGTCAAGATATATCACGTCCACATGTGCTCTGTCTAGCAGTTGTTTCAGTACCCAGTCGTAGTGATGTAGCAGCTGTGTAAGGCAGCTTCTTCCTGGACGAAAGCCATGCTGCGTGCTAGTCAGGCGGTGATTTTAGTCGAGAAAAGTGATCAGTTTCTTTCTGATAATTCGCTCCATGACCTTATTGATATGTGACGTCAGGGAGACTGGCCTTTAGTTTTTGGCCTCCGCTCTGCTACCTCCTTTATGGATAGGGCATATTGTGCTTTCTTTCAGCTCCCTGGGTAGTCTATCGCTAACCAAGGATCTTCTAAAGAGCGTCGTCAGTGGAGTTGCTAACGCCCGCTTAAATGTTTTAAGAGGACTGCTGGGAATCCATCAGGTCCAGCAGCTGAGTTCGTTCTAATTTCATCTATGGCGCCTCCGTTATGTCTATGTGGTTGATGGTCGCCATTTCTTCATGGAGTGTTGTGGCATCAAAGAAATCCTCTGGCTTTTTTTATTTGCATGTGCTGAAGTATCCCAGCAGTAGAATGCAGAGACCCTCGTCCAGTTTGTCAAGGACCTCTTCTATCCTACTGACGCTATCCTCAAATTTAGCCCCATGACTGGGGGCATCGGATGGCCGATATGTGATACATATTACCGTCTTTAGTTACTTCATATGTAATATCAGCGTGTCACAGACTGAGTTTGAATGTGTCAACAGTACAATTGGTGTGTCATCTTCACGGATATACAGAGCAACCCCACCATGAGTTCTCTTCTTCCTGTTCGAACGAAATACAGTATAATTTGGTATATGTATTTCCGCATCTGCCATACTGCTTGTCATGTGCGTTTCAGTTAGTGCCATGCATAATGCTTGATTGCTTATGTCCGTGCTTGTACTTTCTTACTTTTATTTTTCTTTCTCCCCGTTTTTCTCTTCCTTGAGGACACGGCTTAGCATGGCCATGTGTGGCGCTAAGAGGACATAGGCCCTCTCAATTTTTCTTCTTTTTCTGTCTATCTGCGCCAAAGTCCTCAGAAAGCAATGGTTCTTCAGAGTTTCCGCAAACATTTTGCTTGGTGGTGACCCATCAGCCAGGCTCCACTCCACCCCTTGATCAAAACCTCTAGTTCCATCTTTGACCAGTTTCGTTGGCTGTTAATTTCATTTCCTCCCTGCATGCAGTCCATTTCGCTGTAGAGGGGAGAGAGAGATATATATAGCGGGTAAGGTGGAGAAAAGGTTAGAGAGAGAGAGATAGAAAATTCTAGTGAGAAAATCAAGGAGCGATTTATATATATATACATTATCTTCCAACGGTTCTCAACCTCTCTGCATTGCTTTATTGTACTACAATAAAACTCACCTCCTACATATATATATATATATATATATATATATATATATATATATATATATATATATATATATATATATATATATATATATATATTATGAAGAGAGAAGAAACATTTAGATATAATTAGTAATAAAATGTATCATACCTAAACTGCTTCTAGATTCCTCGACTACGTAGTTTCGTGGCATAAACAAAAACAATACATCATAAAGATATAGAGTCCCTGCGAGGTCTGCCGACTTATCAAGAGGATACCTCATTTTACTAGTCTCAAGAACGTGTCTACACGACGTGAGAAAGAATCCCAAAAGGCGGAGGGGGAGATAGTCACGCGATATAACGGTCGAGAAACAGAGCTAAGCCTCTTATAACCCCGAAGAAAATACCACAGAGGCGGAGGGGGTATTAATATTAAAGCCGTAGAAGAGGTGGTGAAGGGGACGAGAAGTATGAGTAATGGCAGCTTTCCAGCAGTCACCACACTTCAAAGATTACTCTACCAGAGGGAGTTATTAACAATATATTTAGAAACACACAGATACATGCGGACACACACATATACATGAATGCATCCACACCCAACCGTGAGTTAAGTGTGCCAACCTCACCGATGTTGCTCAATGAATGACTGGGACAGACCAATCCGGTTGAACTAGACTGAATATATGTAGGAGGTGAGTTTTATTGTAGTACAATAAAGCAATGCAGATATTGGATAAGTAGCACTCTACAGTTTGTAGGACTGGAGTATAAATGATATAAGATCAAAAGATGGTTAAAAGAGTTCCATGTATTTTATTATGCGCATTTCAAAAACAAATATCATCATGAGATGACATTTGCGTTTTCGTCAGATAAAATAGGGAGACATGATATGAAGGTTAAAAAACACTTGTGAATAGTGCAGTTTTAAATCAACATATTCACAAGTGTTTTTTAACCTTCATACCATGTCTCCCTATTTTATCTGACGAAAACGCAAATGTCATCTCATGATGATATTTGATTTTGAAATGCGCATAATAAAATACATGGAACTCTTTTAACCATCTTTTGATCTTATATTATATATATATATATATATATATATATATATATATATATATATATATATTAGGTATAGGATTATCCAAGATGTAGTAATGGTTAATTACTACACTGGATATGGTTGACGTGCGGTAAGAGGTTACTCTACGAGTTATGGAAGAATTGTTGAAGAAACTTAGTTCCTGATCCTTCTGTATTCCGGAGTGTATATAAAGAATGAATAATAACAGGTAGACATCATAAAAAATTACCTTTTTTATGATGTCTACCTGTTATTATTCATTCTTTATATATATATATATATATATATATATATATATATATATATATATATATATATATATATATATATATATATATATATATATATATATATATATATATATAAATATATCAAAGGTATATATTGTGGTAACTACCAGACACCCAGACAATGACTGGCGATGCTGTTTCGCAATTTAATTGTGAAGAGAATTACCAATTCCTATTGTTCATCAGTGGTTGAAACATTAGTAAACTCCTCACTTCTAAGTATATCAGAAAACTGAATAGTGTGCGTATATAAAATAACGCACATGGTATCAGAACCTAGCGTGTCTCATAAACTCATACCACTAAAAATAGCAGCCAAGTCTACTCGACATTTAAATTAGCTCAACAAATTAACGGAGTCGAATATATCAAAGGTATATATTGAGTTAGAAACTGAAAATAATCTCTTACAATAAAATAGCTCAAGGAAAGAAGTTTTTCTGAGCCGTGTAATATAATTGAATATAAAAGAGAGATAAACACAGATATATACATATATGTGTTCAAATCGTAAGGGACCAGATTCGCTAAGGTGAAATAGATACTATGGACAATAGGGTTTGCCAGACTCAATTTAAGAATAAATCAAGAAAATAAATACAAACCGGAATTGTGATATATATATATATACATTAAGTGGATTGGCAGTATCGGTAGAGGGTCGGACGCCATGCTTTCCAGCATAGTTACGTCCCTTTACGATCTGAGTTCAAATCCCGCCGAGGTTGACTTTGCCTTTCATCCTTACGGGGTCGATAAAATAAAGTACCAGTAATGCACTGGGTAATTGCTGGCCTTGTGCCTAAAGTAGAAACAATTATATAGTATATATATATATATATACATTAAATATTATATAGTATATATATATATAATCTGTCTCTCTCTATACTATATATATATATACAATATATACTGTATATATATATATATATATATATATATATATATATACATATGTATGCGTACATAGACACACACACACACACACACACATACGCACATAAAATACACACTTGCATGCAACTATATCTACACACACGCATGGATACATCGGCCTACATTCACAGTGAGTGAATGTAGGCCTATGTATCAATGCCTGTGTGTATATATGTGTATGCATATGTGTGTATGTATATGTGTGTGTGTATGTGTGTGTGTATGTATATGCATGTGTGCGTGTTTACAGACATATGTATACATGCGTGTTTGCGTATATATATATATATATATATATGTGTGTGTGTGTGTGTGTGTGTATGTAGACAGTTCAAGAGTAAACCAATCTTAAATAGAGAGATAATGGTAGGATAGGAGAGATTGGTGAAGGTATTAGAAGTCAAAGCTTAGAAGCGGGTGCTCGATGTGCAATATGCAGTGGAAAGCAGTCGGAAAACTGGGTTCATGCGGAGGTTGGGTGTAAAGAGCTGGAAATATTCAGTAGTTAAGCAAATCAAGGCCACAAGCTCACATAGAAGACATTAGTCGAAGAGTATCAGTATTAAGTTCAGTTTAATATAAAAAAGAGGATAAAATGTCAGTTTACAATTGTTTCACTACTCCATATAATGTTCCTGGATCAATTGATGGTAATGTCATTATTGATTTGGTGCAGAGAAAGATAATTAACATAAAATAATATTATGGAGCAGCGAACTTGAAATTAGATAATGAAAATATTACACCAGCAGCACAGCTCAAACAACCCTACTCCTACTAATCGCAATCCTAATTGCAACTGCCGTAACCCCACTGGATGCCCGCTTAACAGGCAGTGCATTACGCCCAATATCGTATATACGTGCATCGTTAGAACGGCCTCATCTATTAGCTCCTATATTGGCTCTACCTCTAACCCATTTAAGATTCGCTATAACGCGCACTCATTTTCCTTCCGCGACCCTGGCCATAGATGCTCTACTTCTCTAGTTAGGCTCATTAAAAACCTTAAACTGGCCAACATTGAACATTCACTAACTTGGGATATCTTGACTAGATCTACAGCGTCTAACGGGAGAATAAATTCTTGCGATCTCTGTCTCACCGAGCCCTATCACATAACTCTGTCAAGGCCACCCCCATCAATGACAGGAATGAGTTGGTCATCAACTGCCACCATCGCAGAGCGAGCTCTTTCGCTAACAGAATATTCGACCAACCTTAGCCTATCATTTAATCACACTCCTCCCTATAACTAACAAACTAAAACGTATTTAGTCCACCACATAAACACCTATAAGCTACCTCCCTCGCATTATCTTAGTTACAACTCTAATTGTCGCCTTTAGCTCTTCAAGGAGTTACCTCCCTTGAAACCCATCTCTGTACAATAAGGTAATTTCCCTATAAGAAGCCATCTTGTTGTGCGATTTACGTTCAGCCTCGACAGATATGTAATTTTTCTTTATACCATACGCTTGAGATCTCCAGCGCCAAGGGACCTCATCTAGGGACCAGCTAATCTGACGATTATTTACGGACACGTAACCCTCTTATTTTATTTTATTTTTATTTCTACTTTATACATATTAATATTTTATTATCTAATTTCAAGTTCCGTGGAGCTGCTCCATAATATTATTTTATGTTAATTATCTTTCTCTGCACCAAATCAATAACGACATTACCATCGATTGATCCAGAAACATTATATTGAGTAGTGAAACAATTGTAAACTGACATTTTATCCTCTTTTTTTTTATATTAAACTGCACTTAATGCTGATACTCTTCGACTAATGTCTTCTATGTGAGTCTTCTATGTGGTCTTCTATGTGGTCTTGATTTTCTTAACTACTGAATATATATATAAATATATATATATATATATATATATATATATATATATATATATATATATATATATATATATATATATATATATATACAAAGTGTTAAAACAATCAAATCTTAGTTTAATACATTTATTTGGTGACAATTATTTTCTTCCAGAGGGATGTTTGGAATCATCGGATCATTGGGAATGTCTAAACAGGTGATTATAATCCTAGTCTTCATAGCATTTAGGTAGATACATAACTGCTGTCAGTGTCCTAGACATCATGTAGAGAATCGGGAGTTAAAAGAATGTTATGCTTCAGTTAACACAATTACAAGGAGCAGTGGTGAAAAGTGCAAAAGGTACAAGCAAAAAGTACAGGCAAAAAAGTTACAAGCAAGAAAAAATGTAAGATAGTATAAACATAAGATATCATAGCATTGGAGATCGGGTAATGTTAAGGGTATATAATGCAAGAGTCAATACAATCAATAAGGCATGTATGAGGAAAGAGTTATATTACAGCTGAAATAAGCATATTTCGTATAGAATGTAAAAGCATGTTATATGTGTTAGAAATGTTTACAATTTTTAAAATGGCGTGCTATATGGCAGGGAGACATGTGGTGATAAAATAGGTATATAATAGATGTAATGCAGAGCACGTGATTGAACTGGGTAGGTAATTTGCATTCAAGAATGTTTATATTGGAGTTCTCTACATGATGTTTAGGACACAGACAGAAGTTATGTATCTACCTAAATGCTCTGAAGACTAGGATTTTACTCCCCTGTTTAGACATTTCCTATGTTCCGATGATTCCAAACATCCCTCTGGAAGAAACAATTGTCAGCAAATAAATGTATTAAACTAAGATTTGATTGTTTTAACACTTTATATCTCGGCTCTGTAAAACACTTAATAATTTGCATTGAGCCTTTTATCATACCGGTTACCGACTCGTCCTTAGCACTACCCTCCATATTTATAATTATATATTAAATACACATAAGTATAAGCATTATTATTATTACTATATATATATATATATAAAGTTGTAGTTCCTATCTGTTTGTTTGTTTGTTCACGAACTCCTATGGTTTTGGAGATAGACCCCCATAACCACATATAATCTGAAACTACGTTGCCCAGGGTACTTGGGTAAATATATTTCATTTTAATCAAAGGGTTCCCCCGCGGCACAAACTCCCGCTGAAAACCCTCGTTGAATTTTTTTCCTTTCGATTTATATGAAATTTAAACCATAGGAAAATGAGAAGATATGATGCCGATTCACAGAAATTTTGAATTGATATTTTGAAAAACATTATTTACATGAAACAAAATAAGAATACGATTTAATAATGTAATTTTGATTTGATATATTACAAAAAATAACGTTTTCCAATTTTTCATGCATTACAATTTTTATTGAGTAATATTGAAATGCAGAGTTTTTCCCCATAAATTATATCAGTGATTTAAAATCAATCATTATTTTCTTACAAAAAAAATGTGTGAAACGCAGCAAGGCGCGGGTAATTCGGCTAATATATATATATGGCTGTACACTGGTACGGGAATGTGAGTATATATGTGTGAACATATGTGTGTATGTATATATAGATATATGTGCGTGCGTGTGTGTATATATGATGCATGCAAGTGCGTGTATTCGTGTGTGTGTATATATACATATATATTATATTATATTATATATATTTATATTATATATATATTATATATATATATATATATATATATATATATATATATATATATATATATATATTGTATATACATAATAAATATTATATATATATATATATAATATATTATATATACTAGCAGAAAAACCTTCAACAAGCTGCCGAGGGATCTGAGAGATTTGCATGGTGTGGATGTGGATATTTTCAATAAACATCTCGACACCTTGCTATCCAGGATCCCGGATGAGCCCACAGCAAGGCACGAGGGAAACCTAAGGGCAGCGGCAATGAACTCCCTCTTGCACCAGTAGCCAACCAATACAGGCTGGAGATAAAATGTGTAGCAACAAGGGCGGTGCCGTAGCATGGCCTCAGTCGGATGACTGGAACAGGTAAAAGAGTAAAAGAGTATATATATATTATATATACTAGCATAAAAACGACCCTTCGAGTGGTTTTCTGCTAGCATGTGTAGTGTGCATATTGATATTATACGCAAGTATATATGCATTTAGATATGATACATCAAATAAAATTGTAATTGACAATATACACAGAAATTGAACGAAAACTGAGTTACACTGTCTTATGTAATCAGTAACGTAATCCATTGACGGGAATATATGACTGTTTATTTGAACTGTTACTAACCGGAAGTATTGACATTTGAAAATTTTAAAGAAGTGACATTACAATAGATACAATACATCAGGGGAAACTTGATAATAGTACCACTGATGGTGTTACAGATGTGCAACGAACAAACTTTGTTAGACTATATATATGTATTTATATCTGTACTTTTGACCGTTGGTCAGCCAGTGATAAACATTGATGGCCAAATGAATTAACTATGGAGATATAAAGATACAGAAGCGAAAACCAACCAAACAGTGAATGTGTTCTGTTATTATTTCTGGCAATATTATTACAACAATATGACCCTCCCCAAGTATAACAATATTTGTTTCGACACACAAAAACCTTGCAAAACATATATATATATATATATATATATATATATATATATATATATATATATATATATAAATGAAAATAGATCGAGAAACAGGATTGTCCATCATCAGTAGTCTGGTGATTATCATTGGTATTTCTTCACATTAAAGACTAAATACCTAACATCAGTGCGAGCGATAACTAAATTAAGTTATCGAGACAGAACGAATTGGAAGGGGAAATGAAACAAACAACATGGTGTTAATGCAACGTAAAGAGAGGAAAAGAGGGACAAGTCAATGAATCTTGTGGGCATAAGTCCAAACAGATCAAATGACGAGAAGAAGCAGACACGTCCGAGCTACGCGAAAAGTGAGAGAGAAAATAATTTCACACAGGTCAGACGGGAGGAAGTGAGAGAGGGGGGGGGGGTTAGCAGAGAGTGAGTGAGTGAAAGCATGAGGAAGAGGCCAGCCGGGCTGGAACAGGTAAAAGAGTAAATGAGAATAGATATATAATATATATATAATATATATATATTATATATATATATATATATATATATATATATATATATATATATATATATTGTTATACTTGGGGAGGGTCATATTTGTGTAATATTGCCAGAATTAATAACAGAACACACTCACTGTTTGGTTGATTTTCGCTTCTCGCTGTCTTTTATATCGGTAATCTAACTTACTCGGTCCTCAATGTTGCCATTGACTGACCGACGGTCAAAAATAATACAGATACAATATAGACACAAACACATATATATAGTTTATCATAAATCTTTCGTTGCACATCTGCAACATCGTCAGTGGTGTTATATTTTCCTCCTGTTGTGTTGTATGTCTACGCCATTTCTATTCAGTCTGTCTATATATTTATTTATTTATTTATTTGCTTGTTTGTTTATTTTATTTCGTCTTCTTTGCGCTTGCGTGTGTGTATAGTGTTATGTTTGCTGTGTGATCGGTGACTAGTGTGTGTTTATGTGCTTGTTGTTATTGGGCTTGTGTATGTATTTATTTATTTATTTATTTATTTATCTTATTTTATTTACTTATTTATACTTCTCTTAGGTCAGTGTTGTTTGTTTGGGTGTTGTTGTTATTCCATTCATTCTTTCTGTTTAGCTTTGGTCTTCTAATTTCTTTGGTCTTCTAAGTTCAAGAAGTCTTTGGACAAATTCCTTCAAGAAATCCTGGATAAGCCTACTACACCAGGATATGCCTCCATAAACAATAATTCTCTACTTGAGTGGGCCATGGTGCCCAAATCCTGATTTGAAAGACTTCGCCAGGTGGTGCTATTAAGTTAGACATAGCCTGGCCCAATACTGGCCGAAGCCTATCAAAATTATATATATATATATATATATATATATATATATTTCGTTTCTGAATTTGTTTAGCAAGATTCTTTATCTGAAATCGTGTGTTGAAACCGATATTGTTATACTTTGGGAGGGTCATGTTGCCAATAAGAAACACACGCACCAGTTGTTTCACTTCAATTTATTATAATAAATTTATAATAAATTTATAAATTTATAAATTTCTGGTTGGTTGGTTGGTTCCACAACTAGATAGTTGTTTATATATAGTCATAGTTCTTTCGTCACACACTCTGTGACCTCTTCAGTGACTGGGGATTCCTTTCTTTGTTTCTGTGCCTCTCCTTTGTTCTGTCCTACGCCATTTTGTTTATATATATACATAATTCCATTTCTTGAGCCAATCCTTCGTAACAACCAGAATGGATTTAGGAGAGGTAGATCAACACTTAGCCAGATTCTCTGCCTTCGCCGACTTATAGAGGAGTCCCAAAACTGCAATCTAGACCTTGCACTCATCTTTGTTGATTTTTCAAAGGCCTTCGACTCAGTTGACAGGTCGGGGATGTTTGAAATTCTACAACTTTATGGGATTCCTGATAAAATCATCACGGCCATATGTGTAATGTATACAGATACCAAATCAACTGTCCTGACCCCAGATGGGGAAACACCACCTTTCTCAATCCTCGCTGGAATTTTACAGGGCGATACCCTTGCTTCGTATCTATTTATCATTGTTGTGGATTATGTTTTGCGCATGTCTGTGGATAGGATTCAGGATAGGGGATACCAACTACAGCCTAGGAGCAGCTCACGCTACACAGCAAAATACTTGATCGACACCGACTTTGCTAACGACATCGCATTGATCAGTCGGTCACTGGAAAATGCTGAGAGTCTTTTGAAGTCATTAGAGCAAGCGTCCAACTGTGTTGGACTGTACCTCAACGAATCCAAGACTGAGTATGCTAACAGATGCGCAAACAGCCCAAACTACCCCATCAAAACCCTTAATGGTACCACCCTTAAGCAGGTGGAAGTTTACAAGTATCTTGGCTCATATATCTCCTCCTCCAAAAAAGATTTTCTAACCAGGAAGGGTATGGCATGGTCAGCGTGCAATGACATGCACGCCATATGGACATCTCAACTTACCAACAAGCTAAAACTGGAAATATTCCAAGCAGCCATTAAGCCCATATTACTTTATCGATCAGAAACTTGGACACTAACATCACAACTTGAGAGGAGATTGGATGGCACATATACCCGCCTCTTAATGAGAGTGCAAAACCTATCCTGGAAACGACATCCCACCTTGTCTAAAATCTATGGCAAACTCCCTCGAGCCTCTGCCCTTCTAAAATCCCGGAGAGCTCAATTTGGTGGCCACTGTCACCGTGCCAGCAATGAAATCATATCCGCTCTCTTGCTCTGGAACCCTGACTCCAGCCTGACTAGGAGTAGGAAGCTGTCATTCCCCGACGTTATCTCTAGGGATACGGGATTCAGTAGACGGGACCTGGGGGCAGCGATGGGGGACAGGGAATTATGGGGCATGAGAGTGAGATCCATCATCTCGACAGTAGTCGACGAATGATGATGATGATATATATATATAATATATATAATATATATATTATATATATATATATATATATATATATATATATATATATATATATATATATATATATTATATATATATCATATATATAATATGTATATATGTTATATATATACACATATTATATGTATATAAATATATATATGTTATATATATGTAATATATATATATATATAATATATATATATAATGTATATATATATATAATATATATATATATATATATATATATATAATATATATATATAGTATATATATATATATATACAATATATATAGGGGAAAGACAGAGAAGAGTGTGTTTTTCATTACAGGAAATCGAACCACCAGCGTGAGAAGAATATAAGCTCCTAGAGGCATTGGTAAAACATTAAAATTAAAAGTATGAATTGAAATGAAAAACCAACCTCACCTAAATCACAATCACAAATGTGTTTTTCCCCTCTATATATTGTAGTTTATAGTGCCAAGTAAAACTATTTCCGTTGAGCTCATTTAATTACAGGATAATACGCGAGTCCTTTGCTCCGTTATTTTTACTTGATATTTGCACCTTGCGCTCTCTCTGATGTTGAGCACCATAAATTGAATAGTATAGGCTGCCATGTCTAGCAGCTTGTTCTGTTCATGCCACCAGTTCCTGCCCCGAGCACGCATTCCTCTTATGTCTCCACGTGCGAAGGGTGGTTTATTTTAGTTCTCTCTAGTAGTGCGGACAATATTGGCCTGCCACATGCTGATGACCCACCGGGCCGTATTGGAACCCACTAAAAGGGCGAAACATGCTCCTGGTGAGTGTGTACATGTGTGATTTAGGTGAGGATGGTTTTTAATTTCAATTTATACTTTTAATTTTTATGTTTTACCAATGCCTCTAGTACCTTATATTCTTCTCACGCTGGTGGTTCGAAATTCCTGTAATGAAAAACACACTCTTCTGTGTCTTTCCACTCTATATATTGTATTTTAAAGTGTCCAGGTAAACTATTTCCTTTGAGCTCATTTAATTACAGGACTATACGCGATTCCTTTGCTCCGTTATTTTTACTTTATATATATATATACATATATATAATATATATACATATATATAATATATATATAATACATATATTATATATTATATATATATATGTATATATATATATAATATATATATTTATAGATATAACTATGGCTTGGATATAAATACCCCCTCCGCCTCCGTGGTATTTTCTTCGGGGTTATAAGAGGCTTAGCTCTGTTTCTTGACCGTTGTATCACGTGACTATCTCCCCCTCCGCCTTTTGGGATTGTTTCTCACATCATATAGACGCGTTCTTGAAGCTAGTAAAACGAGGTATCCTCTTGATAAGTCGGCAGACCTCGCAAAAACTCTATATCTTTATGATGTATTGTTTTTGTTTATGCCACGAAACTACGTAGTCGAGGAATCTAGGAGCAGTTTAGGTATGATACATTTTATTACTAATTATATCTAAATGTTTCTTCTCTCTTCATAATATATATATATATATATATATATATATATATATATATATATATATATATATATATATATATATATACATATATCATATATAATATATATATATAAAATATATATATAATGGCGGACGAACTCAGCAGAATCAACGGCCATCTAAAAAATACTTGTTTTTATTTATTTACCTCGGAGTGAAAGGCCCCCAGTTTGTTATCACAACATCTTTCTAGGACATGGAACTCTGAAAAAAATCCTGCGGCTTCGGAAATATCCGATGATGTTGACCAGGTCTCCTTTTCGGGTAGTGTTTTTGATGCTCCGGGAGTGGGATTGGTCGTGTGCAATATATATGTGAGTGTGTGTGTTGTGTGTGCGTGCGTGTGTCATAATTAAATACTTGGTGGCTGATGTCTGAGACAGTGGCACACGGGCTTAAAATTCGTAGTATTTATTATCGTCCTTAATTGTGAGTTGAAATCATAGCTGATTTTCGTTTTACTGTACTTTGGAGTTGGGTTACCTCAGTCGTAGCCCCTCCTTTAAATATTTGATGTATTGTAGCATCTACGATGAAACGACACACACACATATATATTTATATATTATGTAGATTTTCAAGTTGTGTCAGGAGGTAACACAGTTAAATAAGAGTACTCAATACGTTGGTAGAGTATAGGCATCTTTATTATATATAGAAATGTTTACAGGACTAGAAATGTTTAATTTCGCATGAAATCATCAGGAACGTCTGATAAAGTTTGTCGAGTCTGGTTATTTATATGTGTCTCAGTTGATAGTTGAGGGGGATGGGGGAGAGGTCCTATCTAATGGAGGAAGTATCTAGTGGTGGATGGAGAGGAGAGGAGGAAAGAGGAGAGTTCACTTGATTAATGAGGAGTGGACGAAAAGAGAAGAAGAAGAAGAAGAAGAAGAAGAAGAAGAAGAAGAAGAAGAAGAAGAAACAACTGGAACACTCGTCGCTCGTCGTCGTAACCGGTGGAGTGCCTGTGTAGTAATATAATCAATACGTCCTACCTTTTGTTAAAACAGGTGACATGTTATGAATAATCACTGACACCTCTACATATATCGCACAGCAACGCGTGGCAAATAATCGCCACGATTCTTTAATTTACTTAAATATATAGTTCAATTGTATTTTATTTTCTCAGTTATTAAATATCCCGTTTAAATGAACTAAGATTATACTGTTTACGTTTATATGCCTCTATCTCCTTTACGTACGTATGTATGTATGTATGTATGTATGTGTGTATGTATGTATGCATGCATGCATGCATACATGTATGCATGTATGTATGCAAGTATGCATGTATGTACGTATTGTATGTTTATAACCATGTATGTATGTAATCATTTATATATCATTGTCAACTATGCGAGCATACGAATCTCTGTGGCCGATTTACTTACGTCATCTGAACATGACGCAAAACAATTGGTGACGTCATCTGGTGGTATGAACATAATAGATTTAGTTAAGTAATCTCTACTGGGGCACAGCAAAATATAAAGAAATAATCAATAATTGTTTCTACTTTAGGCACAAGGCCAGCAATTATCCCAGTGCATTACTGGTACTTTATTTTATCGACCCCGTAAGGATGAAAGGCAAAGTTAACCTCGGCGGGAGGTTTCGAAATAATCAATAATACGGGGAAATATATAAGTAAAAAATCTACTTATTTTAGCCAATCTACTTATTTTAGCCAATCTAGCTTATATCCCACAAATGGAGATTTTGGCTTAAGTTTAATATATTTATTAATATATCTTATTCTTTCATTTGGGGTGTTTATGTATTAGAGGCAGTTAAAATTATAGATTAATTAATATATAAATATATAGTCTTGTACTCTCAGTCGTTTCACGCCATGAAACCGGGATAAACACCGGCCAAATAAGCCTCGTAGCTTAAGACAGACTTTAGACTTTATATATATATATATATATATATATATATATATATATATATTGTTATACTTGGGGAGCGTCATATTTGTGTAATATTGCCAGAATTAATAAATAAATATATAAACAGACTAAATAAAGATGGCGTAGAAAATAAAATTATATATTAATAAATAAATATATAAACAGACTAAATAAAGATGGCGTATAAAATACAATGCAATGGGATGAAACAATAGCACCACTGACGATGTTGCAGATGTGCAACGAAAGAACTTTGATAAACTATATATATGTGTTTGTGTCTATATTGTATCTGTATTATTTTTGACCGTTGGTCAGTCAATGGCAACATTGAGGACCGAATAAATTAGATTACCGATATAAAAGACACAGAAGCGAAAAGCGAAAACCAACCAAACAGTGAGTGTGTTCTGTTATTAATTCTGGCAATATTACACAAATATGACCCTCCCCAAGTATAACAATATTTGTTTCGACACACGATTTCATATCAAAAACCTCGCAAAACTAATTGATCGCCGTTATATATATATATATATATATATATATATATATATATATATGCCTTTTGATTCTAGGCCATGCTTCCATGTTTGGAATTCTTCTAGTTCAGCTATGAGCGTTAGATCATCTGCATATAGGAGTTCCCATGGGCAGCCGGTCTTGAACTCCTCTGTTATAGCCTGAGGGGCAATAATAAATAGTAGGGGGCTAAGAACGGAGCCCTGATGAACACCAACTTTTATGCTAAACTCTTCACTATATTCGTTAATTCTAACCTTGCTGACTGTTTCTTTATACATGTCTTGTATAGCTCTCAAAAGCCATTCATCTACACCTAGTTTTCTAAGAGCCCACCAGATAATGGAGCGGGGGACTCTGTCAAAGGCTTTCTCCAAGTCAACAAAAGCTAAGTATAGGGGTCTACTTTTAGCTAGGTACTTCTGTAGTTGTCATACAATGAAAAGAGTGTCTGGTACTTTTACCTGACAAACCTGAACTGCATTTCAACTAGATCAATTCGTTCTCTGATTAGTTGCACTTTTTCTGTGACCTTCTCGGAGAAAGCTTTTTAGCGATACTCCGGCCAAATTCCAACTCACTCAACAAACATTAGGAAATAAGTGATTATATTCCCAATTATGCGTTCGGGGTGCTAACTAAAAGTATTGCGTGGAAAATTGGCTGTATTATTTCATATGAGACATATCTAATATATCTCTTCCCAGACAGACGTCTCGTTTCATTATAGGATTCCTACAATTTGGGTGAAATTATACCAATTTATGTAGGAGCTGGTATACCATCAATAGATATATATTCAAGTGGGCTCCTATAATTCATCAGTAGGGCCCCCAATAATACTAATATTGATAATCTAACTAACATCAGCATTTAGCGATAATCATCATCCTCTGTGCCTGAGGTATCTGTCAGGTTGCCAGTCCAGCAGTTTTAAAGAAGTGCTCAAACTGATTAAAAAAATGAGGAAGTAAATTACCGCCCCCAAAAAATATATATATATATATAGAGAGAGAAATAAAGTCTGTCTTAAGCTAGAAGGCTTATTTGGCCGGTGTTTATCCCGGCTGAGAGTACAAGACTTCCCATAGGACAGGACGCCATTCCATCGCAGGGTTAAAGCCCCACCTATTGCTGGTACTCACTTTCAGCTGAGTATACTGGAGCAATGTGAAATGAAGTGTTTTACTCAAGCACACAACACGCAGCCCAGGAATCGAACCAACGACATTATGAACATACGTCCCAAATCCTTACCACTAGGCCACGTGCCTCTCTCTCTCTCTCTCTCTCTCTCTCTCTCTCTCTCTCTCTCTCTCTCTCTCTATATATATATATATATATATATATATATATATATATATATATATATATATATATATATATATATATATATATATATATATATATAACCTTCCACATTAACAATTACACCAGGTATCACCCCAACACTACAAAAAACAACCCCATAACATCAACACTATGTATCCCAGAAAGAATCCACCCAGATCACATTAACCCATAACAGAACTCTTACACAATAACAACTACAACAGATACTACCCCATTAACACATTAACTCCCTTGAAAAAACAAACTACAGATCCATACCAAAAAGACAAGCAGACTACAATTACAAACAAAAGAACATTCCTTTTTTTAGGAACAAGACTGAAATACCAGGACACCTGATGGGCCCCACTCATGATAAACCGAAGATAATAAACCTTTCAAAGGTATCACTAACTAACACACAAATTAACATATTAAGTACGATACTGAAATTTACACCCACACCACAAAAATCTAACTTCTCTGAAATGAAAGATGACATCATGGAATTTTGCCGAAAACTTAGACTAATAGAATACTTCTACAATGACACCAACACTGAGGACTAACCAATAGTCAGAAACAACAGTGGTTTCTGCCCACAGAAAGGAAAGAACACAGCACTGGACACCTACTGCGAACGCACCATCAACTTTCCCTATGAACAAATTGCAAATAAACACGCGAAATCGAACCTCTCTAAACACGAATGGAAGGAATTATTCACACTTCGAGATAACACTGAAATAACCATCAAGGAAGCCGATAAAGGGAGTACTGTGATCATTATGGGCACTGACTACTATAGCGACCTGGCACTTAAAATCTTAGATGACAAAAATACCACGAAAAACAGAAAGCTTCAAACAAACTTAAACAATGGGGAATCCGCCAGCATTACTATGAAAATATTGCAATAGCCTAACCACAAAAGAATTTGAATACATATGTAATACAAATGTAATTTGAATACAAATGTAAAACAAGTGCTTTCTACGGCTTACCGAAGATCTACAAATATAAATTCATAGACGATGCCTGTGACACTTTGACTAACAAATACATACAATTAACACCACCAGAAGACTTAAAACGTAGACTAATTATAACAGGTTCTGCGTGTGAAACCGACAGATTTAGCACCTTGCTGGACATCCTACTAAAGTCCTTCCTAAAACATATACACAGCTACATATGACCTTGATATGCTGAACTACCTACCCAAAACAGTAAGTGAAAACACTGTTCTTGTCTGCTTTGACGCAGTAAACCTCTACACTAACATACCCAATAACTATGGACAATCGACAATCTAGTACTGGCTAGACACTCACCAATCCGAAATACCAACACGCATCAACAAAAACTTTATTATCGATGGATTCCGATTTATCTTACAGAATAAAGTTTTACTTTCAATGATTCAACATACCGACAAATCTCAGGTACTACAATGGGCACGAAGGTAGCCCCCACATACGCTATCTTGGTCATGGGATTCCACCAACAACAAATTTACAACCAATCCCTTCTATTATTCGGAGATTCTTTTCTTACACATCTCAAAAAGAATTGGAAGAGATACCTAGTCGATTGCTTTATACTATGGCAGGAGAACATGAATACACTCACTCTTTTCAAACATATGATAAACAACATTAACAATAACATACAATTCACAATGGAATCCAATTCCAAGAAATTAGCCTTCTTGGATATCCTTATTTTAAAAATAGATGGGAAAATAGAAACAGACATCTTTTATAAATCCACGGACTCCAAACAGTACCTCCGATTCACATCAAATCACCTAAAACATACAAAACTTAACATTCCTTTTAACGTAGCCACACGTATATGCACCATAGTAGACCCAGCTAAACGGGAACACAGACTAAATGAACTAAAAAACACACATACCTTAAGAGCCTTCCCACTTGACATAATTAATAACGAAATAGAAAGAGCAAAACACACAAATTGCAACTCGGAGAACCTGATCTACGTAATCACATGCGGTGGCTGTCGACATAACTATAAAGGACAGACGGGTGTATCATTACGCAAAATAATGACCATCCATCGCCAAAAAATCCGAGACGTAAACACAAGAAAAATCCCCTTAAGTAGCCACATTGCAGATTGTGCAAGAATGACTCTCCCAAACTTTAAAATCTTCCCCCTTTTCAAGAGCTCCGATTCTTTCACACAACAACAAAGAATAAATAAAGAAAAACTATTTATAAACAGATTTAAACCAAAATTAAATGTGTAATCACCCCCATTAGATTCTGTCTCCGTCACCCCCCCCCCCCCACACACACACACAGACACACACAGACACACACAGACACACACATCAAGAAATAGGAAAGATATTGCTCATACACATATTTTCCAAAAATTACTGATTGAAAGCCACCACTGATACTTTGATTTGTTTTTCTTTTAATTTCCCACCACAAAGGGACTTGTGACAGACAAACTAAACTAAACACACACACACACACGTGTGTGTACTTTTATATATACACTTTCACACATACACACTCATACTCTCTAAAACCATATACCAAAATAGAATTTCTTTTACAACCCTACTTTTGCGAATCCCATTTACCTCCTTCACCCATAGAATTTGTCTCTACATTTCCCCTCTTCGCCACCCCCCGTCTGAACTCTTGACCAGTCCATTAACACAATTGAGATACACCCACATATTTACAGAAAATCTTCATTCCCCTAAAAATAATTTTTTTTCGTGTGAAAAAAACACAACTACCACCACTGCTGCTGCTACTACTACCATGGCTAGCTATCTCTCTCTAAACATAAGATTCCAATTTTCCAGTCTTCTTCTCAACAAGAAAGATGAACAAACTTGCCTCAACACTTAATTTTAAATCGTTAATTTTTAATTTTTAATTCTTTTTAATTGATAAGATGTATTTTATTAATACATCGAAACCGGTTTTACTTTATATATTTTATATACATTTTAAAACTCTTTTTTTAAAAGAATTGTCCCTCTCATTTTTTCAATAATGTCACTTTGATGAATCAACGAAAGGAAAAAAAAAAGAAAACGAAATCCTTAAATATATTTTCCGTGCTCTTTACAATTTCACTCTCTCTCTCTCTCTCTCTGTATATATATATATATGTACTTTTTCTCAACCTGATTAGTGCTATCGTTGCTCTGGTATACATATTGTGTGTTAGTTTTGACTACCACAATGTTCGATTTGTCAAGCTTTTTAAACTTATGTTATTACTCTAAGGACCTATCTTATCGAGTGCTTTGCTAACTCATCATTTCATATAAGTAGGCCGAATTCACTTGCAAACCGCCAGAGATTCGATTTTACTGATTTCCAATTATATTATTCTCCTAGATTTAATAGTTAACTAATTAATTTAATTAGACAATTTCGTTGATTGGTTAATTATTAGTGTTTGTTTTATAACATCTAGTCGAGAGCTTATCATGATGTTTAGCGGGAATTTTTAAATATTTCCTTTTTCGCTAACTTTTTGAATAACCGCCTGGGACCGGGGTTATTTCCCTTGCCGGAATTAGCACCTGATAATTATAGATTCGATTAGCAGCTTATTGCAGCAACATATAATTTATCACTTCCATCCCAGGAAGAATGATAAACCTGTTGAAAAATTGAATCCAACGTTCGGTCATCAATTGCCAGGAGCTTGCCTTACAAGTAAGTCGGATATTTGATTTTGTATTCAGAGAAACACTTTAAACGTCTATTCGTCTAATTTGTCTTAAACGTCTATTCGTCTAATTTGTCCAGGTGTACTTTTTCTCAACCTGATTAGTGCTATCGTTGCTCTGACATATATATTGTGTGTATGTTTAGCCTACCACAATGTTCGATTTGTCAAGCTTTTTAAACGTATGTTATTACTCTAAGGACCTATCTTATCGAGTGCTTTGCTAACTCATCATTTCATATAAGTAGGCCGAATTCACTTGCAAACTGCCAGAGATTCGATTTTACTGATTTCCAATTATATATATATATATATATATATATATATATATATATATATATATATATATATATATACACTTTTACTTTACGTGTTCCAGCCGACTGGCTGAAGCCATGCTGAGGCACTGCTATTGTAGCTACACATTCTATTGTTGGGATCTTATTTACCAGAATTTCAAGATATTTCTCGGAAAAATCTACATCCACACCCTGTAGAAAATTTTAGATTTTTTTTCGGGGGGGGGGGGGGGCTACTTATTTGGAAGCTGGAGGCCTTTGAACCCCAGGTTATTGCAATATCTGCTCCTTTCTCTAGATGTGAAGAATGGGATTTTTGGCACTACACAGTGGCGTTCTGTTCCAGAGTTGATCCAGCTCTCAATGCCAAAGTTTGTTGCTAGTCCTTCCAAGATCTTCCATATATATATCACTGCCCATCACTTTGTTCTAGAGAAAAGAGCTTCAATTTTTTCAGCCTCTCCCAGTTGCTCATCTCATTCATTGAGGCAATCTTCTTAGTGAAACTTCGTTGGATTGCTTCAAGTTCAGCGCTTTGTTTGACATTGTAGGACGACCACAGCTGAGGGAAATAGTCCAGTCGGCTAAGAACCGATGTCCTCCAGAACACCAACAATGTTTCTCTGTTTCTTGCTCTAAATACTTTCAGAAACTAACCATTGCTGCCATTTTGCTTATGTGTGCATGAAACGATGTATCATTGATCATGTCAACACATAGACCCTGTATTGATTTCAACTCAAGGATTTCGATTCCTCCCGATTCAGTGAAACTTTGTTGTGGTGGCCTTGTGTTGTAACGGAGGCCTTGACATTTTCGGGCATTAAACTGCACATTGTTGTCGTCCGCCCATTTATATATGGCATGCAAATATTGTTATAAGAGAGTACCATCAGCTGGATTCCTGATCGCCTGTGCTACTTTTGTGTCATCATCATAGCTACTGAGAGAGGTTGTCTGTACTACGGACGGCATGCCCGAGAGAGCCATAAAAATAGTGGCCTCAAGACAGTTCCGTGAGGCACACCATTTATTATTGAGAGAGATAGAGAGATAGAGAATAATTGAGAAAGATTGAGAGAGCTTGAGAAAGATATATATATATTTATGAGCCCTATTAATTGTTGACTGCGTGCGTCCCCTTGCATTAACTCACACGCTGGGACAGACATATACACACATACATACATACATACATACATACATACATACATACATACATACATACATACATACATACATGATCTCTCATGTGACCCCAAAACTACTGAATTAGGATACCCCATGAAAAATCTGAAAGAGACTCACTCAACATACCAGAAACAGGTAATGTATGGCTATATTCCCGAAAACCTTGGGCTGATACTAACATTAACATAGATATAGCCTCTTTTGAACTCGATATCGTTACATCACGCCACATTTTGAAAGCTATGCTTTTGCAATAAAAGAGAAGTATATAGCTACGAAGTACGTAATGACGAAAAGATCTTTGAAGCATTCAAAGCCCTATGAGGCAACCAAACAAAATGATCATGTTACATTACTGTGGATGATATTATACTTGTGACCAGCAACTACACCAAAATCTGATCAAGCTACTATATCCATTGCGGCATGTTGTTGCTAAACACAATATAAAATATCATCAGTAGGAAAGATTTTCTAGAGTTAATTAGAGAGAATGCTCTTGTTATCGAATATACGTACGCATATCATCACAAGAAATATTGGTGGAACATTCCCATGTCAACATCCACCAAATGCAAACAAAAGAGAGCCGATGTAGTTCAGGATAGAAAAGAAATATTATGTAATTCTATATGTACTATTTTTACAATGTAACTCCTAAAATGTAAGGGGCTACTGAGAAGGGGACAGAACATAATTCAAGGAGCGAGAAGACGGCGATTGATGTTGCTTTTGAAGTGTAGTGGTTAGAAAAGCAAGAAGCCGGAAGAGAGTTCCATAGGTTAGATGTGCAAGGGAAGAAACTATCAGAATATAATTCGTGATTGTACTTAGGAATTTCAAACATAAATGGATGAGACATAGTTGCCAATCTGGTGCACCGTTTAAACTCCTGAAGATGAGGTAACAAAGAGGAAAACTAATCAGAACAATTCCCTGAAAATATTTATAAAAAAGACAAACAGAAACAATATTTTGACGTTGTGATAGTGATTGCAGCTGGCATTATAAGTTAGGACCAATAATGTTGACGATTCTTCTTTGGATTTTAATCAGACACTCGATCTAAAAGTGCATGACAGAAGCATATAGCCAGTTGTGGCAACAATACAAGGAAGAATGACAGATTTATAAAGATATAAGATATTTTCAGGCGTGAAAAGATTTCTAGTAACTTTCTGGGTAGCAGACTTAGTAATCAACATGATATAACCATTCCAACTCAAATCAGTACATGTCAGAACAAGGAGGCATATAAATTTGATCTCTCGTGGGGTATGCTCAACCATACTAATGGAAGGCCTAAGTGGTTCTCAATCTGCGAGTAACAAGTAATAGTTTAGTCTCATAGATTAAAAGTAACAATCCATTTATTGCTCCATATAACAACAGATCGAATTCATATTCAAGATCAGCTGTGAAAAAAACCTTACCAAACATATCAGGTTTACCGTTAAGACAAGAATAAAGAGTTGTCATCAGTATAGATACCAATAATTGTTTCTACGTTAGGCACAAGGCCAGCAATTACCCAGTGTATTACTGGTACTTTATTTTATCGACCCCGTAAGGATGAAAGGCAAAGTCAACCTCGCCGGGATTTGAACTCAGATCGTAAAGGGACATAACTATGCTGGAAAGCATGGCGTCCGACCCTCTACCGATACTGCCAATCCACCGCCCTAAAGTATAGATACCAATAATATTAGACACTCATATCGATCCCGGTACTTTTTTCAAGCCGAATACTTATTTTAGCGATATATTCTTGTTGAACATAAATACGGTTATAAATTGCAGGACATAAATACGGACACACAAACCATGTAATGCGATGGCATCAGCCAGATGACGTCAGGTGCCCCCATATCAGTAATTGATGTAGGCTGGTTGATTTTATGCTGGGAATTTTAGAGTGTGAATTTTTACTTTATGTTTTGTGCAATACGTCTCAGGTGAGTGGGGTAGAGAGTAGGCTTACGGATTACTTTTGCTTGAGCTCATAGATAGCATTTGTCTGGTGTAGATTTCTTTACGTTCAAGTTAAAGCAATTGGTGGTTGTTATTTTCATCGTCGTCGTTGTAGACTTTCTTATTAATTCCCGGCTTTACATTCCTCCAAAAGCTTGACATAATTTGTCTATTTTAACACACTCACGTGGTTTCACTTGTATGTGGGAAGTGCTTAGGCAATATTGCCGGTAAAAAAATAACTTCCTCTCACATGTCTCGGCGGTTCTGAACAGGGTCATGGTCGCTGCCGCTCACTTCATATGTAAGCCATTGAAAGTTACTATAAATCTATTTTAAAAGATAAGTATATTCCTCGACTTCTTTTGTTTTTTCTTCTATTTTAAGACTGTGATGCTTAATGCGTCTTTTCTTTTGTCAAAAAGCATCATACATAGATGTAGCTCTTCTTTCTGTTCCACCAAATTCAACATTGTATAGAGATATTTTCAACAGAGGCGACGTCATGGTTCGGATTAAATACGTATTTAATGAAGTAAAATTTGGCTGGAAGATATTGTTTTTTCTTCTTCGTTTAGACAGTAGGGGGGATTCTAACTGAACTAGTGTAGCGCATTAAGAAAAGAAACAGGGTGATTATGGATTCAAGTTAATGATGCTGCATAGTCGGAAGACGACACGCATAAAGTTATACTACGGCGAAAAGGAAAGGAACTATATACACACGCACGTGCGCGAACATTCATACACACACATGTATATATATTAGCCGTCGAAACGGTTTGAGCTCAGCCGTCGGGGTCTTACTGGTTCCTATTACCCACTCTACTACCCTAAGTATTGAGTACTTTGGTGCGTTATGGTCCACCTGGTTCCTTACCACATTTCCTTCGTTATATATATATATATATATATATATATATATATATATATATATATATATATATATATGTATATATATATATATACTAGCAGCAGTACCCAGCGTTGCCTGGGTAGGTAAAATAATATCTGCTTTGATGAAAATGTGTTGATCTTAGCGACTGCTTCTCGATGACTCATCTATGGCCACACACAGGCCATGCGGGGGAGGGTGGTGTTGACCTCTATCACTGAGAAACGCGGGTGACTGACGAATGGCCGTGTTGTGGGAGGGAGTTTCGAATTTGAACGAAATGGGTTGAAAAATGTGGCAGCTAGAGCCGAAAAGGCGGAAATTTAAGCGAAAAGGTGGTATTTTTGAATATTTAATCGGCTGACACGTCGTTCCTGAACAAACAATCCAAAATGCAAAGCCACTTTAAGACGTGAAATAATCAGATCTAGCGGAGTGTAAAATTTGAACAAAGTAGGTTGATTAATGTGGGAGCTAGAGCCGAAAAAGTGGAAATTTGAGTCTAAAAGTGGTATTTTTGAATATTTAAGCGGCTGCCACGCCGTCCCTGAACAACAAATGCAAAATATTACAAAAGCCATTACAGGATGTGCAATGATAAGTTCTATTTTGCTATAAAATTTGAACGAAATCGGTGGCAAAATGTGGGAGCTATAGCCAAAAATCTTATTTTTCGATATCTAAAAAAAGGTGAACCCCCTATCGATTTTTATCTGCAGAATGACCCCGGAATAAAAAAAACAATACGCTGATATATAGAAAACACTCCCCGATGACTAATCTATGAGCCTGTAAAGTTTAATGAAAACCGGTCGTAAGATGTAGGTCCCTATAGGTAATACACAGACACACACACACACATACTTAATTTTATATATATACAGATATAATATATATAAATATATATATATATATATTGAGAGAGAGAGAAAGAGAGAGAGTGAGAGTGAGAGAGAGAGAGTGAGAGAGAGAGAGAGGGGGGAGTGAGAGATATTGTAATAATCTATTTGATATTCTTGGTCCACCTGTGTCCAATGCAAAAGGAGATATCGAGAGAAAATTGCATACCTACTTCAACTATTATGCATACACACATACACATACATACATACAAACATACATACATACATACATGTATTCATACATATATACAAATATACATACATACATATATTCATACATATATAAATGAAAGGTATAGAAAACACTGCAGCGAAAAGCGAACAGCATTCCATAATATATAAGTGACTATAGCGTCAAAATGGGAAAAATAGTTAACGTAAGATGTGGGAAAAATAATTTAAACTCATCTCAAAGAGAATCAAGATATAAATTCATCCACAGAATTTAGTGAAATCCAGGGAAAAATCAATAGAGCCTTAATTCATGATAAAATAAACTTCAAAATACTTATCCTTCAATTTGGAAAAACTTCAAATGCTCTGTATAGTCTTAAAGACTATTTCATGAAAACTTTCAGTGGAGATGGTCACGGTTGGAATTCATCATCAGCAGAGCTCAACTCAATAACCAGGATTCTCATCTCGCTTACCCTCCTCCGGGGAAACGCCTTCTCCATTCTGTCCACCGGGGCTGTGGGCGGCCAGCACGTGGGACCCGTTTGCTCATAATACAGAGAGATATGGACGGCGAGAGAGATGGAGGCGATGAGAGTGGGAGTTCGGACACATTTGTCAAACTGTAGGTTTTATGAAACGATTGTACCATAAACTAGGAGACACGTTAGGAGAAAAGTCAGAGCTATTAAACCGGTGTCCTTAAAGAACTGAGCCACCCTGTAAATACACATACACGCACACACACATATATATGTATATAAATATATATATATATTGTTATACGTTGGGAGGGTCATGTTGCCAATAAGAAACACACGCACCAGTTATTTCACTCCAATTAATTATAAATTAAAAATTTTTTTTTTTAAATAAAAAAAAAATTTATAAATTTCTGGTTGGTTGGTTGGTTCCACAACCGGACGGTTGTTCATATATAGTCAAAGTTCTTTCGTCACGCATCCTGTGACCTCTCTTCAGTGACTGGGGATTCTTTTCTTTGTTTTGTGCCTCTCCTTTGTTCTGCCCTACGCCATTTTGTTTTTGTGTGTGTTTTTATTTGTTTATTTATTTGTTTATTTACATGTTACTGGTTGGTTGTTTGTTCTATGTGTGTGTGTTTTCATTTTGTCCTTAATTGTAAGTTGTGATGTTGCTATTCCATTCATGTTTTCTATTTAATTTTGGTTGGAGTTCATTTATGTTTATTGCCTCTGTGATTTGTCTAAACATGGCGTCTTTTCTGTGTGTAGATTTTATTTTTATTCCTATGTTCTCTAATTTGCCCTTATGTTCTATTTTAGCATGTTGGTGGAGTACTGATGATTCTGTTCTATCTTGAAACTCTCGCCAGTGTTCATTTCACCGTTCTCCTATACTACGAGCAGTCTCACCTATGTACACTATATTCTTATCTTTACATTGTTCTTCAGTACATCTTATGCTATATGCTATGTTTCTAGTTTTACAGTTAATATGGGGGCTTAGTTTACAGATTATGTATTTCTTATCTATACAGGGAGGTCTTTGAAAAGGGTATGTATTACTAATAAGTGTTTTTATGGAGGTACCTGGTCTTTCTACTATCTTAATATTAAGTTTAAGTTTATCTAGGGCCCTTCTAAATTTGTAAGCTAATTCACTTCTAGGGGGTTGTATTGATGAACATTACACTCTGGTATTTATTGCTATCATACCATAAGTTTATTCTATTAATCTTATTCCTAGTTCTTTCTATTCAATTCCAAAATTTGCTCCTATACAAGTGACCATTTGTATCATTATTTACCATTTTTTCCCATTTGGTTCTGGCTCCTCTATATACTTTGATTTTATCTCTCTGATTGTAATCAGAGAACTGCATACAAATTGCAGAGGCAATAAACATAAATGAACTCCAACCAAATTAAATAAAAAATATGAATGGAATAGCAACATCACAACTTACAATTAAGGACAAAATGAAAACACACACACATAGAACAAACAACCAAGCAGTAACATGTAAATAAACAAATAAATAAACGAATAAAAACACACACTGACACCCGGATGTAACACATGCGCAAACTAAGTACACAACACACACAAAAACAAGATGGCGTAGGACAGAACAAAGGAGAGGCACAAAACAAAGAAAAGAATCCCCAGTCACTGAAGAGGTCACAGAATGTGTGACGAAAGAACTTTGACAATATATGAACAACCGTCCGGTTGTGGAGCCAACCAACCGGAAATTTATAATTTAAAAAAAAAAAAATTTTTAAATTATAATAAATTGGAGTGAAATACCTGGTGCGTGTGTTTCTTATTGGCAACATGACACTCCCAAAGTATAACAATATCGGTTTCAACACACGTTTTCAGATAAAGAATCTTGCTAAACAAATTCAGAAACGAAATATATATATACATATATATATATATATATATATATATATATATATATATATATATATATATATATATATATATATGTACGATGGAAAGCTTTCCATTTCGATAAAGGAAGCGCCAGTCACTCGTCTGAATCATATGGTTTTAAACCATGTAAAAACCCACCCACAAACCCTCATCTCGATGCTTTCGAACAAGATTTAATGAAAACGACCATGAACATTAAGTTAAACAAACATAGAAATAATGAGCTGCAGAGCAACATGAAAGCACTACTCCGAAGATTGCAAAATACCAATGGAATTGTTGTGAAAGCTGACAAGACATCTAACGTGTATACCATGGATATCGATACGTACAATAACTTCATACGCAACGAACTACACAAAAAATATAGAAAGCAAATGAAACTACGCTAGCAAATATTAACAACGAGGCATATAAAGTGGTGAAGAATCTCAAGATAGACGATAGAACCGAGCCGATTATACCCGCTACCCCACCTTCAACCTGAAGGACCATAAGGTAAATTTTGACTCTAACCCTAAGATTAGACTTATATGCCCTTCTAAATCAGACATAGGAAAAATTAGCAAACATATACTTGACAGAGTAATAACTCAAGTGAAAAAGAACATTGAAATTAAATTATGGGGCCATACTATCGAAGCAATTCGCTGGTTTAATAACGTTAGGAATAAGAATAAATCTAAGTTTATACAATTTGACATAGACGAATACTACTCTTCAATCTCACCAAGCACTTTACGTAAGGCCCTATCGTTTGCTAAGGTCAATTCCGACCTAATGGAGGACGAAATTAATATTATTCTCGAGGCTAGAAAAACCATTATTAAGTTTGATAACTGCTACTGGGAACGTAAGGACAGACCCACAAATTTCGACATTACCATGGGTTCCAACGACTCAGCGGAGGTCACGGATCTCGTGGGAATTTACATAGCCCACATATTACATAGTAAATTTAGTAATCTACAGGGGGGGGGGGGATATACAGAGATGACGGGCTCTTATTAGTTAATAACTTGAATAACTAAAATCTTGAAAGGCTACGGAAAAATATTAGAAAATCTTTTAGTGAACTGGGTCTAAAAATAACATACGAATACAATCTTAAAGTAGTAAACTTTCTGGACGTAACTCTTAATTTAAATACCGGACAGATACGACCCTTCCACAAGATGAATGAGAACCTTACGTATATTAACTTTAACTCAAACCACCCACTCTCCATGATCAAATCAGTTCCCCGGAGTATTTCTCTTAGAATCTCTCGCCTATCGTCTAACTCTGATATTTTTTAGTGAACACGCTGAATACTACAATAATGCATTAAGGAAGGCTGACCACCGGGATACAATAGAATACATTGATAGGAATTTCCATAACACACATAGCTCTACACGAAATCAAGGAATACGTAACCGGGGGACTAAAATAATAGCGCACACACACAATACTACCAGACATACTAATAATAGAAAATCACCACCAAATAAATCACGTTGTAGAAAGTATATCTGGTACAATCCTATTTTTAATGCCTCGATTAGTACAAAACTATCTCTTTCATTCTTTAAGTTAATCAACAAACATTTCCCTAGTTCCCATAAATACAGCAAAATCCTGAACTCTAAAACTATTAGACTATCATACTCCACGGCACCAAACCTTGAAGCATACATAAACAAACTTAACTTAAGGCAATTAAACAACTCTACAAAACAAAACATTTTAGTAACAGATGGGCAGAACGTAATATCTGCCTCCCAACCACTAAATGGGAGATGGGTATTACACAATCCACCTGTACCGCTATCACAACCTATCCATGGTATACCCGCTACCCACAACAAAGAATGTAACTGCCATCTACCTGAAAGATTTCCATTGAAGAATGAATGCTTAAAGTCCAACATTGTTTACCAATGCACGGTTGAATCGAACGACCAGAAATGGTATTATATCAGATCTACCACCACCTCGTTTAAATCTCGCTGGTACCGTCATCGATTCTCAATCGAACATCCTAATCACCGTTTTGTGACCACGCTCGCCAACAAGACTTGGCAACTCCGTGAACGCAACCAACAGTTCACCTTAAAATGGGATATACTTTCCAGCGCAAGTGCATATCGGAGTGGATTGAAGTACTGCAGGTTATGTAACCTTGAACTCTTTTACATATTAAAATCCAAAAACAAACTACTTAACGATAGAATTGAACGATCATTATACTGCAACCACAAACTAAAAGCTAAATTCTCTCACTATAAAATAACTTAACATTCGAACCCGTAAGTATAACATCGCTTTCTAGCTAACCACCTTCTCTTCCCCCACACTACAAGACAATACACTGCTTATCACTATAAATGGTAACCCAGTGCAATTCACAGATTACTACTACAAACCCAAAGTTCACTCACCACATAAACTTCGTCTGTCCCCTCTCTACCTCTCTCTCTACGTCCATTACACTCTCTCTCTCTCTCTCTCGCCTTTGGCCTACCTCCCTCTCCACATCTATGAATCTGCCCTCTGGGGCAATAAATAATTCCGACCTTAACTATCAACGCATCTCTCCAAAAGTAACCAGTATAATAAAACCCCTACCATAACATTTTGATTAAGATATCTACAAACCACTCTCTCCTACTTCTCCAACCCCTGCATATCTTTCTCTCTCTCTCTCTCCCTCTCCCCTACTTTTCTCTCTT
>OZ024741.1:192904062-192951562 GCA_964016885.1 Eledone cirrhosa
ACAACATTGCGATCGTAAGCTGATCACCATACGATATATATATTATATTTCCTACATCAAACCAAGTCATTTGCCTCTCGTGCAGTAAGTCATCGCGCCCCGTATTTCAGCAGATGCAGTCGGCTTTTCGTAACACTCAACCTCTGTAGCCGTGAGCCGCGACAGACCTTCAAATCAGACACTGAAGTCCATTCACCACTTCAAGCACCACGACACCCGAACAGTGAAGCAACGTGTCGTTGAACAACCGTACGCATCCATCTGAGATCGAATAACACCCCTCCCCTCACGTCGTGGTTCGCCAAAGATCGGATTATGGCTTTGTTTCTACGCCGCACCTCCGCCAATCAATATGTAATACATAGAAATTGAACGAAGACTGCGTTACACTGTCTTATTTAATCAGTAACGTAATCCATGATACATTAAAAAGATGATATTATATATAAACTGCATTAGAAGAAAATTAGTATGTTTATTTAAACGATGGCCAACCAGAAGTGTTGACATTTCAGAAATTTTAAAGAAGTCCCGCGCTCCTTACTTTATTATAGTTTAGATGAGTTTAAAAAAAAAAGTTAATAAATAAATAAAACGTTATATTTGTTTTACCCTCCCATTTCCAATTAAACCGAACGCTATCATGACTGTATGTATGTGTTTGTGTAAATGTATATGTGTGAATGTATGTATGTTTGTGTGAAAGTATGTGTGAGTGTATGTATGTTTGTGTGAAAGTATGAGTGAATGTATGTATATTTGTGTGAAAGTATACCCTCCCATCTCCAGTTAAACCTAACGCTATCATGACTGTATGTGTGTGTTTGTGTAAATGTATATGTGTAATACATATGAATATATGAGAGGGATGAACACAGTTACAAGTATACATGTGTTCGAATTGCAAATGACCAAGTTAGCTAGGTTGAAAAATACTAATTTAAAATAATATGTTTGCCTGTCTCGATTTAAAGTAATAAATCAATAAAAATTACGATTTTATTTGATGTATCATATCTACATGTATATATACCTGCGTATAATATCAATATACACACTACACATGCTAGTAGAAAACCACCCTAACGGTGGTTTTTCTACTAGTATTAATTAATGCTTATGATAATGTAGACGAATAATTCATCCATGTTGATATTTGATTTCTCATGAAATTTATTCCACCATAGCTCACTGACGAATCGCCATACGGGAAGATTATCAATACTATTCACCGCCATCGATACAGTCTACGGAATTAAAATCAATTATATATATATACATATATATATATATATATATATATATATATTGCCTGTGTATTTATGCGTATATGTATATACGCATAAATACTTACATCTGCTAAGATTAACTGATAAATTTCTATGAGTTTTAGGTTTACGTTAATATTACTTCCAATTGTAATCAAAAATTTCACATTTGTACTGCAAATTGATAGAGAATATTTTGTACACACACACACACACACATGACAAGGCACACTTACACGTGCACAGTCACTCACGCCCGCAAGCATGCCCACATAATTACACATATACACGTACGTAAAAACAACATCCATATACAACTATCTCAAAATCACTCTGAGTTTAAGTTCTCTCTCTCCCCTCTCTCAACATCGACACACACACACACACACACACACACACACACACACACACACACACACACACACACACACACACACACACACACACACACACACACACACACACACACACAACTCTCCCCTTATATATATATACCTCCTTCTCTATAAACAACCACATGTCATTGTAATGAAGCAATAGTTAATATGACTACATCATCCAATTTCCTCTTCCTTATCAACGTCAAAAATAAACAAAATCCTTGCAGCTGCAACAACTGCAACAAGAAGAAGAACAGCAGCGACAATAACAAACAAAAGCAGCAGCAGCAATCACATCAACGCATTTAACAATGTTGACTGCAATAACAACAAGAACATCAACACCAACAAAAGTAACATCAACAACGCAACAGCAGCAGCAACAACAGAAGAAATAACAGTAATAATTGTTTCTACGTTAGGCACAAGGCCAACAATTTGAGGGGAGGGAGAAAGTCAATTAAATCGACTCCATTACATTAATGGTACTTTATGTTTTCGACCACGTAAGGATGAAAGGCAAAGCTAACCTCGGCAGCATTTGAACTAAGAACGTATAGGGATGTAACACTATGCAACGAAGCATGGTGTCCGACACTTTATCTATACTGCCAATCCACCAACCTAATAATTATAATAATAATAATAATAATAATAATAATAATAATGGGTTAATCCAGTTAGAGATTGCGTTGAAAACTGCAACAATTGGATTATCTACATATCTAAGGGAATCACATGATTGGATGATCAAACTCGTTTTGAAATACGAAAGCATCAAAAGATCATACTCCATTACAAAAGATGCACAAAGATACAGTAATGGACTACAAATCCCAGAAGTTCCATTTACTGCTGAAATGAAAAACACAGAAAAAGCAAAGCAGGTAAAAGTAACTGTAAAGAAAGAACTGCTACAGAAACTGGCTAAGAAATGGCAAGTAAAGCCTCTGTATGGAAAATACCCAGTGAGAGCTAACAATCCTGATGTTGACAAAACTTTAACCCATCAGTGGTTGGCTTCCTCTGGACTGAAATCGGAGACTGAAGGACTGATTATATCAGCACAAGATCAGTGTCTTCCAACAAAAAATTACCAAGCCAACATAATAAAAAATGGATGCAGCCCATTATGTAAAAAACAACCAGAGACCATTAATCACATAATTTCAATGTGCAGTCCTATAGCTCCAACCGAATACCTAAACAGGCATGACAGAGCTGCACAATACATACATTGGATAATGTGTAAGCATTTTGACCTGCCCCATCAAAAGAATTGGTGGGAGCCTCAACCACCTCCCATACTTGAAAAAGATCACATCTCAATCTTGTGGAACTTTAGCATCCAAACTGACCGAAAAATAGATGCAAATAGATCTGATATAATACTGAAGGACTTTAAAAAGAGGGTATGCCTGATAATTGATATGTCCGTTCCAATAGACAAGAATGTATCTATAAAAACATTTGAAAAATTGAGCAAGTATGAGGACCTGGAGATAGAAATTGGAAAAATGTGGAAATTGAGAACTAAAACAATACCAGTGGTTGTGGGTGCTCTGGGAATGATACCTAAGGGGTCTAATGATTACTTATCGCAAATCCCAGGAAACCCGCGTATAGAAGAAATACAAAAGATAGTACTAATGGAAACTGCCCATATACTAAGGAAGATTCTCTCAATATAAGTACATCACAAGTCTAAACACTAAAGATGCATGTGTGAGTATGTATGTTCTTTCTTGAACATGGCGGACCTTGTTGTCTCTTGAAGTCACTGGTTGTGACTTGGTGATAACTCGTATGAAGATAAAGCAAGATAAATGCAACTGTAATAATAATAATAATAATACTAATAATAATTATAATAATAATTATCATAGAGGAACTGAAGCAACGCATTGTAGCAAAGAGTGCAAAAATCAGGCGATACGAGAACAGAGTCAGTCAGTATAAACAGAACCGCATGTTCGACAACAACCAGAAGATGCTGTCTGGACAGCTTGAGGAGAAAGAAAGAGGCAACGACTTGATCCCTGGGGCGGAGCAAACTAAAACATTCTGGAGAGGAATATGGGAGCAGGATGTTAGACATAATTTCCAGGCAGGGTGGATTGAGAAAGTACAGAGGGAGATCGGTGAGCAGGCACAACAACAAACTGATTTGAGTATCACAGTTGAAACTCTTGAGGGGCAGGCCAAAAAACTAACCAACTGGAAATCACCAGGCCCAGATGGTGTGCAGGGGTATTGGATTAAACATTTAACATCCCTCTACCCGAAGCTGACGGCCATATTCAATGACTGCTTGGTGTCGGGTGAGGTGCCAGAGTGGTTGACAAAAGGTACCACAGTTCTGATAATGAAAGACCGAATCAAGGGTAATGATGTTACCAACTATAGACCTATCACATGTCTGTCCGTAATGTGGAAACTGTTGACGAGCATTGTGTCTGAGGAAATCTACCATCACCTCCACACAAACAACTTGTTACCGGACGAACAGAAAGGATGCCGAAAGAAGTCACGTGGTACAAAGGACCAGTTACTTATTGATAAGATCGTAATGGGGAATTGCAGGAGGAGACACACTGATCTTGCCATGGGATGGATAGACTACAGAAAGGCATTTGACATGGTGCCTCATTCTTGGATCACCAAAAGCCTGGAGATCTTCAGGGTGGCAGATAACATCAGACAGTTGCTAGGCAGGAGTATGGGGTCCTGGGAGACAGAGTTGACATCAACTGGAGTATCCTTGGGAAGCGTGAAGATCAAGAGAGGTATCTTCCAGAGAGATAGCCTGTCCCCTCTGTTGTTTGTCCTTGCCCTGATGCCCTTGACCATTATGCTTCGAAAAGTGAGAGCAGGATACAAGTTGGGAAGGGGAGAGCTTACCATCAATCACCTCCTCTTCATGGACGATCTTAAGCTCTTCGGGAAAAGTGAGAAGGAGTTGGATGTGCTTGTTGACACTGTCCGTATTTTCAGCAGTGATATATGTATGCAGTTTGGTATTGGTAAATGTGGAGTCATTGTGATGAGGAGGGGTAGGTTGAGCAGAAGTAACGGGATCCAGATACCAACAGGTGAGATGATAAAGGAAATTGACTCTGAGGAAGGATACAAGTATTTGGGCGTTCTGGAGGCTGATGGCATAAAGAACAAAAAAATGAAGGAATTGTTAAGAACTGAATACATTCGGAGAGTAAGGAGCGTATTGAAGTCACATCTGAACAGCAGAAATGCCATAAGCGCAGTAAATTCCCGAGCTGTGTCTATTATTAGGTACAGTGCGGGAATTCTGAGATGGAATGTTGCTGAACAAAAAGAAATGGATAGGAAGACTAGGAAGCTATTGACTATCTACAACATGTTCCACAAGAGGAGTGATGTCGATAGACTCTACCTAAGGAGATCTGAGGGTGGAAGAGGTCTTATCAGCATAGAGGACTGTGTTCAGATGGAGAAAAACAACCTATACAAATACGTGACCTATAGTAAGGAGCCAATGCTCAGAACTGTACTGAAGGAGGGGACAGTAGGCCAGGGGATGTCCAAGGAGGAAATAACATCAAGGAGGAAGAGCAGCCTTAAGGGAAAATCCCTTCATAGTACCTTCTTTGAGAAAACTGAATTTAGAGATCCACAGACATGGAACTGGTTGAGAAGAGGAGACCTCAAAAAGGCTACAGAAGGAATGCTAATGGCTGCGCAGGAGCAGGCCCTCAAAACGAAGTGGTTGAAGCACCATATTTACAAGGAGGAGGCTAGTCCACTGTGCAGGATCTGTGGAGAGAGAGAGGAGACTGTGGCTCACATTGTGTCCGAGTGTAAACACCTAGCCCAGACCCACTATAAGGGCTGGAGACACGATGTGATGGGCAGGGTGATCCACTGGCACCTGTGCAAAGTAAACAATTTACCACATTCTGAGAAATGGTATGAGCATAGGCCAGAGGCGGTGATGGAGAACAATCAGGTGAAGGTGCTGTGGGATTTTAGGATACAGACGGACAAAAAACTGGAACACAATAGACCTGACCTGGTGGTTGTGAACAAAGAAAAAAGATCGTGTCTGATTGTGGATGTGGCCTGCCCGTTCGACACGAGAGTGCAAGAGAAGGAGAGGGAGAAAATTAACCGATACCAGGACCTAAAGTGGGAGGTGAAAAGGATTTGGAACTGCCATGAAGTCAAAGTGATCCCGATTGTCATAGGCGCACTGGGGACTATCTCCAAAAGTTTCCAGGGATGGTTAAAGAAAATCGGCCCCTTCACGCTTTTTGGAACGCTTCAAAAGGCATGCTTGCTTGGAACAGCAAGAACCCTCCGATACGTCCTGAATATCTGAGGCTGCAGGTAGTGGCTTGATATTCAATCCAACGGACTTTCCAGTTAACCAACATCAATGACTGAGATTCAAGGAATAACAACAATAATAATAATAATAATAATAATATGGAACTGCCATGAAGTCAAAGTGATCCCGATTGTCATAGGCGCACTGGGGACTATCTCCAAAAGTTTCCAGGGATGGTTAAAGAAAATCGGCCCCTTCACGCTTTTTGGAACGCTTCAAAAGGCATGCTTGCTGGGAACAGCAAGAACCCTCCGATACGTCCTGAATATTTCAGGCTGCAGGTAGTGGCTTGATATTCATTCCAACGGACTTTCCAGTTAACCAACATCAATGACTGAGATTCAAGGAATAATAATAATAATAATAAGAAGAAGAAGAAGAAGAAGATGCACGTGGTGAATAGAGTGTTGTGGACTCGCTCCCGTAAGTTTTTGATTTTTTACATATTCAAAACAATTCTGATATAATAATTCTTACTGCAAATGGGACATATGGCACCGGCCCAGCTCCCAGGAAGTGAGATCCCATAATACCCTGGCATATGGCTCCAATATTTACTTTTGTATTAACAATTTTATATTAAAAAAAGAAAATGATTACAAATGGAAGAAAACCCCTATGTGTACACTAAATACAATAGCCAAATAACTGCAATTTTACCACCACCAATCCCAGCATAATAATAATAATTATTATTGTATCTTAAGTTTTCTCAAAATGTTTAGTTGAAATATTAAGGTATCATGTCAACATGTATATTAAACATAGGTAACAAACCACATAGCTACTGAACAGATCAAAGGGAAAACAAATAGTTAACAAAAATATCAAACAAACACAATATCAATACATTGTAACGACTACAAAATTTAGCCAGAGACAAACCAACAGCAACAACAACGCCATCACTACAGTACCATTACCCCATCACCACCGCCACCACTCCATCATTCCTACCACCACTATTCCCCCACTACCTTCTGGTAACTTAAAAGTTGATATCAAATTTGCTGAGAAGGAAAGGGAAGGTAGCAGTAACAATAGACAAGACTAGAAATAAAGAATCTACCAAAAGATACAAATAGACTGACTTAGTGACCCGGTCAAAATAATATTTTGAACACCTCAATATTAACAGCTACAATGGCAGCCAAGTCCTCCACCAACAATAGACCCCCCCCTCTCTCAGGAAAAAGCCCCAGCACTACCGGCAAAGCCAACAACAACAGCAAAAGGAACATCAACAATGGCCACAAGTATATTATAATAATTTCTTTATTAGCCACAGAGGGCTCACATTAAAGAAACATTTATAATAACAATAAAAACCCAGTAACCAAGAAATAGAGGGATGGCGGCCGGCGGGGAATAGCCGTGTCTCAAGGGGAGGACGTCCCCTCTAGTCTTGGTTGACACTCGTCCTAGGAGTGGTAACTCGAAATGATTACCCCTTGGCGGTTAAGGATAAAACGCAACAAAATAAATCTAATGTCAAATGTTACAAACTCATACCGGATCGGCCGTCACCCGGGTCAACAAGAGCCGCGTCCCTCAGAGAGGAACCAGACTGGGGTTGAAAAATCAGCTAAGGGTTGAAATCTTCCCATTAATTTGGAGCTGGAGGCCTCCCATAACCGGAACACTGCAACTGATGGCTCTCCATGCTCACCACCAAGAAATCCAAAGAAAAAGAGAGAAAGATGATTAAGGGAAGACAATAAAGAAGTCCTTGAGGTTTTCTACACTGCCATGTACTACCCATCAAATAGATCAAATAAAGAACAGACATATATCAACTGGAAAAAGAAACATCCTGAAAACAATATTTACAGTAACAAACTAGCGAATATACGAAGAAACATTGTTAAGAAGAAATTACTAACTGACATAGAAATTGATCAGATCAAGTAATTAGCGCAAAGTCAGCGAGGGGAAGATGAAACATGTGTCAGTGAAAACGAAGTAAATTGTAACACCTTAAATCCCAGGGTCGGGGCGGAATCACTGGCAAGAGAACAAATTAAAGAAAGCAATGAGATCATCAATGATAAAGAAACGAATGTGAATGAACTCACCAACTTGAAGAAGGAAATTATGATCGAATTGAAAGAATCTGACATGGAGGAACGAGACACCCTGCCTAAGATAAGATCCAGAACTCCAAACAAAACCAGAGGATAATACGCAAGACTTATTCTCTCAAATACATTATCATCACAAACAAACTAAACATTACTGATATAAATCATCTCTACTATGCATCGGCTAAAGTCACCACTCACCTATGTGGTGTGAAAATGAAAAAACAAAGGAATGCCCACAAAAAAACCTACTTGGCAAGAGAACATTAATCACCAAATAAACCTTCTTCGATCTGACAGAGAAAGTTTAGCAAACTACAAAGTAGGTGAACATGTTAAACAAACTAAACTTAGAAAATACAATATAAAATTAACAAGCGACATAGACATGATGATAGAAACAAACAAGTAAAAGGTGTCGGCCAAAGCTGCTTGTATAAGGCGCTTTGAGAAACACTCTAAATTCTATAAAAAACAATATGTTCATAAACAAAAAAATGCCAAAAACAAACAACTACAGAAAAATCGGCAAGTCAAGCTGTTAAATCAATACCACCCAAAGAGGAAGTGCAAGAATTCTTTTGAACAGAGAAAAAAAAAATCAATGGAAGCTGGAGAAGTTAATATTAATTGTGGAATTTTTCAGGGTGACTCTTTATCACCGCTTTTATTCTGCATCGCAATTATACCATTAAGTAAAATGCTCAATAAAACAAAACATGGATATAAAGTCTATGACAAGACGCTTAATCACTTTTTCTACATGGATGACCTGAAACTATTTTTAAAAAATGATGAGCAATTGTAAGGGCTATTATCCACTGTGAAGCTGTTAAGTGATTATATGAAAATGGAGTTTGGACGAGATAAATGCGCCAATGCCACGTTCACCAGAGGAAAGCTGCTGAGAAGTTCAGACATTAATCTTAATCGGGGGAATGTGATAAGATAACTTGATCAAGAAGAAACTTACAAATATCTAGGTGTTTGTGAAGGAGACGGAATCAAGCACTCGACAATGAGGGAAATGATAAGGAAAAATGGTTACCGCAGAGTAAGAACAATCTTAAGAACTGAGTTGAATGCAAGATCGATGCCATAAACACAATTGCCAACCCAGTAGTAACTTACAGTTTCAATGTTATCAACTGGTCAAGCACAGAGATCTGTAGGCTCAATACAGAATGCATCACTCTAAGGCAGATACAGATAGAATATATCTCCCTAGGAAAGAAAGAGGACGTAGATTTATCCAGTTAGATATTGCTTTGAAAACTGCAACAATTGGATTATCTACATATCTAAGGGAGGCACATGATTGGATGATCAAACTCGTTTTCAAATATGAAAGCATCAAAAGATACTAAAGATACACATAGATAAAGTAATGAACTACAAATTTCAGAAGTTCCCTTCATTGCTAAAATGAAAAATACAGAAAAAGCAAAGCAGATAAAAGTAACCGCAAAGAAAGGACTGCTACAGAAACTGGCTAAGAAATGGAAAGAAAAGCCTCTGTATGGAAAATACATAGAAAGAGCTAAATATTGATATTGACTTTAACCCATCAGTGGTTGGCATCCTCTGGACTGCAATCGGAAACTGAAGGACTGATTATATCAGTACAAGATCCGTATCTGCCAACAAAAAATTATCAAGCCAACATCATAAAAAATGGATGCAACCCATTATGCCGTGTATGTAAAAAAACAACCAGAGACCATTGATCATATAATTTCAATGTGCAGTCATATAGCTCCAACCGAATACCTAAACAGTCCCGACAGAGCTGCAAAATACATACATTGGGTAATGTGTAAGCATTTTGACCTGCCCCATCAAAAGAATTGGTGGGAGCATCAACCATCCCCGTACTTGAAAAAGGTCACATCTCAATTTTGTGGAACTTTAGCATCCAAACAGACCAAAACATAGATGCAAATAGACCTGATATAATACTGAAGTACTTTAAAAAGCGGGTCTGCCTGCTTATAGACAAGAATGCATCCATAAAAACATTTGAAAAATTTACCAAATATTAAGACCTGGAAATTGAGATTGGAAAAATGTGGAAGTTGAAAACTTAAATAATACCAGTGGTTGTAGGCGCTCTAGGAATGATATCTAAGGGGTCTAATGATTACTTATCCCAAATCCCAGGAAACCTGCGTATAAAAGAAATACAAAATATAGTACTAAAGGGAACTACCCATATACTAAGGAAGATTCTGTCAATATAAGTAAATCACAGGTCTAAACCCTTAAAGATACGTGTGTGTGTGTGCGTTCTTTCTTGAACATGGCGGACCTTGTTGTCTCTTGAGGTCACTGGTTGTGACTTGGTTGTGACTATGAACATAAAACAAGATAAATGAAAAATAATAATAATAATAATTGTTTTTACTTTTGGCACAAGGCCAGCAATTACCAGTGCATTACTGGTACTTTATTTTATCGACCCCCGTAAAGATGAAAGGCAAAGTTAAGCTCGGCGGGATTTGAACTCAGAATGGCAAGGACCGTAACTCTATGCGTCAAAGCATGGCGTCCGACCCTCTACTTATACTGCCAATAATAATAATTGTTTCATTTATTGGCCGCAAGGTGCGACATATAGGGGAAAATACAATAGACGAGGTCAGTCGGCATTTTACACAAAAATCGAGTAAAAAAAATAAACAAGAAAAATAGAAACAGAGACTTGAGTCAGGTACCCCACCAATTCAGGGGCTCCCTGGAAGGGCACCCTTCGCCTACTCAAATTCACCAGCCTACAGACGCATGATCAGAGCAGGTCCATTCTCGCCACATTCACCCAGCTTTCAGCAAATGAACTGGGGAGGCAGCACTTTTCTCTCCACCTTCACCTTCCTTTCCAAGTGAAATTTGAATATTTTGATCAGGGACTGGCCGAAGAGAAAAGTGTCTGTCTTCAGTCCTTTCAACCTGGTTCACCATGCAACCACTATTGCTATTGCCACCAGTCAGAGGAAAATTTCCTGCCTTCCCCCGCCAAAAGAAGGCGGTGGGTCGATCTTCCCTATGGACTCGTCCGATAGCCGGTTCCGTTCTACACGTAATAACAGCTGTTCGTCATAACCCCACTAGTCAGCATGGACACTGGACGAGTGCGTGCAGAATGGTTTCCTCGTTCTGCGTGCATCTGAGGCAGGTCTATCTGACAGCACCTCTATACCTGTAGAGTTCATTTCGACCGGCAGTGGCCCCCGGTAGCACTGCCAAGCGAGGGATTTCGTCCTCGGCTCGAAAGTCGTCCGGAACAGACTGCTCAGTTCGAATTCGTCGACGCCCGGAGCCTCTCCGAGAGCGTCATCGCACTTGCCCACCACTAATCCTCAATAGAACTCGAGAGTTGAAGTCCCACTGCCCAACTGGTAGGGCGCAGTGAGTGCCTGGCAATATTCCAGATGCCAGGCACCCAGTCTCGGTCTCTTCTTGACCCAGGACTGCAGTTCAGTCAAAGAGACGAGCTGCGGAAAGGTCTGTCTGACAAACGGCGACCACAGCTTTTCACCCTTTAGGCAGAATATCTGGAGATGCTGCAGTCTCAGTCCATGTTTGCGCATCATTAGCCAGGGCATGCCCAGCTCTCCACGTAGAGGGTGCTAGCAGCAGATGAACCACCTGACCAACGGAATCTGTCCTCTTCACAAGCATTTAAAGAGGAGCCATTCCAATTTGCGAGATGCAGATGAGGGCAAGGAACGATTCTCAGGTGGTAATAGACGACGGACGCGATGTACGCATTCACCACCTCCACCCGACCTTTCAGTGATAGCTTCCTCGCCGCCAATTTCTGGGTGAGACTGGTTACTCTGATCGTCACCACGTCTCAATTCTTATCCACTTGGAGGTCTGGTCCGAACCAAACCCCGAACAACTTTACCGGTCCGTCCGTCCAGCACCCAGCGACGCTGTTGGGTGACATGGACTTGCCTCTCCAGATGCCGAGCTGCAAGCCCACCAACTTTTCCGAGTTAAGTTTCGTTTCCGCCAACCTTTCATATTTCTTCAATAAGGTGCCGACAACCTCGATTTCCGAAGTGTCCGACACCATCATGGTGACGTCATCCGCATAAGCCGACGCAGCCTTTCCGCGTCCCGGTTCGAGCAGGATGCGCTGCAATAGTTCCAGCTTCCGCAGTAAAGGCTCGAGAGTCAATACTTACAGAAGTGAGGAGAGAGGGCAGCCTTGACGGACCGATCGGGAGATCTGAAACGGTTCCGAGAAGTGGCCATTAACTTTGACCACCGCCACCGAGAAGATGCCGCTGTGTATTACAGCGATCCAGCTTTTGAAGACGGGGCCGAAGCCTTGAGGACAGCCTCCCGGTTCCAATGGTCGACCCTATCGAATTCTTTCGATTGATGTAAATTGATCAAAGCCCCACCAAAACCAGGTTTACATACTACCCCGTCTATGATGTATCGCAGGAGGTGGAGGTTGTCGTGTATAGACCTGGTCGGGATTGCGCAAGTTTGCGCTTCCCAAACGAAATTCTCGGTGACAAGCGCCAACCTCTTCACTAACACCTTGGCCAAAATCTTAAACTCTGTGTTGAGCAGGGTTATCGTCCTGAAATTATCTAGAGTGTCCCTCTTGTTCTCGTTTTTCCTCACCAGCGTCACTATGCCCCGGGTCACAGAAATGGAAATATACCCATTCTGTTACTTGTGGTAGTAGAGCGTTTCAAGGAGACTGGAGAACAAGTGAGGCATATTTACATAAATCTCGTAGGGCAGACCATCCAAACCACGTGACTTGGGCCTCGTGCAGCCGACAAGGGCATCCTGAATTTCGGCTGAATTTATTGGCCTTTCGTAGCGCTCAGCGTCGGCCGTCGAAAGACGCGGCATACCGTCGAGACAGAGACTGAAGTCCGCTACCGTGTCTGACCCACCACTCCTCCCGAACAACCGAGCAAATTACTGGCGAAAGGACTCACACATCCACCTGAAATCGCTCAGCTTGTGTCTCTCCTGGTCCGTCAAAGACCGAATTGTGGTTTTATTACCACGCTGCGCCTCTGCTACGCGGGCCCATCGAACAGTTTTGGTTCCATCGTTTCTCAGAGCACTCACGTTATCTCTGACAATGCAACCTTCGTGTTTCGCAATGAGGAAATGCCATTCTCACCGTTATCACGTCAATTGCAATGCCGCTACAAATGGCCATGTCTAACTTAGCTACCAGCTCCCCCTGATTTCTATTTTTCTCTAACGCTACTTCTTTGCTAAACCCTATCGAAATTACTCTAATCTCTCTGTTTATGCCCCCCGCCCCTCGTCAACTTTTGCTTAACTAAATTGTTGATCTGGTCCCTGTAAGCCCTACGTGCCGGAAACGACATGATCAGCTTCGCGTAAGCAGGTCCTAACCTACACGTCTTATCTAGGTCGACCATACAGATCTAAAAATTGTGATCTGAATAGTTTTAAAACGTGGATAGACTATACTTGTTCTATCTATTTTCCTAATGAGAATCCTGTCTATATACGATCTAGTCCGTACTAGTCCGTACCTAGTCCGTATCTAGTCCGTACCTGTCAGACAGTTGGAACTGTTTTGGGGGTGTTTTTGTGCTTTGTGGAGTTTTTTTCTTTGTATGTTTTCTTTTTTATTTGGTGGGGGGATTTTGGTTTTCTCTCATCTTCACTACTGGAAGATGTGGGGTCTGTGTTTGTAAGTGTGTCTGTGTGTGTGTTTATGTTTTTATTCATGTGTATATTTTGGTGGGATAGGAGAGCTTTCTTCGTTTCCCCCCTGGGTGGCCTTTGTTGTGACTGGTGGTTTTGCCGTTGCTGGTGTTTGTGGTAGTCCTCGCCCTGGCGTCGGCAGCAGTGGAGACTTTCGACCCCTTGCACCTTTGAGAAGTTGAGGGCAGAAGTCTCGTAAATGGGTTGTTTCCCCGCAAACGAAAAAATGCGACCTTTTGCCCTCAGTCATTGTAAGTAAACCTTCTGAAGACGGATGTGGTTCGGGATTATTCTTACATCCTCAGGCTTGATCTGGAGAAGTACCTCCAGGTCAAACCCGGACCAGTCCTCCATGGCAGTCCTTGTAACCTCTATCAGGACGGTATCCATTTCTTCTACAATCACGCATCCCAGGAGCCACCACATGTCTAGTCCTGGGGCAATCCCGGGAATGCACACACGAGCTGTTCGTTTTCCCATGTGGTGGAGATACATAATGACCTTGCTGGTTTTGCAAGGGCTCATCGCATGTTTCGTAGCGAGGGCTTCTGACTTAAAAAAGCACCGGTGCCGTATTTTCTGCCTCTCGCTATGTATTCAGTGTCATCCCTGATGCACCTCGGCGCGGCTTCAACATCTGCCTGGGCAATTAAATCCACCGCCTTTATTACTGCTGAAATGCATATGATATGCGCCGTTCTACGCTCCACTGCTTCAATAGCTTCTGCCGGGACAGTTAAGTTGGCCCAGGTTTGCTTTTGTTTGATGAGCTTCCAGGCCTGGGTCAACGTTTCATCTTTATTCGTGAGGTCCATGCTAAAGCATGGCCTCTTTTTAGCTGCTGTCGCAGCGAAAGTGTTCTTGTTGTTGGTAATGATGTTGTTGGGGGGTGTTGTCGCTGGTGTTGGGGTTGTCGTCGTTGTTGTTGTCGTTGTTGCAGGTGGTTATATCTTTGGTGCCGGAGGGACGTGTTTTTACGAGCTCGTAAAAACACGTCCCTCCGTCCGACAACCAATAATAATCTACTAATATATAATGCTCTTGTGTTTTTGTCCGTCACAAGAGATGACTGACAAAGGAAGGGGTGATGAACAAACTCCAGAAAACGGCGTCTGTGTGTGTATATGTATAGCGAATTGGCTACACACATTGGTTATTATGATTATTTATGATATGAATGTTTGTGATTGTATGTATACATGTGTTTCTGCAAAAGATATTTATTCTAGTTGGCCCATCCGGGTGGCGCCCGGCTACAATTGGCGTGTTCTACGGCATCCAGATATATATATATAGCTGACGTACCTAGCTTCGCTTGGATAAACAGACGATAAGCCGTCTGTGTTGTATAGTATTACTGTCGAATACATAGACTATAGTATAGTATGACTGTTGAATACATATAGTATAGTATTACGGTTGAAAATATATAGTATAGTATTACTGTTGAAAATCTATAGTATAGTACAGTATTACTGTTGAAAACATATAGTGTAGTATTACTGCTGAAAATATATAATATAGAATTACTGTTGAAAATATATAGTATAGTATTACTTTTGAAAATATATAGTATAATATAACTGTTGAAAATATATATTACAGTATTACTGTTGAAAATATATAGTACAGGACAGTATTACTGTTGAAAATATATAGTACAGTATTACTGCTGAGAATATATAGTATAGTAATACTGTTGAAAAAGTATAGTATAGTATTACTGTTGAAAATATATAGTATAGTATTATTGTTGAAAACATATAGTATAGTATTACTGTTGAAATATATAGTATATTTTTACTGTTGAAAATATATAGTATAGTATAGTACGGCTGTTGAAAACATAGTATAGTACAGTATTACTGTTGAAAATATATAGTATAGCATAGTATTATTGTTGAAATATATAGTATAATATAACTGTTGAAAACATATAGTATAGTGTTACTGTTGAAAATATATAGTAGAGTACAGTATTACTGTTGAAAATATATAGTACGGTATTACTGTTGAAAATATATAGTATAGTATTAATGTTGAAAATATATAGTATACTATTACTGTTGAAAATATATAGTACAGTACAGTATCACTGTTGAAAATATATAGTATAGTACAGTATTACTGTTGAAAATATACAGTATAATATTACTGTTTAAAACATATAGTATAGTATAGTATTACTGTTTAAAATATATAGTATAGTACAGTATTACTGTTGAAAATATATAGTATATTATAGTATTACTGTTGAAAATATATAGTATATTATTACTGTTGAAAATATATAGTATACTATTACTGTTGAAATATATAGTACAGTATTACTGTTGAAAATATATAGTATACTAATTACTGTTGAAATATATAGTACAGTATTACTGTTGAAAATGTATAGTATTACTTGTTGAAAATATATAGCATAATATTATTGTTGAAAACATATAGCATAGTATTACTATTGAACATATATGGTATAGTATTACTGTTGAAAATATATAATATAGTATTACTGTTGAAAATATATAGTATATCATTACTGTTAAAACATATAGTATAGTATATTATTACTGTTGAAAATATATAGTATAGTATTACTGACGAAAATATATAGTATAGTATAGTATTAATGTTGAAAATATATAGTACGTGCAGTATTACCGTTGAACATTTATAGTACAGTACAGTATCACTGTTGAAAATATATAGTATAGTATTACTGTTGAAAATATATAATGTAGTATTACTGTTGAAAATATATAGTATAGTATTACTGTTGAAAATATATAGTATAGTATTACTGTTGAAAATATATAGTATAGTATTAATGTTGAAAATATATAGTATAGTATTCGTGTTGAAAATAAGTACACGAATATATAATTATATATACATATATATACATATATATATATATATATATATTTCGTTTCTGAATTTGTTTAGCATATATATATATATATATACGATATTAAACAAATGGAAACTATATTTATAAAACCATATTTATTTCATTATACATATTTCAGGGATACCATATTAAAAATATGGCATGCCTTCTTCAGATACAATACAATATATAAGCAGTTTTATAAATAAATTTGACGTACCATAAATATTGTTCAACTTCCATTTAAAAAAGTTGGTTTGGTAGTGAAATGTTTGTAAATATTTAGTGTTAAGCACAGTTAAAAAGAAAGACGGAGAGAAGGAATAAATGTATGTAAAGAAAAACAGAGAGAGATAGAGAGAGATATGGGAGAGAGAAATAGTGAGGGGGTGAAAAATGAGAGGCAGCTGAGGCAACAGATGAATAATAATAATAATTCATCATACAAATTGAGAGATTTAGGAGGGAGGGAGTACTGTAATTATTTATTCATTTATTTATTTAGTTATAGTGTTAAGGAGACGGAGAGAAATAAAAGTAAATAAAGAGAAAACAGCGATACTTAAATTTCATCATGTATAGAGGGTGGAGAAGAAAGAGTTATATCTAGAGAGAAGGATGACAGATTTATAACTTTACGTTATGTCCTATCAGTTTGAATTATCAATTCATATGAATTGGGTATTATAATGCAAATATCAATATTCATGAATGAGACATAGATACATAATGTGTGAAAAATAATGACCATATGTTTAGTTTAAAAATTCTTAGGTCGATATATCAAAAACTGAGATAAAACTTCAAAAATACATAAGTATATATGTACTTTCCGGAAAAAAGAAAGAAAGAGAAAAAGAAAAAGAGAAGGTCATCTCAAGTTCTAGTTGACACTATAGATATACACGTGAACTTACGTGATCAGCTCTGTAATTTCTTATTTCACATGAAAAAATTTTCCCTTGCGTTATAAAAGATGTTACTATATATATATATATATACATACATACACATACATAAAAATATATATTAATATTAATATTCCTGCACTCACATACATGATTATCGTTCATGTATAGAATAGACAACAGATATTAATATATCAAAACGCTAAGAATACTTTCATCACTCCCTAGAGTATCTAGGGCCTTAAAAAAACACAGTATGCGCCCCATATCAACCACAGAAAGCAACCCTTCCAATTTATCTGACAATATATTGCCAAGTTCATTAGAAGCAATCAGAATAAAAAAACAAACAAAAAACCAAAATTATTCAACAAGACTTATTTAACAGAAATCATTTAAAAAAAAAAAAAAGATTTAGGAGACCCTGTTGTTCTACAGATGCTTTTATATTTAGTATAGAAGTTTATCTAGCGTAAAATTTATTCAATAGATTGGGAGCATCAACATTTTAGGGTAGTTTAATTACATCGTTAGTATATATTTATGAAGAAGGTTTAAAAAGAAAAAGTTGAAGGAATCGAAAGATTTATCGTCTGGTTTCATAATTAATTAAATATCTTAACTAAATATACTACATTTTAAATTTATATTTATATTTAAACGTTGAGTTCAATCTATGTCTGCAGCAACTGAATAAATTGCTCCTTAGATTAAGGGAATTTTTAGATTTTAATATAAAGAATATCTCCTCCACGCAGAGGTCACATGTCTCAGATGAGGAATTAAAAGGAATCCCTCTTGAGACTATATTCCAAAACAACGAATATCCAACGTTATCATGTTTAAGTTGCCAGAGTAAACCCGATAGTGAAGTTGAAGATTTTTTGCCTGGATCAGTGAAAGAATTCTTATGATTATTATAGCGAAGTTTAAATTCTGTCGAGGTGGAACCAACATAGTTAAAAGAATTTAAGTCAGTTTTAACATTACAATTGTATATTATATTTTTAACTAAGCAATTGTTATTTAACGGACATTTAGATTTATTTCTACAGTTACAGTTGTTTAATTGAATATTGTTTAGGCTATTATCGGTATTTTGGCTAGGTTTTAGATTCCTATTATTTATTCTGTTAATATTTTGTGCTAAATTTTTGGTGGACGAGTAAGTTAATTTTATAGTATGTCTATTAAAAATTGAGTGATATTTATGTGTTCTAGGGAAGCGTTTGTCAAGAGCATTAAATGCTTGACAAGAGCATTTAATGCTCTTGACAAACGCTTCCCTAGAACACATAAATATCACTCAATTTTTAATAGACATACTATAAAATTAACTTACTCGTCCACCAAAACTTTAGCACAAATTATTAACAGAATAAATAATATGCCCATGGGTACTAAGTACTAAGTACCCATGGGCATATTATATTTCTAGGGGTACTTAGTACCCATGGGCATATTAACTTCTTTTATCATTCTCCGTTATGTTGAGAACAAATCTGTTGTTTCTATTTAGCTGCTATTTTTAGTAACGAGATAGACAACACGTCTATGGTTTTCCCGCTTTCACCTCGGGCAGTTCACGTACGGGTCATTTTTCGATCCGTGCTTGCTGGCGGATAACAATATATTTTATCGTTCCTGGGTCTTTAGCCCTAGGAAAGGAAAATGCTTCTCTGATGAACTTTGATTTTCCATTAGAAATCCATTGGATTTTTGGTGTTTTACAAAGCGAAACTGATCGGTAAGGGCCAAAAGAATAGGTAAATATTTAAATTATATTTTTAATTTATTTAAAAAAATTGGTTTAATTTTGCTTGTTCTGCTTATCTTAATATTATAGTTCTGGTATGTCAAATTAATACCATAGAACAACCTTAAATCATAGACAACCTATATATTTCTAGGGGTACTTAGTACCCATGGGCATATTAACTTCTTTTATATATATATATATATATATATATATATATATATATATATATATATATATACATAGGTGAGACAGCTCGTAGTATAGGAGAACGATTAAATGAACACTGGCGGGAGCTAGCAAGATAGAAAAGAATCATCAGTACTACACCAACATGCTAAAATAGAAGATAAGAGCAAATTAGAGAACATAGAAATAAAAATAAAATCTACACACAGAAAAAACGCAATAAACATAAATGAACTCCAACCAAAATTAAATAGAAAAGATGAATTGAATAGCAACATCACAACTTACAATTAAGGACAAAATGAAAACAAACACACATAGAACAAACAACCAACTAGTAACATGTAAATAAACAAATAAATAAACAAATAAAAACACACACAGACACCCGGATGTATCACATGCGCAAACTAAGCACACAACACACACACAAACAAGATGGCGTAGGACAGAACAAAGGAGAGGCACAAAACAAAGAAAAGAATCCCCAGTCACTGAAGAGATCACAGAATGTGTGACGAAAGAACTTTGACAATATACGAACAACCGTCTGGTTGTGGAACCAACCAGCCAACCGGAAATTTACAAATTTCTTAAATATATAAATTTAATTTATAATCAATTAGAGTGAAACAACTGGTGCGTGTGTTTCTTATTGGCAACATGACCCTCCCAAAGTATAACAATATCGGTTTCAACACATGTTTTCAGATAAAGAATCTTGCTAAACAAATTTTCAGAAACGAAATATATATATATATATATATATATAAGTGTGTGTGTGTGTGTAGATAGGTCTATCTATTTAAATACATACAAAGAGCAAGAGTTGTTGAATATAGGAATCAATATATGTCTAGAGTCTAATATCCATTATAATTTTATTGACAATTACTGCTAAGTTTCACTGCTATTAGGTTCTTCAAATACACACACACGTACACATGTACATACATATATGGAAAGGGAAATAGGCCGATCGTCAAATCGGAACAGAAACTCCTGAAATAAAGTATTTTGTTTCAGAATTCAATGTACCGGCGGTCCTGGAATCAATCAAACATAACGTCTTTTTATCGTAAGTTCAACACATCGAACAATTAGCACACACAGACACACACACACACACACACACACACACACACACACACACACACACACACACACACACACACACACACACACATATATATATATATATATATATATATAACCAAAAGTTAAACAAGGTTCATTGATTAATCAATGAATATAGTTTTACAATAGATTAGAAGCACTCAACTGTGAAGTTTTCTGGAGTTATTAATATTAATTCCAAGGGCGGTGGATTGGCAGTATCGGTAGAGGGTCGGACGCCATGCTTTCAAGCATAGTTACGTCCCTTTACGATCTGAGTTCAAATCCCGTCAAGGTTGACTTTGCCTTTCATCCTTACGGGGTCGATAAAATAAAGTACCAGTAATGCACTGGGTAATTGCTGGCCTTGTGCCTAAAGTAGAAACAAATATTAATTCCAAATATTAATAAATATAGACATTCATATATCAAATATATTTTATTATATATATTTCAGAGGTAATGTTCTGTTTCCTCAGTACGTCCTCATCAGATAAAATAAATTGATGTCTGACATACCTCAACTGTGCTGATGGTTCAATTTCAGTCGTGGCAAGGATTAGTTATGACAAAACTCAATATTTATATACCATAAGCAGTAACATGACAATCTACATATAATTGAGAGGGTGAGTAGGAAGACGTGTAGAAAAAAATACAATAAATACATTTACAGATAAATAAAATACATAAACACATCAGTACATAACTGTTAAATATTTAAATAAATATTTAAATATCCGTATTAGAGAAAAAAACAAATGAGAGAGAGAGAGCTAAATAGATGAGAAAAGGAAAAGATAGAGAGATGAAGATAAAAACGAAGACAGGGAGCTATAGATGGTATAATATAATTACATAAGGAAAAGAAGAATGGAGGTACATTGCGTGACCGTTTTTCTTTTCAAATATTAAGTTAGGTATAAACGATCAATTAAATACCGTAAAATGTTTACTCTATAATATTTGAAAGAAATTATACTATTATATTATATCAAAATTAAAACAATATAGAGTGATATAAGATAATATAACATATTTTCAATGAAAATCTGGAGCAAATTTAAATTAGTAAATACATTCAATAATTTAGTCATAAAATTCAAAATTCAAAATATTATTAACTAACAATGGTGCTTACAAATATAGTAAATATGATATTATTAAACTAGATAATAGCATCTGTATATGCATTTTATATAAACAAAACTATTTAAATCGATATTTGTCAATTACATATAGGATTAATTATTAGTTATATTTACACTTGAGAGTATTATTATTTCGATTCAACCAAATTTTACTGTATTCAATACTATAAATCAAGTTAAATACAGATTATTAATCAATTTAGATAAAACGAAACTTATACACGATAAATGTAAACAATATCTACGTACGGCGTATCTAAACGTTTAAATTAATTAAACGGTTTGAAAGTCTGAAGATATTACAGATCCCAAATTTATAAAATAATTGACAAATATCGATTTAAATATTATTGTTTATATAAAATGCTTATACAGATGCTATTATCTAAGTAAGTTAAGTTTAATAATATCATATTTACTATATTTGTAAGCACCATTGTTAGTTAATAATATTTTGAATTTTGAATTTTATAACTGAATTATTGAATGTATTTACTAATTTAAATTTGCTCCAGATTTTCATTGAAAATATGTTATATTATCTTATATCACTCTATATTGTTTTAATTTTGATATAATATAATAGTATAAGTATGTACACGTACATACATATATGTATACAGACGTACAGTAGTATGTATATATATGTACATACATGCACACATATATATATGTACGTATGGATTCACCGAACATTTATTATAATGCTCGGTGTGTTTGTAAACAAACATCCCGTATTAAACCGTAGTGTCTAGCAACCAACGTTGCTCGTTTGTTCAACACTGACAAAGGAACGCTGTACTAGTTTCAAGCTTATTAGCTATCGTCAGCAACGTATACCTTACTGTATAATAGTATAATTTCTTTCAAATATTATAGAGTAAACATTTTACGGTATTTAATTGATCGTTTATACCTAACTTAATATTTGAAAAGAAAAACGGTCACGCATCATGTACCTCTATTTTTCTTTTCCTTATGTAATTATATTATACCATCTATATCTCCCTTTCTTCGTTTTTATCTTCATCTCTCTATCTTTTTCTTTTCTCCTATATTTAGCTCTCTCTCTCTCATTTGTTTTTTTCTCTAATACGGATATTTACATATTTATTTAAATATTTAACAGTTATGTACTGATGTGTTTATGTATTTTATTTATCTGTAAATGTATTTATTTTATTTTTTTCTACACGTCTTCCTACTCACCCTCTCAATTATATGTAGATTGTCATATTACTACTTATGGTATATAAATATTGAGTTTTGTCCTCACTAATCACTGCCAAGACTGGAATTGAACCATCAGCACAGTTGAGGTATGTCAGACATCAATTTATTTTATCTGATGAGGACGTACTGAGGAAACAGAACATTACCTCTGAAATATATATAATAAAATATATTTGATTACATGAATGTCTATATTTATTAATATTTGTTATTAATATATATAAATATATATATATATATATATATATATATATATTGTTATACTTGGGGAGGGTCATATTGTTGTAATAATATTGCCAGAAATAATAACAGAACACACTCACTGTTTGGTTGGTTTTTGCTTCTGTATCTTTTATATCTCCATAGTTAATTTATTTGGCAATCAATGTTTATCATTGATTGACCAACGGTTAAAAATACAGATATAAATATATATATATAGTCTATCAAAGTTCTTTCCTTGCACATCTGTAACATCATCAGTGGTACTATTATCATGTTGCCTCCTATTGTATTGTATTGTAATGTTTACGCCATTTTTATTTTATTTATTTATTTATTTATTTATTTATTTATTTTTGTCTCAGTCTCTGCGCATGCGTTTGCGTGTGTGTAAAATGTTTGGTGTATGTGTTCGCGTTTGAGTATGTGTTTTGGTTTTTGTATTCTGTCTTTGTTTACTAGTGTGTGTTTATATGTGTTTGTTGTTATTGTACTTGTATATATATATATATATATATATATATATATATATATATATATTATATATTTATTTATTTATATTTCCCTTAAGTCAGTATTGTTTGTTTTGGGTATGGTTGTTGGGGGAAGTTAATTAACCAATGTAGAAAGATTAAAGTGGGAGAAAAGCCAGGAACTACCATAAAATCCCTGATCAGCAAAACATACCCCTTTAAGAAAACCCACTGTACTAATAAGAAATGTGTTATATGTAAAATGAACCCCCAGATAAACTGTAAAACTAGAAATGTAGTCTATAGCATAAGATGTACAGAGCGTACTTGCAGAAACATGACAACGACATACATAGGTGAGACAGCTTGAAGCATAGGAGAAAGAATAGACCAACACTGGGGGGAATTAAAAGGACAAAACAAAAACGGTTCAGTACTATACGAACACGCCATACAAAGACATGACGGTAATATAGACAACATAGAAATTAAGATAATATCTAAACATAGAAATGACCCAACAGCCAGGCAAATCAGAGAAGCAAGTGAAATAGAGCTTAGAAAACCAAAGTTAAACAGAAAAAAACGAATGGAATAACAACAACAACCATACCCAAACAAATAATACTGACTTAAGGGAAATATAAATATATATATATATATATATATATATATATATGTGTGTGTGTGTGTGTGTGTGTGTGTGTGTGTGTGTGTTTATCTTAGTGCATGTGAGTGTGCAAGTATGTGGTGCTTCAGATACGATCTTTTGAATAATTTTCTTTTATTTGAAATTTGGAATATTAACGAATTTATATGATGAGTAACAACAAAGAGCCACAAATCGTAAAGATACTTTTATTCATGCATTGGTAGGTAAGAATTATCAGTTGAAGAATCATATGAACAATTTAGCTTAAAAAAAAAATGGAAAAGGCTTTGTAACCGGTAAGAGTGTCAGACACCATGAGTTGCGGCCCGAGTTAAGACAATTTGAAATCTTTTCCGCCATCAATTATTAAAAAAACAAGTTAAAATCATTTAGTCGTCCATTCGTAATGTACTTTACACTTTAGTGTAAATATATAAACAGATACAGATAACAGAAGGAAGGGGCTGGTGAAACGCTATAGCCTATCCGAAAAAAAAAAATCAGTAATTTTGGATTGAGTTGATTTCACATTTTGACTTAACAGAAAGTCTTCAATTCCAGTCACATATTGTAACACGGTATCCGATATTTCAGAGCAAGAAAAAAGATATTGCCGTACTTTTTCATTACAAGAATATGCTTCTTGCAAAGTAATCTTTTGCTGAGCCGAAACGCCTGTTTCACATTTTCTTCTTCATTTTCTTCTTCGTGAAGTGAACTGTCAGTAGACTGTGTATAGTCTCATTGTAGTGATCTCGTTGGTAGTTCGAAATTACGTCTGGTGAATATTCGGGTTTTACCTTCGTTCGTACAGATATATACAGTGTATTATAACACAAAATAATTACAATAGGCTTAGAAACGTACTTAGACAGCGCCAATGAGTGGATGATGGTGTTAGTAAGAGAACGCGAAAACTAGAAGAAACTTCATTCAGTACTCAACGAGGTAGCAAAGTACAGGAAAGAACAACAAAACTGAAGACATACACCTAAATAATGAAGCTGACCTAATTCCAACTAAGGCAGAAAATTCCACGGAAGCAAGTCAAAGCTAGAAGGTTTAACAACATTTAGAGAAAGATGGCAACAAAAACCCCTGCACGGGCAGTTCCCACTGTGCACCTAAGATGCTGATGTAGATCATGCCCAAACCCATCAGTTGCTATGAAGTTTGGGATTAAAACCTGGAACAGAAGGCTTTATATTTGCTGTCCATACCCAGAGCCTCTTTACTAGGAATTATCAGGCAAATATTCTCAGAAATGGAGCAGACCCCAAATGCAGGATATGTAACGTACAGTCTGAAACACAATTGACCATATGATATCAGGATATCCCACGCTAACACCAAATGAATACAAGATTACACATGATAGTGTGGAACAATAGACTCACTGGATAATATGCAAAGAATACATTGCAGGAGATGCAGAAAACTGGTATGAACACAATCCAGTCACTGAGACTATAGGTGTAACAATCCTTTGGGACTTGATCATTCACACAGATCGCACTATTAATGCAAACCTCCCTGATATTATTACATATTTTTTTTTTAATCAAGACCTGCTTACCCATTGACATGACTGTACCGTCGATTAGAAATGTGTCAGAAAAAAGTATGAGAAATTTGCTAAATATAAAAATCCAGAAATTGAATTAAACAGAATATTAAACAAACTATTCCGGTAGTGATAGAAGCGCTTGGTGTCATAAAGAAAGGTGTTCAAAAATTTCTAGAAAACTTACCTAGCTTCTATGAAATCCAAAAGATAGTTCTAACAAGTACTGTCCACTTACTTTTTTAACTTTTGTCTTTGTAATATATGTCAACACACAATCCTTTCTGTTTGATCTTTAGAGCAATTTTATTTAATATTTAATACCATTCAAATATCATTAATGCAAAATGACTTTATATCTTTTATATTCCTTAATACATATTTTTATCCCCTCCTACTCCTACCTTTTTATAATTTCTCATTAAAAAGAAAAAAAAAATATTTACCTATTAACTTTAGTGATGTGACTTGTTAAGTGAATGTGAGGACGGAACACAATAAAACAAAAATTACGGAAAACTGTCAAAACCAACGATGCTTGCTCTCAGTATCTGTGTGATATTCGGTAGTTATGTATAAAACGAAATCGTGGTGTCAGACGCAGACATCGTGTCTACCATTAAGTACTTCACTGCCATCAGCAGCGGAGGTACTGGTGGTTTTAGGCAAGGCTTCCTCAAAGTGCTGCTATCCCCCTATCAGCCGAAGTCGGGTGCCACCTTCTGAGTGTAATTGTGGCACTCATCAACAGGTTCATTATTGGAGCCCTGGACCCTTACGCTCGAGGCCTCTTCTTTTAGGTCAGCCTGACCGCTCTCAGGAAGAAAGAGGCTGACATATTCCCTAATACTGTGGGCAATGTCTCCTGGAGGATGGCTGTTAAGGTGATCTTCAGGTGTATTACACCTGAACTGGGTGAGGAACTCAGCCCGGTGCAACTAGGGGTCGGCGTGTCCGGTGGATGTGAGGGAGTTGCACATGCAGCTAGGCAGTTCTGCAATAGCTGCTCACCAAAACCGGCGTCGAGGGACGGTAGGCACCTCATTGTCAAGCTTGACATGAGGAATGCCTTTAACTGCTTACGCCGTGACTATCTGCTCGAGGTCTGCCTCAGTCGATCCCCCTCTACGTACTCGCTGGCCTACCTGTCGTATGGAGCCCCGAGCATGCTCCTTGTTGCTGGTATGGTCATAACTTCAGCCACTGGGGTTCAACAGGGTGACGCTTTGCGCCCCCTCCTCTTTGTTCTCTGTATAGACCACATTACTCGGAACATCAATGGGCGGACATCGTTGGGCGGACCGTGGAGACTGTCTGTCACGGCCTGCTATCGGTGGTTCCTGCTCAGGCGAAAATTGGCCTCAAGGTCAACTCGTCCAAGCCGGAGGTGGAGAATGTGAACCACATTGCAGAGCACCCTCCTCCCTTATCTACTAACCCCCAGCGTGCATCTAAAATACCATTCCAGTTTCCCACTAACACTTTAGAGCGGCACGTTTCCAGGAACGTCTTTAGACGTCTGACAAAGTCTGGCCGTCCTGCCTCTGTCGGGACATAAACAGCCACTAGCCTGAAAGCATAGCCTTCGCTGCCGGTCACATCTAACACCACCGACTTACCTTCTGGGCCCAGGAAGATAGTCCATATGACGAGATCCAGGCTTTTCCGAAAGTTCACGGTCCCCTGCCTCCCGATCCCGGACGACTTCGGGATGCGTACAACTCGTAACCGGCGAGAATGAGTGCGAAGATCCGTGCCTCAGAAATTCTGGTCTAGCTGATGGCCACCACTTCTATGTTCATTGATCTGAGGTCGTTAAGCAGGTGACCCTGCTTCCATGATGACCCCAGGCCACGTGCATTCACACTGCCTATCCTGAGTATGTTGGGTGAGAAATAGGATATGTGAGAAAGGATCACTTACCCTGTTTGCGTAGAGAAAAGGCGGTTGAATCGTCCCTTCGGCTGGTCGTGGACACCTCCTTGAGAATATCTGTGCATATTCTTTTTGTCAACGATCCTCTGAAATCCCCAACGCAGTTGGAGAATTTACTTTTTAAGTCTTTGTATTATTCAAAGAACCAGATTTGTGACTGACGCGAATAAGACCACCGAAACTGAAACTACAATAGGATGAGAAAAACAAAAACAAACCGTACTGCATCGTCCTTCGCACGAGTTAACAAGGGGTGCATCAAGACCTTAGATAGATCGGCCTGTTCCTAAAATATATTGCAGTCTCAATTTCATGCTTCAACAACTAGCGATAGGTGTGTGATATGTCCTGTGTGGTGTGAGATGGACAAACAAATTGTGCGTATCCCGAGACCCTAAAGAGGGTCTGGAAGAGAATAAATCTTAACAGTTGGAACCTGGAACATCACGACCTTTACAAGGAATGAACAGGAACTAGTGAAGGAGGCTAGATATAGTCTGTGTTTCCTCAACAAAGTTCGGTAGCTCTGATACTGTAGATTTGAAATGATTGCATATGTAGGAGTGGTGATAACCTCGAGCTCCCGGCTATCAGAATGTCTTATGGACTAGATCCCCTTACGAGGGAGGATTTGCCTCTTGAAGCTTAGGGTGAAAGATAGATCTCTGTAGATTATGCAATTTTATGGACGAAACAAGGAGTCTGAATACAGGTCCTTCTTTGATGAAGTCACTGCAGCGTTAAATGTAGTTAAGACTGAGTCATATATCCTGATGGGAGACTTAAATGCATGTTGGCACTGACCACCTGACATGGAAAAGAGTGATTGGAGGGAATGGCAACCCCGATCTTAATACGAATGGAGAGGCCTTATTAGACTTCTGTTCTTGCAATGGCCTCTCTATTATCAACAACTTCTTCCAGCCCAGAGACATCCATAAATATACATGGTGTAAGGGGAATCAGGGACAGAAATAAATAATTGAATTTGTACTTGTCTCTGATCTCTTTGATTCTGTCCTGGATGTCCATGTTGAGAGATGGGCTGAGCTGTCAACTGATCATCTGAGACTACCTAAAACCAAAGAAGCCTATAAAACTGGCAGGTCCAGGGCTACTTACAGGATAAAGTGGGAAGCATTGGTGTATAAGGATGTTAGGACCAGGTATGCAGATACTATTGCATCCAAATTCAAAGAACTTCCTGAGCAAACTGAGGATGTTGAGACAGAGTGGAGATTGTTCGGCGCAGCAGTTTATGCTTCAGTGGTTAAATGCTTCAGGTGAAAGAGGCTTGGTGTGGCGCCAGATGGCAGGAGGACCCATTTGTTCAATCACGACATCAAAGATGCCATCCGAGCAAAGAAGGAGGCTTACAAATCTTGGCTTAGAAATAAGTCCTCCTTGCACTTGCGGTACAAGCAGGCATGAATAATCGCAGCAGAGACAGTTAAATGGTCCAAAGTTAAGGCATGGGAGGAATTTGGGGGTTAAGCTAGAATCCGACTTCAGATCAGCAAATAAAGTGTTGTGGCAGGACGTCGACCGACTTCGTAATATAATATGAAGCCCTCCTCTACACCTGCTATCAAGAACGCGTCTGGGATTCTCCTCTCTTCAAAGAAGTGCATCCTCGCGAGGTAAAGAAAATACTTTGCTAATCTCCTATACCCGATCACAACATCTGATGTACACAAGGTGCATTTCGAAGCGGTGACTAACCTCTCAGAGGCTGAGGTCACAAAAGCAGTTAAAGCGCTCAAATCTGGCAGGATCGCTGGGGGAAGTTGAAATCTGGCCCAAGATGCTAAAAGCCTTAAAAATAAAAGGTGTTCTCTGGCTTACACGTGTGTGCCGGGTGAACAGGATCTCTGCAAAGGTACGCAAGCAATGGCAATCGGGAGTGATAATGACAATTTTCAAAAAGGGAGACGAGAAAGAGTGTTCCAACTACAGAGGGATCTCCTTGTTAAGCCTCCAGAGTAAATTCTATGCTAAGTGTCTGGCAAAAAGATGCAGGGGAATTGTCGAGTCGAAGCTAACTGATGAACAATATGGTTTTCGCCCTAGACGCAGCACAGCCGACCAAATATTCACACTGCGGCAAGTATTCGAGAAATCGTGAGAGTATTGTCAAGGGGTATATTCTTGTTTTGTCGACCTTGAAAAGGCATACGACCGCATTCTTCGGGACCTGCTGTGGAAGCTTGTGCAAGAGTATGGGATCGATGATCAGCTCCTTGCTGCGCTGATATCACTATACGAATGCCCAAGTATTTGTGTTCAGTTAAATGGTGCTAAATCGAAACCATTCAATATGTGAGTGGGACTCCGCCAAGGGTGCATACTGACACTTCTATTCATTATTTACATGAACAGTTTTGAAATCCGCAGCAGTATTTGAAGTAGTATCATGACTGGTGCGTGTAAAATCAGTCGACTGGAATTTGCAGACGACATGGTGTTACTTAACTCGACAGAATGTGATTTCCGACTTGCACTTGATAGGTTTGATGCCAAGTGCTGCATGGCTGGAATGAAAATCAGTGCTGCGAAAACTGAGACACTCATCTTTTCAAGGAAGCCTGCGCAGTGCACTCTACGTGTGAATGGTGTTCCACTGAAGCAGGTAGAGAAGTTCAAGTATCTCAGGGCCATGTTCGCGAGTTATGGAAGAAGAAGAAGAAGAAGAAGAAGAAGAAGAAGAAGAAGAAGAAGAAGAAGAAGAAGAAGAAGAAGAAGAAGAAGAAGAAGAAGAAGAAGAAGAAGAAGAAGAAGAAGAAGAAGAAGAAGAAGAAGAAGAAGACGGATGTAGAGCACTTGAAAGAACAATTATAGAACGAAAACACAATTAACGAACACAAAACAACCATTGAATACAAACATGTTGAGAATTTGAAATATTAAGATAAAACAAACATATCCTAAACAGATAAAATAAACAACAAAACTCCAACTCTAAAAGACAAAACAGAACTGACCAACAAAAACCGATTATAGACAACGCAGCCAAAATTACAAATGAAAAGAAATATGAGGAGAAAGATGTAGGAAAAAGAAACACTAAATAGAAAATCCAAAACTAGAAGAGCATAAAGCTGAAAATAGTTAAAGAATTCCAAACAATAGATCTGCCTATTGACCAAAGAATACACCCCACAAGATAAAAATTAAAAATGAAATCGCAACAATTATAAAAAAAACCCCTTAATTTTGCCATCATAAACTTAATAAACACGAATAGAAACATTATTATCAAAAGGCTAAATAACATAATATAGATCTACACAAGCAAGAATAATCTCCACAAAAATGGAAATCAAAGATACTATATAAGATAGAAAGCAAAAGAAAAGATCTCTCAATCTTGAAATAGGAAAGAAAACATTGAATGGGAATAAAATAAAAATACTATAGATATAACAGAGAAGGAAATCCCGGAGACCAAGGAATACTTAAAACAACAAATACGTTCAAAGGCACACCGGAGATGTGAAAAGCTCCAAAAGATGTTTGAACTAAACCAACGATTTCCCTCCAGCCCAGAACAGGAAGTTAATAAGAGCAAAATAGAAGTAAATCTAACCCAAAAGTAAAAGAAGGGGAAGAGTTCTGGAGAAAATTATGGACGGAAAGAGATGGGAAATTACCATGCACAGAACTAGCAAGAACAACGAACACAACACCTGAACAACTGATGACATGTCTAGCACATTAAAAAATGCAAGCAACTGGAAGGCACTGAAATATTTCAAGAACCCACATTTTTGTATGAAATATTTAGCAGAGACGCCTAGTACACTTCGAAAATAGTTTAATGACATACCAGCCGAGACAGAAAAGACAACTTACTGGCTCAGTAAGGAGAAAACCACCTTGATCCCCAAGTAAACTCCCAAAACTACAGGCCCATAACATACCTTCATACTATATACAAAACTTTAACTGCAATAGTCTCACATAAACTGACAAAGCACCCGGAAAAAAGACAACATACTTCCAGAAGAACAGAAAGGATACTGCAAAGGCTTATATGGCTGTAAAGATCAGTTGCTAATCAATAAAGCCATATCTGACAACTGCAGAAAAAGTAAAAAACAAAACAAAAAAAAGCATGGCATAGATTGACTACAAGAAGGCATTTGACAGTGTTACCCATGCATAGATGCTGAACATACTAGCCACGAATAAAGTGGCGCCAACCATAAAAACATTTATTAAGTGCTAAAGAGCTCTGCATATACAAACGAAGGATGGACTTATAAAACTTGCGCCTATCTCAATCAACAAAGGCACATTTCAAGGCGAGTCCGTATCACCACTACCTTTATGCCTAGCACTTATGCTATTATCTGAGACACTATACAGAACTGAACTGGGGACATAAATACTAGAATAAGAAAATTAATCATCTCCTGTATATGGATAATATAAAGCTGTGTGATGCAGACAAGAAACAACATAGCACTGTCATAGACAATACATGAATTTACGAAAGAAATAAGCATGAAATCTGGACTAGAAAAATGTGCCTGGGAAACTCTTAAAAGAGGAAAATTAATGAAAAATACTAATATAATGCCAGGTAAAGAAACTGCGATATGAAAATAAGATCAAACACAGACATACTAATACTTAAGTATGAACGAAATAGATAGGGTTCAATATACACAGCTGAAAGAAAAGATTAGATTGGATTCCAATAAATGGATTAGATTACTACTTAAGATAGAACTGAATACAACGAATAAGGAAATTGGCATACATACTCTAGCAATTCCAGTAATAAGCTACAGCTTTAGTATTTTGAATTGGACATTAAAAAGAACTAGTTGGAAAGACAGAAAAAAAGAAAAATAATGACTGTATTTAGAATACACGAATATACTATCCAAAATCAGGAATAGAAAGATTATACCTACCATGAACACAAGGAGGAACGAACCTTGTGCAACTAGAAAACTATTAAGAAATAACCAATGTAGGACTACAAAAATATTTAATGGAGAATCGTTTAAAGTTAGCACAAATACACATGAAATATGAGCGAAACAAAACATTTTTTCAATCTTCAAGTAAGCCATCAAATTCAAAACAGAGGTTGAATTGACAGATAAATGTAACGAAAATGAAAACGCAGAAGAAACATCAACAGTAAATGCGAAAATGCTAAAATCCAAATTGTAAATAGATCTCCAGAATGCTATCTTAAATGATGGTAAGAAAACCTCTTACATAGCAAATACCAGATAAAGCTGAATAGGGACGTAGTAGGGAAACAACATTTCCAAAACTTGTTAAGAAGCACTGGACTAAAACCCGAGACTGAAGAATTCCTAATTGCCGCGCAAGACCAAAGCCTCTGCGCCAGAAACTACAAAAATACATAATGAAGCAGAACAAAATATGTAACTGCCGAATATGCAGCGATGGAGACATTGTTGTCGTAGAAAGATAACAAGGCGTGTATTGTTGACATTGCGTCAACGTGGGACGACAGAATGAATGAGAAGGAGGGTGAGAAAGTTGAGGAATACCAGGAGCTGAAGAGGGAAATCGGGAAACTATGGTGAATAAGACACGTAGAAGTGTACTGATTCTGGTTGGTGCACTGGGAATAGTTAGTAGCTAGGAAGTACCATCACGACGTCTTTGTTGTAGAAAACAGCCTTGCTAGGAACAGCAAGGCTTCTAACAGGGCGTTAGAATATTAAAGGAGAAGGGGAATGATCCAAAGGACCTTTGGCCATTGGCTATGGCTCGCTGTTTTAGTATAGTGTCGGTATAACATCTGCCAGAGCAAAAGCGTTACGAATGATAATAATAATAATAATAATAATAATAATAATAATAATAATAATAATAATAATAATAATAGCCAGACTAGCCCAGACCCACTATAAGGGCTGGAGACACGATGTGATGGGCAGGGTGATCCACTGGCACCTGTGCAAAGTAAACAATCTACCACATTCTGAGAAATGGTATGAGCATAGGCCAGAGGCGGTGATGGAGAACAGTCAGGTGAAGGTGCTGTGGGATTTTAGGATACAGACGGACAAAAAACTGGAACACAATAGACCTGACCTGGTGGTTGTGGACAAAGAAAAAAGATCGTGCCTGATTGTAGATGTGGCCTGCCCGTTCGACACGAGAGTGCAAGAGAAGGAGAGGGAGAAAATTAACCGATACCAGGACCTAAAGTGGGAGGTGAAAAGGATTTGGAACTGCCATGAAGTCAAAGTGATCCCGATTGTCATAGGCGCACTGGGGACTATCTCCAAAGGTTTCCAGGGATGGTTAAAGAAAATCGGCCCCTTCACGCTTTTTGGAACGCTTCAAAAGGCATGCTTGCTTGGAACAGCAAGAACCCTCCGATACGTCCTGAATATCTGAGGCTGCAGGTAGTGGCTTGATATTCAATCCAACGGACTTTCCAGTTAACCAACATCAATGACTGAGATTCAAGGAATAACAACAATAATAATAATAATAATAATAATAACGCTTCAAAAGGCATGCTTGCTTGGAACAGCAAGAACCCTCCGATACGTCCTGAATATCTGAGGCTGCAGGTAGTGGCTTGATATTCATTCCAACGGACTTTCCAGTTAACCAACATCAATGACTGAGATTCAAGGAATAACAACAATAATAGTAATAATAATAATAATGTTTTCTTTATTAACCACAAGGGTTTACATAAAGTAGACATTAAGGACAGTACAGGACAATACAGGACGGTACAGATGGGCATTTCTGCGTGTAAAAAAACAGAGGTTGAAATAAAATAACAAAGAAAAATTCCCCAATAGGGGGGAGACTTCCGAGGGACATTTGTGGAGAAAGCCCATTAAAAGACCACAGTGGCCCTGACCACCAGAGCAAGTGCCCTCTCCCAGTTTTCCACCTTTAATTTACAGACACATACTCAGAGAAGGCCCATTCATTCGGGCCATTCTTGCCTCTCACCCATCTTTCAACAAAATGCTGGGAAGAGAGCACTTCCCTCTCTACCCTGATTTTCCTTTTCAAATGAAATTTTAAAAAGTTAATCAGGGCATCACCGAAGAGGTAAGTGCTCGTCTTCAGCCCTTTCAAACGTGTCCACCATACTATCTCTTTCGCCATGGCCACCAGACAGATAAAAACTGCCTGCCCTTCCCGGCTAAAGGAAGGGGCGGGGCAATCCTCACGATGGACTCAGCTGATAGCTTGATCCGTCCTACACGTAACAGCAGGTGTTCGACATAAACCCACAAGTCAGCAATGCTCGGACACTGGACAAGTGCGTGCAGGACGGTTTCGTCGCCCTGTGCGCATCTCGGACATGCCCGGCTGACGGCACCTCCATGCCTGTAAAGTTTATCCCGAACTGGCAAAGCACCCCGGTAGCACTGCCAGGCCAGGGATTTCTGGAAGTTGTCCATAGGCCCCGGCCCGAAAGTCCTTCCGAAGAGATTGGCTAGTTGATTTTCGTCGACGCGTGATTTTCTCCAAGTACGTCGTCGCTCTTCCCCTCCACTAATCCCCTATAGAACGCCAAGGTGGAGTTTCCACCGATCACATTGCCCGATTGGTCGAGGGCTGTGAGCGCCTGAAGACATTCCAGTCTCCAAGCGCTCCCTCTCGGTCTTCGCTTGACCCAGGACTGCAGCTCCGTCAAGGAGACGAGCTGGGGAAAAATGTGTCTAGCAAACGGCGACCACACCTGATCACCGTCGAGGAAGAGGTGGAGATGTCGTAGCCTGAGCGCGTGTCTGCGCATCATCAGCCACGGCATGCCCATCCCTCCACGTAGCAGGTGTTGACAGCAGATGGACCGCCTGACCATCGGAGCGCGTCCCTTCCACAAGAAGCGAAAGAGCAAACGCTCCAGCGCAGTCAGGCGGGGCTTAGGACAAGGTACGACGGTCAGGCGGTAGTAGATGACGGACGCGATGTACGCGTTAGCCACCTCCGCTCGACCTTTCAGGGATAGCTTCCTCTCCGCCCATTTCTGGGTGAGAGAAGCCACCCTGCTCGTCACCTCGTCCCAGTTTTTGTCCGTCTGGAGGTCTGGACCGAACTAGACCCCTAGCAATTTAACCGGTCCGTCCGTCCAGCGCCCGACGACGCTGTTGGACGGCATGGACCTGCCTCTCCAGGTGCTGAGCTGCAGGCCCACTGACTTTTCCTGGTTGATCATTGCTCCTGTCACCGCTTCGTATTCTCTTAGTGTAGTGCCGATCGCCTCGATGTGTTTGGCGTTCGACACCACTACGGTGACATCGTCGGCATATGCTGACACGGATCTTCCGCATCCTAGTTCGCGCGGGATCCCCCTCAACGTCTCCAGTTTGTGCAGTAATGGCTCGAGAGTCAATACGTACAATAGGGACGAGAGGGGACATCCTTGGCGGACCGAGCGCATGATGTTGAACGGTTCCGAAAGGTGACCGTTCACTCTCACTACAGAGCAGATGTTGCTGTGCATGGCAGCGATCCAGCCTCTGAAGACGGGCCCAAAGCCAGCCGCCCTCAGGACTGCCTCTAGGTAACGATGGTCGACCCTATCGAAGGCTTTCGACTGATCTAAATTGATCAAAGACCCACCCGTGCCAGGTTCCCTAGCTACCCTCTCTACGATGTATCGCACGAGGTGGAGGTTGTCGTGGATGGATCTGTCGGGAATGGCGCATGTCTGCGCCTCTCCCACCAGACCACCAACGACAAGCGCCAACCTCTTTGCTAGCACCTTGGCCAAAATCTTGAACTCTGTGTCTAGCAGAGTTATGGGCCTAAAATTATCTATGTTATCCCCCTTGTTCGGATCCTTTCTCAGCAGCGCCACCGCTCCTCGGCTCACAGAGCTGGGAATTCTCCCGTTCTGTTGCCAGTTGCAGTAGACGTCCGCCAGGAGGCCTCCGAACAAGTTTGGCATTTGTACGTAATGTTCATAGGGCAGACCATCCAAACCAGGCGATTTACCCCTTGTGCAACTAGTCATTGCATCCCGTACTTCAGCGGTTGTTATCGGCTTTTCGCAACACTCCGCCTCAGTGGCCGAAAGCCGCGGCAGTCCGTCGAGGTAGACACTAAAGTCCATCCCTCGATCCGGCCCGCCACTGCCCCCGAACAGTTGAGCGAAGTGTCGCTGAAATGCTTCACACATTTGCCCGGGATCGTGTAGCATGCGCCAGGGAATTTTGATGGCCGGTGGAACGTGGGTCACCCTGATCTTTACGAGTCTCTGGCCACAATAGCTTGGGACGAGTGTGAAGTCGTCACTTCTTAATGGGGCCATGGAGTGTTCTCTAGCCTCCTCTGGTGTTTCAAAGAACACATCCACGGTTCCATACTTTTGCCCACGTCTGATGTGGGTTTTTCTTGCCCACACGTGTCCCAAAGCTTTTTGGATTTGGGACTCGGATACCCGTTCCACTCGGCGCGATTTTACATTTATTGTTCTATACGACACGGTGCATAGGCACCGATGCTCCATTTTATTAGGTGTGTGTGTGTGGGGGGGGGGGGTTGAGGCTGACCCTGTACCCATCTTTCTTTACCATTTGTTTGGCATTTTCTAAATCCTCCTGAGTTACCGTAAATGCTTCGAACTGTTTTGCTACTCTGGCGAAACTGAGGGTCGATTTTATAATGTCATTGTTGTTGTTGTTGTTATCGTTATTTGTGTTAATATTAATTTTAGTTTCAGTTGTGGTGGTGGTGACGTCAGTCGTCTTTGGTGAGGAAAAGTCCATTTTGCTTGATTTCATTTCGACATCACGAGTTAATTTATTTTTTTCTTCTTTTGTTTCTGTTGTCGCGGTGGTGGTGGGGGTGGTGGTTATCGCGGTGGTGGTGGTGGTGGAGGCTTTAACACCTGCAGTCATTGGTAATGGCGGGAAATGAATGTCTGCCTGAGACAAATTTAAAATATTGCTAGTGCTTATATTTTTTTTAGTGTTGGCAAACGTAGTAACATTTACAATGGTGGTGTCGGTGTGAGGTGTTAATTTGTGAGAAAGGCTTTCAGCTGCTTGGTGCAGAGGTGAATTAGCCATTTTTTTTCAAAGAAATTTTTTGATAATAATAAAAGTTAAAATTTTGGGCACAAGGCCCCAATCTTTTTGGGTGTCCTTTTCGGAAAACAATGTATGTGCGCTTATATATGGTTAACAATAAAAATTTTCCATAAATGGCAATTTTTAACAAACGGAAATAACAAACCTTTGCGGAGCTCACGATGATACGATTTACTACGTAGGTCGCCAATAATAATAATAATAATAATAATAATAATAATAATAATAATAATAAATGAAAATAATGAGATCGTAAATAAATGAAAATAATGAGATCGTAAATGATAAAGAAATGAATGAGAATGAACTTGCCAACTTGAAGGATGAAATTATGATCGAATGGATGAAAATGAAAGAATCTGACATGGGGCAACGAGACACCCTCCCTAAGATCCAGAACTCCAAACAGAACCAAAAGATAATACACAAGGCTAACATAATTCTCAAAAACATTATCATCACAAACAAACTAAACATTACTGATTTAAATCATCTATATTATGCATCGGCTAAAGTCACCACTCACTTATGTGGAGTGAAGATGAAAAAACAAAGGAATTCCCACAAGAAATCTACTTGGCAAGAGAACATCAATCGCCAAATAAACCTTCTCCGATCTGACATAGAAATTTTAACAAACTATAAAGTAGGTGAACATGTTAAACAAACTAAACTTAGAAAATGAAAAAAAAGTACAGTATAAAATCAACATGTGACATAGATATGCTGATAGAAATAATCAAGCAAAAAGTGTCGGCCAAAGCTGCTCGTATCAGGCGCTTTAAAAAACGATCTAGATTCTATAAGGACAATAATATGTTCAAAAACAACCAACGAAACTTCTACAGAAAAATTGGTAAGTCAACAATAACTGCTAAATCAATACCACCCAAGGAGGAAGTGCAAGAATTCTGGGAAAAGATCTGGGCCGAAGAAAATGTTCATAACATACATGCCCCATGGATAGACAGACAAATGAAAGATACAGCTCACCTTGAGGAACAAATATGGGAAAATATAACAGTTGAACAGTTGCGCTTGGCTCTAAGAAAAACCAGCAGATGGAAATCCCCAGGAAAAGACAAAATACAAAACTTTTGGATAAATGCCTTCACAGAGTCTCATGAGCTGTTAGCCCAACTTTACAATGAAATAGTTAAGGAGCCAGAAAAGATACCATCATGGCTAGTTAACGGCATTACATTCCTGCTTCCGAAGAATGATGAGACAAACAATCCCAAAAATTACAGACCAATAACTTGCTTGACCACAATGTATAAAATTTTAACATCAGTCCTAACTGAATACACATATGACCACCTGATAACAAATGACCTATTTCCCATTGAGCAAAAAGGGTGTAAACGAGGCTCATAAGGCTGTAAGGATCAGCTTCTGGTTAACAAAATGATACTGGAAGATTGTCATAATAGACACAAAAATCTATCGATTGCTTGGATAGATTATGAAAAAGTATTCGATAGTTTGCCACACAGTTGGATTGAAAAATGTTTAGAGATTTTCAAAATATCCTCCGTTGTCAGGAGGTTTTTGACATTCAGTATGAAGACATGGAAAACGACACTCCTTTTGAATAGTGAAACAAAATCACTGGAAGCTGGAGAAGTTAATATTAATTGTGGAATTTTTCAGGGTGACTCTTTATCACCGCTTTTATTCTGCATCGCACTTATACCATTAAGTAAAATGCTCAATGAAACAAAACATGGATATAAAGTCTATGACAAAACCATTAATCACCTGTTCTACATGGATGACCTGAAACTATTTGCAAAAAATGATGAACAATTGCAAGGGCTATTATCCACTGTGGAGCAGTTCAGTGATGACATTAAAATGGAGTTTGGACTAGATAAATGCGCCAACGCAACGTTCACCAGAGGAAAGCTGCTGAAGAGTTCAGACATTAATCTTGATCGGGGGAACGTGATAAGAGAACTTGATCAAGAAAAAACTTACAAATATCTAGGTGTTTGTGAAGGAGACGGAATCAAGCACTCAACAATGAGGGAAAGGATAAGGAAGGAATGTTACCGCAGAGTAAGAGCAATCTTAAGAACGGAATTGAATGCAAGGAATAGGATCTATGCCATAAACACGCTTGCCATACCAGTAGTAACCTACAGTTACAATGTCATCAACTGGTCAAGCACAGAGATCCGTAGGCTCGATACAAAAATTCGAAAATTCTTAACCATGCACAGAATGCATCACCCTAAGGCAGATATAGATAGAATATATCTCCCTGGGAAAGAAGGAGGACGTGGGTTAGTCCAGTTAGACATTGCGTTGAAAACTGCAACAATTGGATTATCTACATATCTAAGGGAATCACATGATTGGATGATCAAACTCGTTTTGAAACACGAAAGCATCAAAAGATCATATTCCATTACAAAAGATGCACAAAGATACAGTAATGGACTACAAATTTCAGAAGTCCCATTTACTGCTGAAATGGAAAACACAGAAAAAGCAAAGCAGGTAAAAGTAACTGCAAAGAAAGAACTGCTACAGAAACTGGCTAAGAAATGGCAAGAAAAGCCTCTGTATGGAAAATACCCAGAGCGAGCTAACAATCCTGATGTTGACAAAACTTTAACCCATCAGTGGTTGGCATCCTCTGGACTGAAATCGGAGACTGAAGGACTGATTATATCAGCACAAGATCAGTGTCTGCCAACAAAAAATTACCAAGCCAACATAATAAAAATGGATGCAGCCCATTATGCCGTGTATGCAAAAAACAACCAGAGACCATTGACCATATAATTTCAATGTGCAGTCCTATAGCTCCAACCGAATACCTAAACAGGCATGACAGAGCTGCACAATACATACATTGGATAATGTGTAAGCATTTTGACCTGCCCATCAAAAGAATTGGTGGGAGCATCAACCACCTCCCATACTTGAAAAAGATCACATCTCAATCTTGTGGAACCTTAGCATCCAAACAGACCGAAAAATAGATGCAAATAGACCTGATATAATATTGAAGGACTTTAAAAAGAGGGTATGCCTGCTAATTGATATGTCTGTTCCAATAGACAAGAATGTATCTATAAAAACATTTGAAAAATTGAGCAAGTATAAGGACCTGGAGATAGAAATTGGAAAAATGTGGAAATTGAGAACTAAAACAATACCAGTGGTTGTAGGCGCTCTGGGAATGATACCTAAGGGGTCTAATGATTACTTATCGCAAATCCCAGGAAACCCGCGTATAGGAGAAATACAAAAGATAGTACTAATGGGAACTGCCCATATACTAAGGAAGATTCTGTCAATATAAGTACATCACAAGTCTAAACACTAAAGATGCATGTGTGAGTATGTATGTTCTTCCTTGAACATGGCGGACCTTGTTGTCTCTTGAGGTCACTGGTTGTGACTTGGTGATAACTCGTATGAACATAAAGCAAGATAAATGCAACTGTAATAATAATAGAAGAAGAAGAATAACAGTAACAAGTTACACACACTATTTCATTTTGGGGTAAGGTTTTGTCCAATTTTGCATACTTACACCGACAACGATCGACCAAAAATAACATCATTGGTTTCTGCAAGGGACAAGGCAAGTGCTGGAAAGAAAAAAACAAAAAAAACACAATAACTTTCCGCACGTAACAGACTCTTGGGAGCCGTCCAAATTATATTTTCCCCTAACTCCCCCAAAAAATTCAAAATAGCTTTAGCTTGAATTTATGGGAAGAAAGCGGAAATCAGGTGTCAACTTTCTCGTAGCAATAACAACAGGTTGATATTAGCTGCATGGATACAGAATACACAGCACAGACAAAACCAAACGCAACAACACTCCGTTGTTATGTCTATAATACGTAACTTAACCGAGACAAAGCACAAAAACAGAAACAACAACACTAGCAATTTTAATGACTTCAAAGAGGAGGCACCAACCTATTCATAGACTGAAGTTGCTGACCTTGAACCAGTAAAGATAAAAGAAATTCAGGAACACCACCACTAACACAGAAGCATTTGAAAAAGTAACAAGTTTAAAAAGGACTCCCACCAACACTGCTGCTGCATTTGTGATAACCGGAATAATAACGATAATAGCAATAGCAATGGTAGTGGTAAGGCTAATAGTAATGATAAGTCTTTTAATGGTGATAATAATAAGTGCCCAGTGCAACATAGCCTACCTCAGTCTTCTAGTTATGGTGTCACAATAAGAATAATGGTGGTAGTGCAACCTCAAACTCACCAATGTTCTTTATGAGTGCTTAATGTCAAACCAGAATAGTTCAAATAACAGTGTAACGGAGGCTAGAGCTTCATGTGAAGGGCTCTCACTCGGCAAGTGTTCCCTGGCCCAGCAGCAAGGAGTCAGCCGTCATCCAACTACTGCTGTTGTCGGGAGGAAGACGGAATGATGGAAGAACCAACTGGACAAAGAAACTGAATAACATTTTTAATGAAATGTTATCTGAAAAGTGATCCTACTAAGAAAGGCTAAAGGCAACGAATGAATAACAGCTGGAACGATATTAGTCTATTTAAATTAGGTGAACAACAACTAGCGGCTATCAAAACGTGGGAAAACATACGAAAAAGGACAAAACATTTGTGAAAGGTTGGATAGTCAAATCAAGAAAATAAGTAAGATCCTCGGGAAACTTGAGACTTTATTAAACGGGACATTTCAAAACGTAGATGGTAAGGATAGATTGACAAGGAAATAGAACACCAAGGAAAAATGGTTAACTGTTATAAAAGAGGAAATAAAACAACGTGTCATAGTCAAAAGTGAAAAAAATCATAAGATATGAGAGCAGAGTTAGCCAGTATAGATAAAAGTGCATGTTCAACAAGAGGCAACGATGCTATTCCTGAGGCTGAACAGACCAACACATTTTGAAGAGGGCTATGGTGGCATGATGTTGAGCATGATAGTCGGGCCTGGTGATTTCAAGTTGGTTAATTTATTAGCCTGCTTTTATAATGGTTTCAACCGAGATACTCAAATCAGGTTGCTGGTATGCTTATACCAGCAACCTGATTTGAGTATCTCGGTTGAAACCATTATAAAAGCAGGCTAATAAATTAACCAACTTGAAATCACCAGGCCCAGATGGTGTGCAAGGATATAGGACAAAAAATATAACGTCACTCCGTCTGATACTGGCAACCATGTTCACTGACTGCTTGATATAAGATGAAGTACCGCAGTGGTTATCAACAGGTTAGAACCTGCATAACAAGCATTATGTCTAAGGAAATGTCTAGGGCGGTGGATTGGCAGTATTGGTAGAGGATCGGACGCCATGCTTTGCAGCAAAGAGTTACGGCCCTTTATGATCTGAGTTCAAATCCCGCTGAGGTTAACTTTGCCTTTCATCCTTATGGGGTCGATAAAATAAAGTACCAGTAATGTACTGGGTAATTGCTGGCCTTGTGCCAAAAGTAGAAACAATTATGTCTAAGGAAATGTACCACCATCTTGACATAAACAACTTATTGCTGGAGGAACAGAAAGGATCCCAAAAGATGTCCTGTGGTACAAACGACCAGTTACTAATAGACAATATGATAATTGCTTCTACTTTAGGCACAAGGCCAGCAATTACCCAGTGCATTACTGGTACTTTATTTTATCGACCCCGTAAGGATGAAAGGCCAAGTCAACCTCGGCGGGATTTGAACTCAGATCGTAAAGGGACGTAACTACGCTGGAAAGCATGGCGTCCGACCCTCTACCGATACTGCCAATCCACTGCCAATAGACAATATGATAATAAAGAACTGCAAGGAGACATACTGGTCATGCCATGGGATGGATAGATTACAAGAAGGCATTCGACATGCTTCCTCATTCTTGGATATCCAATTGCCTAGACATCTTCAAGGTGCGAAACAACATCAGACTAGACTGCTATTAAGTAATAGTATGAAGTACTGGGAAACAGCGTTAGCATCAGGGAGGAGGGGCGATCCATGGGAGGAGTGAAAATCAAGAGAGGTATCTTCCAAGGAGATAGTTTATCCTTTTTATTGTTACACCTTTTCCTCGTATTGCATAAAGTGAAGGAAGGATATGACATGAGAAAACGAGATCTTACGATCAACCACCGCCTTTTCGAGGAAGACCTAAAACTCTTTGTGAAGAACGAGGAGTTGAATGTACGTATTTTCAGCAATGATATATATATCAAATTTTCTGTTAATAGGTGTGGAGTCCAAGTGACGAGGAGAAGTAAATTGAAGAGAAGCACGGTAATAGAGATACCAACGGGTTTGGTGATAAAGGAGATCAAAGCCGAAAAAGTATATAGGTATTTGGGTGTTTTGAATGCAGATAACATCAAGGACAATAAGCTGAAAGAGATGATAAGATCTGAATACATAAGGAGAGTAAGGAAAATACTAAAATTACATCTGAATTGTCTGAATAGTAGGAATGCCATAAGTGCAATAAATTCCCGAGCTGTGTTTATTATTTGGTACAGTACGTGAATTTTTAAATGGAATGTAAACGAACAAAGAAATTAATGACTACCTACAGTGTTTCATAAGAAGAGTGATGTTGCTATATTGTAATTAAGGAGATAAGAAGGTGGGAGAGGTCTTATCAGTTTGGAGGACTGTGTACAGAAAGAGAACTGTTTACATGTATATGTGTATGAGATTAACTAACCAGTGAATAAGGCTGAATTGAAGGAGAAGTTAATAGACCAGATGATTTCCAAGAAAGAAGTATCGAGAAAGAGGAAGAACAACCTAAATGAAACAAATGCTTCATAGCATCTTCTTGAAGAAAACAGAGTTCAGAGATCCGCCGATGTGGGACTGATTAAAGAAAGTGGGTGCTACTGGCTGCACTGGTACGAGCCCTCAGAACAAAGAGTAAGAAACATCATATTGACAAGGAGGTGGCTAGTTCACTCTATAGGATAGGTGGAGAGAGAGAGAGAGAGAGGGAGAGGGGGAGAGAGAGGGGGGAGAGATGTAAATGTGGCTTACATCGTGTCCGAGTGTAAACACCTCGCCCAGACTCATGACAAAGGATAGAGGCATAATAACATAGGAAAATTGATCCACTGGTATTCATGCAAACGGATTAATTTACCCCACTCTAAGAAATATTATGAGCATATGCCGAAGTCGATGATAGAAAACGATCTGGTGAAGGTGGGTGTTATGGGATTTCAAGAGACAAACATATACAGGATTATAACACAATGCTTGACCAAGGAAAACAGATCTTGTTTAATTATCGATGTAGCTTGCCTCTTTGACACGAGAGTGCAAGAAAAGAAGGAGAAAATTAACCAGTTCCAAGATCTAAAGTGCGAACTCAAAAAGATTTGGACTCCTGAGATAAATGTCGTCCCTATCGTCATAGCCGCACTAGGTACTATCTCGAAGAGTTTCCAATGTTTGTTAAATTACAATAGTTTAGCCCCTTTTTGGGGAACATTTCAAAAGGCATGTCACTGTATGGACCCGCCAATATGTCCTGAATATCTGAGGCTGCAGGTAGCGGCTTGATGTTCATTTGAACAAACTTTCCAGTTAAATTACATCAATAACTGAGATATCAAATTCAAAATAATAATAATGGTAATAAGTTTTTTAGGAAGAGAAAGAAAAGAAAATGTTTGAGAGAGAGAGAAGGAAAAAGAAGAAAGATAAAACACTATTAGTTGTTAGTCAGAATACACACACACACACATATGTATATATATATATAAACAATTATACATACATTTATAAAAATATGCATACATACATGCATAGCATACATACATATGAATGAGTATGTGTGTATGTGCGTGTCTGAGTGAAGAGGCAGACAGATATCTTTCAGAAGTTTATTTCTAATGAACTAGAGAAAGTGAAAAACAGTAAAAATAATCTAGTTTTGTCTACTGGAATATTGACGAATATTGGAGAAACTGGTGAAAACTGTACAAATATATATATATATATCTATTAATAATTTGATGTGTACAATCTCTCCTTGTTTGTCGTCATTGGAACACCAAAAATATGTTCAATTAACTAAATGATGAACACTTTATATATATATATTGAAAGTTCCAAGTAAAGCCACTTAATGTAAGGGACTATGAAGGAGAAAAATTAAGACGTCTTAAGCCTTGATGTACCCTGGTATTTATAGCATAACTAGAAGTAACACCATCCAGATTCCCACGCGCACAACGACCAGAAAGAAAAGACTTGTTAGCGCCAAAGATCTTTCCACATACACTATAGACAGAGAGATTATGGAGCAAATCAGCATGCCAAACCCCGAGGGTGTTGGATATATCAAGAACGATAACACAACTCTCTCTTATGACTACTGAATCAAGAACCTGTTCTAGACGAGAAAAGATGCAACCGAAACATCAAGGGTTGAGTTAACAGCAAACAAACAAGCAAAGAGGTCAGCTTTTTCTGCGGAAAACCTACATCTGACACATTAAGAAAAGGGGGAAGATGCATCAGACTTAGCTCTATATATATAAGGGTGAAAGCAGCGATTCTTTGCTTAAACTTTAATCTATTTTAATATATATATATATATATATATATATATATATATATATATATATATATATATATATATATATATATATATATGTATATATAGTTTTGCGAGGTTTTTGATATGAAATCGTGTGTCGAAACAAATATTGTTATACTTGGGGAGGGTCATATTTGTGTAATAATATTGCCAGAATTAATAACAGAACACACTCACTGTTTGGTTGGTTTTCGCTTCTCTGTCTTTTATATCGGTTAATTTAATTTATTCGGTCCTCAATGTTACCATTGACTGACCAACGGAGAAAAATTCAGATACAATATAGACACAAACACATATATATAGTCTAACAAAGTTCTTTCGTTGCACATCTGCAACCTCGTCAGTGGTGCTATTATGTTTCATCCCGTTGCATTGTATGCCTACGCCATCTTTTGTTTTTTTTCGTCTTCTCTGCGCATGCGTTTTCGTGTGTGTATAGTGTTTTGTTTGATGTGTGTTCGTGTTTGGGTGACTGTGTATTGGTTATTGTATTCTATCTTAGTTTATTAGTGTATGTTTATGTGTTTGTTGTTATTGTGCTTGTGTATTTATTTATTTATTTATTTATTTATTTATTTATACATCTCTTAGGTCAGTGTTGTTTGTTTGGGTGTTGTTGTTATTCCATTCATTTTTTCTGTTTAGCCTTGGCTTTCTAAGTTCTATTTCTCTGGCCTCTCTGATTTGCCTATCTGTTGGGTCATTTCTATGTTTAGATATTCTAATTTCTATGTCGTCGTGTTGTTGTCTGGCATGTTCGTATAGTACTTAACCGCGAAGATAACAAAAATCATAGAACCCAAAGGGGAAGCAACAGTGCGGAAACCACCAGCAACCCAACAAATCTTCAACAAATGACGACGCCCCCGAGCCACACATATAGGAGGAGACACCGAAAAATCACGTGGTACAACCCACCCTACTCAGCGGCCCTAAAGAACAGC
>OZ024741.1:192956562-192961562 GCA_964016885.1 Eledone cirrhosa
CTGTACTGTCCTTGTGTTAGCAGGTTGATATTGTAGAGCTTGACATTTTCCAGCATAAAACTGCATGTTGTTGTCCTCGGCCTATTTGTATATGACATTCAGATCTTGTAAAAGGGCAACATCAGCCGGGTTCTTGATTGACTGTGCTACTTTTGTGTCATCAGCATAACTTGTGAGGGATGTTATATGTGCTACAAAGGGCATGTCAAAGAGAGCCACCAAAAACTGTAGTGGACGCAAGGCTGTGCCCTGGGGCACCCACTCGTTATTGATGTTTCCTTTGAGAGGGCCCCATTAGCGGCAACTGCCTGGCTTCTATTTTTTTAAGAAATCATGCAGCCACTCACCTACTTTTCCAGTTATGTCGAGTCTGTGTAGTTTGTGACATCATTCCGTGGCCCACCTTGTCAAAGGCCTTCGCAGCAAAGTCAAGATATATCACGTCCACATGTGCGCTGTCTAGCAGTTGTTTCAGTACCCAGTCGTAGTGATCTGGCAGCTATGTAAGGCAGCTTCTTCCTGGGCGAAAGCCATGCTGCGTGCTAGTTAGGCTGTCATTTTCATCGAGGAACGGGATCAGTTTCGTTCTGATGATTCGTTCCATGACCTTATTGATATGTGACATGAGGGAGACTGGACTGTAAATTTTGGCCCCCAGTCTGCTTCCTCCTTTATGAATAGAGCATATTGTGCCTTCTTTCAGCTCTCTGGGTATTTTACCGCTAGCCAATTAACTTCGGATTAGGATATTCAGTGTTCTTGCTAAGGCACGCTTACATGTTTTTAGGAGGACTGTTGGGATCCATCAAGGTCCAGCTGCTGAGTTTGTTCTAATTTATTCTATGGCTGATATCACATCTTCCTCAGTTATGTTTATGTGGTTGATGATCGCCATTTTTCGTGGAGTGTTGTGGCATCAAAGAAATCCTCTGGCTTTGTTATTTGCATGTGCCTCAATGGGGGTGTGTACACACTTTTGTACTGTTCATTCAGTATTTCACTTATCCCTTGGGGATCCTCGGTTAATGAACTATTTTTATGGAAATGTGACCCAATCTTGCAGTGCACCGAGGCAGTCTCTTTTGCAAATTTAAAGAAGGCCTTAGGATTTGTTTTAATATTTTCTATGGACCTGGCTTCTCTCTCTACTCTCTCCTTCTCATGGGAAAGTTTGAGTGCAGTTTGTATTTCAAGTAGTGCCTGTTTCAGATAGGGTTTTTTCTTGTTCTTCTGTTGTGCATTTAACTGGTTTGAGAGTTTAATTTTTCGTCTCATAAGGATTTTCCTGTCTCTGGGGATAAGATTTTTATGTGGCCTTTTTCTCCAGGACAAACTTATGGCATATAGTTTGTATTGTTGTCATGAAATATTGAAAAAGTGTGTTGGTGTCTTGTGTGGTGATGTTGTCGCTCCATATTTGCTTCCGGATTTCTTTCTTGATCTTTTTCTAGTTAGCCTTATAGAAGTTGAGGCTGGATAAGTTCCCGGTGCTTCTTGATGGTTGTGTCGTTGTTGATTCTCTCGGACTACATATCAATAGTTCTACTATGTTATGATCCGAGGAAATCGTTGGTGTCACCTTTACATTGTGGATGAGCACTGCGTTATTTGTAAAGCAGAGATCCAGGACATTCTCGTCTCTTGTTTGGAGGAGTACTGCTTGTTCCATGAACAGCCTGTGTGTGAGGGCCAGCAGGGAATCCGTCTGTCTCTGTTCTAGTGATGTCATTCCAGGGAGGAGGTGGCCCCAAGGGCATTTGACCTTTGGTAGGATAAAGTCTCCCAGAAACAGAATGTTGAGACCCTGGTCCAGTTTGTCAAGGATTTCTTCCATCCTTCTGAGGCTATCTTAAAATTTACATTCATGACTAGGGGCGTCTGGAGGCCGATAAGTGACACATATTACCATTTTCAGTTGCTTCATATGTACCATCAGTGTGTCACAGACTGAGTTGGGATGTGTCAAAAGTACAATGGGTGTGACATCTTCATGGATGTACAAGGCAACCCCACCATGAGTTCCTTCCTTTCTGTCCCAAACGAAATACAGTATACTTTGGTATATGTATTTCTGCATCTGCTATACTGCATGACAGGTGCGTTTCAGTTAGTGCCATGCATATTGCTTGATTGCTTATGGCTAAATCCCTCAGGTAGGGAATTTTATTCATGTTTGTGAGTTTCACCACGCCTCTGACACGTGGCCTGATGTAAACGGCGGCCACCCTAGGTCCCTTGATTGTGATAGTCTCGAGTGCTGGTGTGAGTGGCCCTGGCTCTGAAAACGATGTAGCTATGTCAGTTGTCCCACAATCCTCTCTGCCATCTCTAAAATATTATTTTGCTCCGCTGCTGCCGTCTGTATCTCATCTATATATGCTTGCCTTCTCTTTGTTGAGGCGGCGCGCGCGACATCAGCATATTTCTGGGTTTGTATCGGTTCTGGTTTTGGCTGGGGCATTTTGGATGAGTAGGTTGGGCATAGCTCACCTGGGGCCTGGGGTAAGTTACCCTAAAGCCTGTCCTTGTTTCTCCATGCCAGAAGGTCCCACTCTTGAAAAATGTGCATGTTATCTGGGTTTTCTTTCTCCCAGTGTTTCAGCGCCTTCTGTTCTTCGCTTGGACAGTTGTCCACTGGTCCCGTTCTGCTTGGATGCTTTCTTTCGGCTGGTGGTTCCTCGTTTCACCTTTACCCCATATCTGTTGTTCGCTCGGCCTGCCTTCTTTGACTGTGGCGTCGGACATCTCATTTGCAGTTGTTCTCATTTCCTTCCGTGTATTCGTAGACCCTTTGTGGTCAGAGAGAGAGAGAGAGAGGGGAGGGAGAGAGAGAGAGATAAATAGAGAGACAGAGACAAGGAGAGATTGAGAGAGAAAGAAAGAGAAAGAGAGTTTGAGACATCCAGAGAGAGAGAGAGAGAGAGAGAGAGAGAGAGAGAGAGAGAGAGACAGAGAGAGAAAATCTCTGGAGCGAGAGACCGTGAGAAATTCAAGGAGTGACTGAGAGAGAAAGAAAGAGAAAGAGAGAACTTCAGAGATCCAGAGAGAGAGAGAGAGAGAGCTTGAGAGATCCAGAGAGAGAGAGAGAGCTTGAGAGATCCAGAGAGAGAGGGAGACGGCGTGAAAGAAAACCAGCAATAGAGAGAAATGGTTATGCTTAGTGACTTGAACAAACAAACGTTAATTATTTATTATTAGTATGCTTCTTTAAATATTATTCGAGGTACTTCAAAAAACACGTGTTCATGAGAAAAATAAATATAGATAAATAAAATCGCGCGGATTCAAATAAATCGATAAAAATTATGATTTTAACGATTATTACTGTGAGTTTTAAATATTAGATATCAAATACTAGATAAGTGTGCGCAGGCTTTTGTTTACAATATACGCTTAACAGAAGCTAAATAAATTTAAATTATATATCGGGTAACATACATATATAGTCTACTTAATAATAATTGTTTCTACTTTTTGGCACAAGGCCAGCAACCACCCAGTGCCTTAGTGGTACTTTATTTCATCGACTCCGTAAGGATGAAAGGCAAAGTTAACCTCGGCGGGATTTGAACTCAGAATGGCAAGGGACGTAACTCTATGCGTCAAAGCATGGCGTCCGACCCTCTAGCGATACTGCCAATCCATGATAATTGTTTCTACTTTTGGCACAAGGCCAGCAATTACCCAGTACATTACTGGTACTTTATTTTATCGACCCCATAAGGATGAAAGGCAAAGTTAACCTCGGCGGGATTTGAACTCAGAATGGCAAGGGCCGTAACTCTATGCGTCAAAGCATGGCGTCCAACCCTCTACCGATACTGCCAATATCAATATATAAAAACGAAAAACAATGCTCATACCATATATATACTCACTAAATTACTTAACTAAATTCTTTTACGAGGCAACACGTATCTTATCAAGAAGATAAATAAAAATATCAAAGTACCCAAAATAACATTTTTAAAACAAAAAATAATTTAAAAATAACCACACAGAAAAATAATTTCTTATCTTTTACAGGAAATCCGAGTTAAATATAAAAAAGTGCTCAAGTACTTTTTGAAATGTATAAGGATATTTATAAGATTATCACAGAGCAAAGAAAACACGGCCAGCGTCCAAGCAAATCCAGCCGATATATTTATAACTATATGTTTGTCTATATGTATATATATATATATATTTATTAAAATAACAGATTAAAGTTTAAGCAAAGAATCGGTCAGTATACTGGAGCAACGCAAAAGAAGTGTTTTGCTCAAGAACACAATACAGTCAAGGAATCCAACACACGACATTATGATCGCAAGTCCAGCAACCTTACCACTAGGCCACGCGACTCCGCATGCATATATATATATATATATATGTGTGTGTGTGTATGTGTATGCATGAGTGTGTGTGTATGTGTGTACAATCACACATACACCTTCTCTCTTTGTTTTTGACGAATGTCATACACATATATAAGGATATATATTCCATTTTTAAATTTTATTTTATTTTTCTCAGATCGCCAATTGTCGTCGTATTTGAGCATGAATAATGTTATGGATGGTCTTAGTCAAATGCAACCGTTTTGAAATATATTGTTATACATTTATTTACTAATTTATTTTTATATATTCATACACTTTTATTTCTTTAAATTTACTTAACCTTTGCGCAAGCATCCAATCAAATAATTTCTTTTTGTTTTCGTTCATTGGAACAGAATACCCTTATTAACGGTTTACTGCTATATTTCTGAATTTCAAATCCAGTTTCATATATATATATGTATGTATATATATATATATATATATATGTGTGTGTGTGTGTGTGTGTGTGTGTGTGTGTGTGTGTGTGTGTGTGCGCGCCTGCGTATCTAGGTGCATGTTTATATATGTGTATATACATATATCAACGTAGTCGAAGACTCGGACTTTTATGAAGCCTTGAGTTAATATAAAGAGCAGCGTGTGTAATCGCGGTAAGTGTCGTCACGGTGACTT
>OZ024741.1:192966562-192970452 GCA_964016885.1 Eledone cirrhosa
GTGTGTGTGTGTGTGTGTGTAGTAGCAGTAAAGAGGTTCGTTGTGATAATGGTCAGCAGGGATGTGTGTGCGTACCGCAGCCTGCTGACAGTTCAAATGCCTATTAAGACAAATGTGTGTGTGTGTGTGTGTGTGTGTGTGTGTGTGTGTGTGTGTGTGTGTGTGTGTAGCAGAGTAATTCGTGGTAGAGGGATCGGTCAGTAGGAATGTGTCTGTACGTGTGTGGGGGATATTTTAACATGTTAGAAGATATTTTTCAGCTCTTGTCTTATACGGAGAAGTGTGTGTGTGTGTGTGTGTGTGTGTATGTCTCTTTGTATGTTAATGTACGCGTGTGTATGTGTGTGTGTATATATATGTGTGTGTGTGAGAGAGAGAATGTGTGTGTGTTTGTGGGTGGACCAGTATTTTTGTGATACTGGTAAAAATGATGTACATTATTCGATATTTTCAGTAAAAACGATTCTCTCAATAGAACATCAAAAACCTTAATAATAAAAGGTGTGAAATGATATATAGTATTGGCATAAGACCAAGGTGTGTGTGAGTGTCCAGAGTGTACGTACTGCAAGGGGAATCCATTAGGTCTTGCCGTATTGGAATACTTGTGTATATATATATATATATAATAACTAGAAATTGATTAACATATAAATAAACATGAATAATCACAGGAGATAATTTTTACAAGTATGTAACCACACACTTTCTACCTTATAATATGATTAATCAGATTAATCATATTATAAGGTATCTATTTTTGAAGCTCTGGTCAACTTTATTTAGTTACCTACCTAGCTATGTGTGGTTACACACTTGTAAAAATTATCTCCTGTGATTATTCATGTTTATTTATATGTTAATCAATTTCTAGTTATTATAAAATGCTCGGACCTACTCGTTAGAATCTTAGAGCTTATTTTGCGGGTGATATGGCGCATATCTTTCTGGCATGACACCCATAATCTTAGAGCTTATTTTGCGGGTGATATGGCGCATGTCTTTCTGGCATGACACCCATAATTTTGATTTAGATTAAATTCATTTGATTTAACTTAATTTTGGATATATATATATATATATATATATATATATATATATATATATATATATATTAATTCCAAATATTAACAAAATAGATATTCTTGTGATCAATTATATTTTATTATACATATTTCAGAGGTACTGAATTAAGTTCAACAGTACGTCCTCATCAGATAAAATAAAATGATACATGACATACCCTGACATGGTAGATGGTTAAGATATAATCAAAGTAGTGATTAACTTATGAGAAAACTCAATATTTATACCCTAATATTGAGAACATGAGAAAACGTAAAACAATCAATAGAGAGAGTGTGAGTAATATATTTTAAGAAATACATGGCATCAAAATAACAGTTTATAGAAATTTTAATATTTAAAAAACTACTAGAGAAATATGCGGCAGAGGAAAGCATAGAGGAAGACGTAGCTGATGTTATAACTTATTTAGTATTTAGCTTGAGAAGACAGATGAAAGATGAATAAAGAGAGAGAGAGAGAGACAAAGGGTAGTAATTTATGCTCAAGTTTCTACATACACATATTCATATAAAGTTGGCGGTTAATTTTCAAAATATTTAATTTATGTTATTTCAGGGTAAGGAATCAAAATTTTAGGTTTTAAAAGTTAATGGGTATTTGTATTAATATTATAATATAATTATGTTAAATTTCTAAAATTCAAATTTTATGAAGTCAAATTTAAAGGATTTACGAAACACGCGAAAGAAAGAAAATATACATATAATGTTGGATATCCCCACAAAGGTAATCTTTACACAAATTACTTATAATATTGACAACAGTTTCTATAATATAATTTATGAGATATTTAAAGTTATAACTATTAAAGAATTTATTGTTAAATAGTTTGAGTGCCTAAAGTATTAACGGGTCTTATAATTAAACTTAAAGAAGTCAGAATTTTCAGCTATATATATGTGTGTATTGATCATAATGTAGCAAGACTTGTTAATATTTTGAATTAATATTAATAACTCTGGAAAATATTTCACTGTAGAGTGCTTCCAATCTATTGTAAAACTCATTCTTTGATGTATTAATTGAATCTTGTTTACTCTTAAATATATATATATATATATATATATATATATATATATATAGAGAGAGAGAGAGAGAGAGAGAGAGAGAGAGGGAAATGTAAAATCCTGATCGCGTCTTAACACATAATCCGATACCGCTTGCCGCTTCTGTTGGGATTTTATATATCTGCATCTCCCATGCATTGAGTACTCCCATGCTTAGTCGTCTCCCAGGTTTCAGCACAACAGACACACACACACTCTCTTTCTCTCTCTCTCTCTTTCTCTCTCTCTCTCTATCTATCTATCTATCTATCTATCTATCTATCTATCTCTCTCTCTATATATATATATATATATATCTGTATATATATATATATATATATATATATATATATATATATATATATATATATATATATATTGGTAAACGGAATAGAAAATGCTGACAAATTGTTCACAGTTGAAAAATAGTTTAATTAGGAATAAAAGAGTATTAGTAATTGTATTGATTAGTATTCAGTTGTGGTTTTAAGTTTTTACCGGTTGCGCATTTCTAAATGCTTTTCAAAAATAATTTTGAGATAGAGTGTCCGTGTTGTTTGCTCTGATCTGATTAGTTTTGGGAATTCTACCTGTTTTTATGTTAAAAAAAGTGGCTCCAGCGCTACTTGGTGTTGCAAAAATTCTTGTGGTCAAAACAATTTTGATTGGTCGGTAGAGGTCATGTGAATGTAAAAAATTGATTTTGCGCCAAGACTGTTTTTATGTTAAAAAAGTGCCGCCCAAAATCATCCCAACTTCAGAATCTTTCCCCTCTACAAATTTAAAGATAATGCCACCCACACCCAGCGCATCAGCAAGGAATCTTACTTTATTAACAAATACGGACCCCGTCTAAATACTTCTCCCTAAGACGAACCCACAACATACACACGTCAACATACATACCTACATCAGCACACATCTCTACCCACATATACGTAAACACACATGTTCTATGGTGCAACAAAAAAAAATATATATATATATATAGTGAATATATGTATATATATATATATATATAGTGAATATCATTTCACACCTTTTATTGTTAAGATTTTTTATGTTCTATTGAGAGAATCGATTTTACTGAAAATATCGAATAATGTACACCATTTTACCAGGGGGAAAAAAATACTGGTCCACCCACACACACACACATTCTCACACACACACACACACACACACACACATATACACACACACACACACACACACACACACACACACACACACACACACTTCTCCGTATAAGACAAAAGCTGTAAAATATCTTTTGACATGCTAAAATATCCCCCACTCCTTACAGACACATTCCTACTGACCATCCCGCTACCACGAATTACTCTGCTATACACACACACACACACACACGCACATACACACACACACACCCACACACACACACACTTATCTTAATAGCAAGAATTTTTGCAACACCAAGTAGCGCTGGAGCCACTTTTTTAACATAAAAACAGTCTTGGCGCAAAATCAATTTTTTACATTCACATGACCTCTACCGACCAATCAAAATTGTTTTGACCACAAGAATTTTTGCAACACCAAGTAGCGCTGGAGCCACCTTTTTTAACATAAAAACAGGTAGAATTCCCAAAACTAATCAGATCAGAGCAAACAACACGGATACTCTATCTCAAAATTATTTTTGAAAAGCACTTAGAAATGCGCAACCGGTAAAAACTTAAAACCACAACTGAATACTAACCAATACAATTACTAATTACTCTTTTATTCCTA
>OZ024741.1:192970652-192998152 GCA_964016885.1 Eledone cirrhosa
CCACCACTACCAATACCACAGATATTAGAGGGGAGATTATATGAATGTACTAGCAGTGGTACCCGGCGTTGCACGGGATAAGGTATTGTGAAATATATAACCACCTTAGCTAACCTTGGTATTGCCACAACCACGGCTCTCAAAGAAATAAGGCTCTGGTGGTACGTAAGTAAGCAACACTGTGGCTTAAAAGGTGAGGAAGAAGTTGTGTGCACTTACCAACTGTTTGAGTGTAAGATTTGTCTTGAGCAAGGGTGGCGAAATAACAGGAGGCAGCAGGTAGCCAGACATACAGACATAAATTATAAGGGCGCGTTCTGGATGCAGAGCGAATTGTAGGAAGTGACGTAATGCAGACAGCAGACATACAGACAGATATTATAAGGGCGCGACGTTATATGTATGTACATATCTAAAAAGAGAAAGACTAAGAATTATAGAGAGAGATCGCTAAATCGCCTAATGCGGTCTCTAAGGCATTGAAAGTTTGAAACTTTCTTTGCTCAGAACACTCCCTGAAACATAAGTATTACATGTGTAAAGTTTGAAAACAGTTGGTTGGGTGCTTCTCTAGTTTTAGGGATTCAAACTCACACACACACACACAGACAGACATCCTCAGTTTTATATATATAGACTAGCAGAAAACCACCCGGTGGGCGGTTTTCTGCTAGCAAATCTAGTGTATAAACTGATATTGTTGAGATTTGGATGAGAAATGTTTTCGGCACCACATGTTCACCGCCTCTCGGTGTGTCTTTTATGCATGTATAAATATATATGTTATCTATACGGTTAAATATTTGAAATAAATATATGTTAAAACGAAAAAGGAGAAAAAGAGATTAGTGACGGAAATATAAACGTTATGATACATAAACGTTATGATATAACGATGGAAATATATAAACGTTTACGATAAAATGATGGAATTAGAAACGTTTATATATAATGATAAGCCGAAACACTCGTAAGCCGAAACACTCGTAAGTCGAAACACTCGTAAAGCGAAACGTATAAATAAAGATTAATGTAATGAATTTGAAAAGCATAGAGATTTGAAACCGCGTCTATTTGTTTCCTTGGCATTTTTTACAGACGGACAGACAGACAAACAAACAGAGAAATGCCCATTATATATTATAAGTAGACTTGGCAGGGTGTCAAGTCAGAACTGCCTCGAACTGGTTACTTCTGGCTTGTGCAAGGTGTCTCTATAGCAACAAGCGATTCCCTCGACCTCAGTGACCAAAGTCAGTGGAGAGGGGAAGGTAATGTTTCTATAGCGACAGTGTTTCTCTTGGTAGTACCAAAGTGGAGAAAGGAAGGGGAAGGTATTATTTCTGTAGCACCTACATTTGAGTTTTAGGGAAGGACAGACAGACAGACAAACAGAGAAATGCCCATATATTTCTGCGTGTATATATATATATATATATATATATATATATTACACACACAGAAATGTATATATATTTCTGTATGTGTGTATATATATATATATATATATATTACACACACAGAAATGTATATATATTTCTGTGTGTATATATATATATATTACACACACAGAAATGTATATATATTTCTGTGTGTATTTATATATATTTCTGTGTGTGTATATATATATATTACACACACAGAAATGTATATATATTTCTTAGAACAAAATTATTATTAATGTTTTGCTGTTCATAACAATTGGAATTGAAAAATTACTTTTGAAATTATTAGTTATTTTACTAATGCTTAGATATGTAAAAATGAAGCAATGTTTCTAATAATTGTTTCTACTTTTGGCACAAGGCCAGCAATTACTCAGTACATTACTGGTACTTTATTTTATCGACCCTGTGAGGATGAAAGGCAAAGTTAACCTCGGCGGTATTTGAACTCAGACCGTAAAGGGACGTAACTCCATGCTATGAAGCATGGTGTCCGACTCTCTACAGATTCTGCCAATCCACCGCCCTAATGTCTGTACGTAATGAGGGAGTGAGAGGGGAGAGAAAGAAAGGCAGAGCTGAAGTGACGAAGTGACTCTCTCTTCCTCCTCCATCTCCCCATTCGTCACAGCGATAGAGGGGAGGAATGTTAGTGTGTTACAAATAGAAAGAGTGAGAGTGAGAGAAACAGACAGACTAAAAGAGAGGGATAGCTGGAGAGAGAGAGAGAGATAGCAACAGATACAGTACAGTAGCTAAGGGATGTATATATATATATATTTCTGTGTGTATATATATATATACATTTCTGTGTGTGTAATATATATATATACACACAGAAATATATATACATTTCTGTGTGTGTATATATATATATATATATATTACACGCACAGAAATGTATATATATTTCTGTATGTGTATATATATATACTATTAATAATGAGTTCAAAACTCAGGCAGTCCTTTACAATGAAATAGCTCAAAGAAAGAAGTATTTCTGAGCCGTGTAATACAAGTTAATATAAATTAATATATTTGATAAACACAAATACCAGGTTTAAACCTAAAAATCCAAATAAGTTTCGAAAAATGAAAAAGTGAAAAAATACCGCATTTTGATCTCCTCAGCAAGCACTAGAAAAATTGGTATGTTTCACTTCAAAATATTTAAAAAGACTGTTTAACGCACATGGTTTTTCACACATGGTTATCCAGTGTCTAGCTGCCGCATACTCGTGCTGCTAGAAATAACAGCCGTTTATATGGGGCTAAAGTTAGCTCAACAGAGGAGCAGTGATACTATTAATAATGGGTTCAAAACTCAGGCAGTCATTTACAATGAAATAGCTCAAAGAAAGAAGTATTTCTGAGCCGTGTAATACAAGTTAATATAAATTAATATATTTGATAAACACAAATACCAATATATTCGTGTTTGTATTGTAAATGACTAAGTTAGCTAGATTGAAAAATACTAATTATAATAATACAGTTTGCCTGTCTCGATTTAAAATAATAAATCAATAAAAACAAAGCATATTGGCAAATGGCCGTGGTGCTTGGACAAATTTAAATTTCAAAATCAAACCTGTTCCGTAGACAGGTTTAAACCTTAAAATCCAAATAAGTTTCGAAAAATGAAAAAGTGAAAAAATACCGCATTTTGATCTCCTCAGCAAGCACTAGAAAAATTGGTATATTTCACTTCAAAATATTTAAAAAGACTGTTTAACGCACATGGTTTTTCACACATGGTTATCCAGCGTTAAACAGTCTTTTTAAATATTCGAACAGACTGGTTAGTTCGACTTCATCGACTCCCAGAGCCTCTCCGAGTGCGTCGTCGCACTTGCCCACCACTAATCCTCTATAGAACTCGAGAGTGGAAGTTCCACTGACCGTATTGCCCGCCTGGTAGAGAGCAGTGAGTGCCTGGCAACATTGCAGATGCTAGTCACCCAGTCTCGGTCTCTTCTTGAGCCAGGACTGCAGCTCAGTCAAAGAAACGAGCTGCGGAAAGGCCCGTCTGACAAACGGTGACCACACCTGTTCACCGTTTAGGCAGAATATCTGGAGATGCCGCAGCCTCAGTGCGTGTCTGCGCATCATTAGCCACGGCATGCCCAGCCCTCCACGTAGAGGGTGCTGGCAGCAGATGGACCGCCTCACCAGCGGAACTTGACCCCTCCAGAAGAATTTGAAGAGGAGCTGCTCCAAGATGGCGAGGCACAAACGGGGGAAAGGGTGACGGTCAGACGGTAGTAGATGACGGACGCGATGTACGCGTTCGCCACCTCCGCCCGACCTTTCAGTGATAGCTTCCTCCCAGCCCATTTCTGGGTGAGACTGGCTACCCTGCCCGTCACCTCGTCCCAATTCTTATCCATATGGAGGTCTGGCCCGAACCAAACCCCGAGCAACTTTACCGGTCCGTCCGTCCAGCGCCTAACGACGCTGTTGGACGGCATGGACTTGCCTCTCCAGGTGCCAAGTTGCAAGCCCACCGACTTTTCCGGGTTAAGTTTTGCTCCCGTCAACCTTTCATATTCCTCCAATAAGTTGCCGACCACCTCGATTTCTGAGGTGTCCGACACCATCATGGTGATGTCGTCCGCATAAGCAGACACAGCCTTTCCGCCTCCCGGTTCGAGCGGGATGCCCTGCAACAGCTCCAGCTTCCGCAGTAAAGGATCGAGAGTCAATATGTACAGAAGGGAGGAGAGAGGGCACCCTTGACGGACCGATCGAGAGACCTGAAAGAGTTCCGAGAGGTGGCCATTAATTTTGACCCCCGAGCAGGTGCCGCTGTGCATTGCAGCGATCCAGCTTCTGAAGACGGGGCTGAAGCCAGCCGCCTTGAGGACAGCGTCCAGGTACCGATGGTCGACCCTATCGAATGCTTTCGATTGTTCTAAATTGATCAGAGCCCCACCGAAGCCAGGTTTAAACCCTACACTCTCTATGATGTATCTCATTAGGTGGAGGTTGTCGTTTATGGACCTGGTTAGGATTGCGCAAGTTTGCGCCTCCCGAACCAAATCCCCGATGACAAGCGCCAACCTCTTCGCTAATACCCTGGCCAAAATCTTAAACTCTGTGTTGAGCAGAGTTATGGGCCTGAAATTGTCTAATGTATCCCTCTTGTTCTCGTCTTTCCTTATCAGCGTCACTACGCCCCGGCTCACAGAACTGGGAATACTCCCGTTTTGCTGCCAGTTGCAGTAGAGGGCTTCGAGGAGATTGGAGAACAAGTCTGGTATACTTACGTAAAGCTCGTAGGGCAGAACATCCAAACCGGGTGACTTGCGCCACATGCAGCCGACAAAGGCATCCTGAATCTCGGCTGAAGTAATTGGCCTTTCGCAGCGCCCAGCGTCAGCCGTTGAGAGTTGCGGCAAGCCATCCAGGTAGGGACTGAAGTCCACCACCGACTTTGACCCGCCACTTCCCCCGAACAACCGAGCAAAATGTTGGCGAAAGGCCCCACACATCTGCTTGGAATCGCTCAGCTCGTGTCCGTCTCGGTCCGTGAAGGACCGAATCGTGGTTTTATTACCACGCTGCGCCTCTGCCACGCGGGCCCATCGAAGAGCTTTGGTTCCCTCATTTCTCAGAGCACGCGCCTTAGCTCTGACAATGCAACCTTCGCGTTTCGCATTGAAGAAATGGTCTAAGGCCATTCTCGCCGCTAGCACGTCAGTTGCAATGTCACTATCAATAGCCTCGTCTAATTTATCTACCAACTCCCCCTCCTTTCTATTTTTCTCTAACGCTAGTTCTTTGCTAAACTCTATCGACATTACTCTAATCTCTCTTTTGAGAGCCACCCACCATCTATTGTTGACGACTACCCCTGTCAACTTTTTCTTAATTAAATTGTTGACCTGGTCCCTGTAAGACTTACGTGCCGGAAATGACATGTTTAGCTTCCAGTAACCAGGTCCTAACCTACGCGTCTTATCTAGGTCGACCATACAGATCACAAACATCTGATCTGAATAGGCGACCCTTTTAAAACATGGACATCTTACACTACTTCTGTCTTAGTGACGTACTCAGAAAGGATTCCAGGCGTCTAAAGAAGTCCGGCCGTCCTGCCCCAGTAGGGGCATGATGGCCACAGACTCAATAATAATAATAATAATAATAATAACAATAATAATGATTTCTTTATTGGCCACATCAAGAAAAACATTACAGACGGCACAGGACGGTACAGGACGGTACGATGTGGGTTTTGTGCATGTAAAGATTTGTATTATTTATATAAGAAAAGGAAAAAAAGGACAGAAACATATATATATATATAAACAATAAAAATGAAAATTGAAACAATGAAAAATTCCCAAATAGGAGGGAAAACCACACAAAAGACCACGGCCACCCTGACCACCAGGGCAAGCGCCCTCTCTCAATGTTTCCATTTCTCAAACTACAGGCATATATTCAGAACAGTCCCGTTCACTCGGACCATTCTCGCTACATTCACCCACCTTTCAACAAACTTGCTAGAAGGCGGCACTTGCCTCTCCACCCTGATTTTCCTCTTCAAGTGAAACTTGAAAAAGTTAATTAGGGGTTCGCCGAAGAGGAAAGTATCTGTCTTTAACCCTTTCAACCTAGTCCACCACACAATCTCTTTCGCCATGGCACCAGGCAGATGAAAACCGCCTGCCCTTCCTCCTCGAAGGAAGACGGCGACACCATCTGCACAATGGATGCTGTCGATAACCGATCAGTTCTACACGCGACAGCAACTGCTCGACATAGCTCCACAAGTCAGCAATGCTCGGGCACTGAACGAGTGCGTGCACGACGGTTTCGTCGCTCTGCGCGCATCTCGGACAGGCTCGGCTGACGGCACTTCCGTGTCTGTAAAGCTTATCTCAAACCGGCAACGCTCCCCGGTAGCACTGCTAGGCCAGGGATTTTTGGAAGTTATCCATAGGTCCTGGGCTAAAAGTTCTCCGGAAGAGAGCAAACACCTGATCTTTTTCGACGCCAAGGATCTCTCCGAGTACATCGTCGCTCTTCCCCTCCACTAGTCCTCTATAGAACTCCGACGTGGATGCTTCACCGCTACTGGTGCCCAGCTGGCAGAGGGAAGTGAGCGCCTGGAGACATTCCAGTTTACAAGCGCTATCCCTCGGTCTTTTCCTGACCCAGGACTGCAGCTCTGTCAAGGAGACGAGCTGTGGGAAAACGTGCCTGGCGAACAGCGACAACACCTGTTCACCGTCAAGGAAGCACCAGAGATGTCGCAGCCTCAGCGCATGTTTGCGCATCATCAGCCATGGCATACCCAATCCTCCACGCAACGGGTGTTGACAGCAGATGGATCGTCTGACCATGGGAGCGCGTCCCTTCCACAACAAACGAAGAGGATGCGCTCCATTTTGGTGAGAGTTGGGCCGGGGCAAGGGACGACGTGAAGTGGTAGCAGATGACGGATGCGATGTACGCATTCGCCACTACCGCCCTACCTTTAGGGACAGCTTCCTCTCGGCCCATTTCTGGGTGAGGGAGGCCACCTTGCCCGTCACACGCTCCAGTTTTTCTCCATCTGGAGGTCCGGTCCGAACTAGACGCCGAGCAATTTAACCGGTCCGCCCGTCCAACGCCCCACGATGAAGTCGGACGGCATGGACTTGCCTCTCCAGGTGCCGATCTGCAAGCCCACCGACTTTTGCTGGTTTATCTTTGCTCCTGTCACCGCTTCGTATTCCTTGAGAGCGGTGCCGAGCAACTGGAGGTGTCTGGTGCTCGACACCACCACGGTGACGTCGTCGGCGTAAGCCAACTCGGATTTACCGCATCTTAGTTCGCGTGGGACGCACCTCATCGCCCCCAGTTTGTGCAGTAACGGCTCGAGAGCCAATACTTACAAAGGGACGAGAGGGGACAACACTGGCGGTCCGAGCGCATGATGCTGAACGGCTGCTACAGGTGACCGTTCACCCTCACAACTGAGCAGATATCGCTGTACATCGCAGCGATCCAACCCCTGAAAACGGGCCCGAATCCGGCTGCCTCGAGGACCGTCGCCAGGTACCGATGATCGACCCTATCGAATGCTTTGGATTGATCCAAGTTGATCAGGGCTCCACCCGTCCCAGGTTCCTTAACCACCCTCTCTATGATGTATCGCATGAGGTGGAGGTTGTCGTGTATGAATCTGTCCGGAATGGCGCATGTCTGCGCCTCTCCCACCAGAACTTTGACGACAAGCGCCACCTCGTTGCTAACACCTTGGCCAAAATCTTGAACTCTGCGTTTAGCAGGGTTATGGGCCTGAAGTTATCGATAACATCCCCCTTATTCGGGTCTTTTCTCAGCAGCGCCACCGATCCCCGGCTCACAAACTGGGAATTCTCCCGTTCTGTTGCCAGTTACAGTAGACGTCTGCCAAGAGGTCACCGAACAAGTCTGGCATAAATGCATAAATCTCGTAGGGCATACCATCAAAACATGGCGATTTACCCCTAGTGCAGTTAGCCATCGCTTCCCATATTTCACCGGCTGTTATTGGGTTTTCGCAACACTGTGCTGCGGTCGTCGAGAGCCGAAGCAGTCCGTCGCGGTATGCACTGAAGTCCATACCCCGATCCGGCCCGCCGCTGCTCCCGAACAGTTCACCAAAGTGTTGCTGAAAAGCTTCACACATCTGCTCGGGTTCGAGCAACACGCGCCCGTTTTGGTCAGACAAAGACCGAATTGTGGCTTTGTTGCCACGTCGTGCCTCTGCCATCTGGGACCATTGGACGGCTTTTGTCCCCTCGTGTTTCAGAGCACGCGCTCTAGCTCTGACAACGCAGCCTTCGTGTCAGAGCGAACCACCACCTGTTGTTGACGACCGCTCCCCTCAACGCCCGCTTAACTAATACGCTAATCCGGTCTCTGTAAGCTTTGCGCGCCGGGGAAGACGCGTTCAGCTTCCAGTAACCAGGCCCTTGTCTATGAAGTCTGTCTATGTCGATCTCACAGATCACAAATTTGTGGTCTGTGTAGTCGACTATTTTAAATTGTGGTCAACTTATACTAGCCTTATCTAGTTCTCTGCAGAATACCCTATCGAGATACGATCTGGATGACCCGATACGGTTTGTCCATGTCCACATTGGCACATTCGGGTGATCCAGTTGATACCTATCAGACAGGTCAAAACATCTGAGCAGGTTGGTCAGGCTCTTGCAACCTCCTCCCCTATCCACTAGCCCCACACAATCCCAGCGTGCATCCAAGATACCGTTCCAGTCGCTCACTAACACTAACGAGCGGGACGTTCGAAGAAAGGTCTCTAGACGTCTGAAGAAATCTGACCGTCCTGCCCCTGTTGGGGCGTAGACGGCTACTAGCCTGAAAGCGTTGCCTTCGCTGGCTGTCACGTCCAATACCACAGACGTACCTTTTGGGTCCAGGAAAGGAAGATGGCCCGTATGACGAGATCCAAGCCTCTCCGAAAAAGCACAGCAACTCCGCCCCCGATCCCGGACGGCTGGGAGATGCGTATACATCGTAGCCGCCGAAGATCGGTGTGAAGTCTCGTGCTTCGGAAATTCTGGTCTCGCTGATGGCCACCACATCTATGTTTAGTGACCCGATATCGTTAAGCAGGTGACACTGTTTCCAAGATGACCCCAGGCCACGTACATTTATACTACCTATTCTAAGTAAGGCCATATTGGGTGAGGAATGGAGTAAGTTAGAAAGGATTGCCTACCCTAATCGTGCGGGAAAGGGACAGTCGAACCGTCCGTTTGGCTGGTCATGGGTGTACAAAATAATGTCCATGTATATCCTTTTGGTAACTGACCCTCCGAAGTCTCCAACTGCGTTGGGGAATTTTTCTTTTAAATGTTTATAATGTTCTTTTTTAATTTCAATAATGTTTATATTTTTCGGGAAAGTTGGTGTTGGTGGGGTGTAGTAATTTTTGTCTGTAATGCCTGTGTGCTGCTTTATATATTCTAAGAGTTCTTTATTTGCCATGTTTATGGCTGTGTATTGTTTTTTGTGGGGTTTGGTTTTGTTGCTGTTTTCTTGTTGCTGCTGTTGGGTATGTTTGTCTTGTATTTGTGATGTTGATGTTTGTGGTGATGCTGGTGGTGGTGGTGTGATGTTTATTGGTGGTGATGGTGGTGGCGTTACTGCGAGTCGCCTTGCAGCCTTTACCTCTCTTTGTTTGCTTTCGCTTTTGGAGGGTGAAGCTAAGGGGTTCTTTCTTTTTTGTTTTGTTTTTTGGCAGACCGTTTGCCACTTCACTCCCGCTTCAGACTCCATGTCGGATTCCGTGGGGTCTGGGAGGGGTATATTCTCCACAGCTGTTTGTGGTGGTAGTAGAGCCTTCTCTGGCGATATTGTTGCTGGTGCAGCTACTGCAAATGTTGCTACTGGTGATGCCGCCACTAAAGCTGTTGTTTTAGTTGTCCGTGGCCTTGGTATGGGTGCCACGGACGTTGCCCTCCTACTCACCGTGGAAGGGTCTTCTGCTTTTGTTGCCTGCCATGCTCTTGGTAGCAGCGGACCAGGCATTGGAAGGAGAGGGGCCGTCTTCTTCCCTGTCTTCTGCGGGCAAAAGGCCCTGAGGTGACCCTTTAACCCACGGAGATAACATTTTAGGCGCCTTCCTTCCACGCTTATAGGGAGTTGGAGTCCTTCCTCGAGGTCAATTATATCAGGGATAGCCTCGATACACTCCTGGTCAGTTTTCTATTAGCATTTTCATGCCTATACCTGACCAGTTCTCTCTCCCTTATTTCTCCACTTGCAGCATGGTCGTCCTGTCCTCAATTCCAGCAAGGACAGACGCGGCCAGCCAAGGTATGGGCACGTCGGACGGGACGTGGGTCACTTTGACCCTCACAATGTTCTGTCCACAGTAGGAGGACACCAAAACTATCTCCCTACTCTTTAGTGTCACCAAAGAGTGAGACTTCACCTCCTGGGGGATGGGTGGCAAAAAGTACGTCTACTGTGGCATATTTTTTTCCTCGGGAGTTGTGGGTTTTGCGCGCCCAGACGCACCCCAAGGCCTTTTGGATTTGAGCCTCCGTGGCTCTCTCCACCCGATGTGATATTTTGTTTTCAGTGCGGTAAGTTACCGTCCGTAACTGCTGGTCCTTGAAAAATTCGGCCGGGGGTGTCAGGGAGACTCGATTGACATTTCTTGTCACCATGGCCCTTGCGATTGCCAACTCCTTCTCTGTGACTAGCACTGTTTCGATATTTCGGGCCACACCTGCAAAAGGAGTGGTCCCTTTTTCAACATCACCGCTACTGCTGCTACTGGTCTTACTGGTGGTGCTGAGATCGCTGTTACTGGTATCGATGTCATTGTTGATGTTTTCGTTAGTACTGTTGTTGCTGTTATTGTTGTCATTGTTGTTTTCATTGATACTGTTGCTGCTGTCACTGTTGTTGTGGCTGTTGTTATTGTTGTTGTTCTTATTGATACTCTTCCTACTATTATTGTTGTTGTGTCTGTTGTTATTGTCATTGTTATTGTCTTTCTCGACCTTATCGCTGTTATTTTTGTTGTTGCTGTTGTTATTGATGGTGTTGTTGTTGGTGTTCTTGTTGATGTTGTTTATGTTAGTAATATTTGGTAATTTTAAATCTGAAACAATATCATTAAAAAAGATATTGTTCCTCTTTTCTTCGTAATATTTCCCTTTATATTTACCTTCGCTAGAACGCTGTCTTGTTGATATGTTGACAAAGTCTCCCTCTCTCTGAGTTGTCAGACAGCGCTCTGTCGCTCTTTCTTGTGTTATCCATGTTGAAAGCAATATGGGTGCCGTATTATTTACGAGTGAACCCCCTGTATTAGGTAGGTCACTTCTTCTAAACTTTTATCAAGTTTAAAACTTGAATAAAAGGTTAAGAACGGTTGAAATCGATAAATACTGTTGAAAGAAACTGGAGCCGATAAGAAGCGTGGCTTCACCATCAATAATAGTAATAATAATAGTTTTCTTTATTAAGCACTAGGGTTGACATTAAGTATAACATTAAAGACATCACAGAACGTTACAGGACGGTACGAATTGGCAGTTCTGCGTGTAAAGTAAAAAACACCCTTCCGAGGGACATTCGTGGAGAAAGCCCATTAAAAAAGCCACGTTGACCTGACTACCAGGGCAAGTGCCCTCTCCCAGTTTTCCACCTTCAATGTACAGGCTCATACTCAGAGAAGGCCCATTCACTCGGGCCATGTTTACCTCTCTCACCCATCTTTCAACAAAATTCTGGGAAGTGAGCACTTCCCTCTCCACTCTGATTTTCCTTTTCAAATGAAATTTGAAAAAGTTAATCAGGGCATCACCGAAGAGGTAAGTTCTCGTCTTCATCCCATTCAAACGCGTCCATCACACGATCTCTTTCGCTTTGGCCACCAGGCAGATAAACACTGCCTGCCCTTCCAGGCTAAAGGAAGACAGCGGAGCAATCCTCGCGATGGACTCAGCTGATAGCCGGATCCGTCCTACATGCGACAGCAGGTGTTCGATATAAACCCACAAGTCAGCAATGATCGGACACTGGACGAGTGCGTGCAGGACGGTTTCGTCTCCCTGCGCGCATCTCTGACAGGCCCGGCTGACGGCACTTCCATGCCTGTAGAGTTTATCCCGAACTGGCAAAGCTATTCGGTCGTACTGCCAGGCCAGGGATTTCTGGAAGTTATCCATGGGTCCCGACCCGAAAGTGCTCCTGAAGGGATTGGCTACTTGATTTTCGTCGACGCCCAGAGTCTCTCCAAGGGCGTCGTCGCTCTTCCCCTCCACTAATCCTTTTCAGCGGCTGTTATCGGCTTTTCACAACACTCTGCCTCAGTGACCGAGAGCCGCGGCAGTCCGTCGAGGTAGGCAGTAAAGTCCATCCCGCAATGTGGCTCGCCGCAGCCTCCCGAACAGCTGGGCGAAGTGTCGTTCAAAAGATTCATACATTTGCCCGGGATCGAGTAACATGCACCTGACGTGGTCCTCCAAAGACCGGATCGTGGCTTTGTTGCCACGACGCGCCTCCGCCACTCGAGCCCATCGAACTGCTTTCGTCCCCTCGTGTTTGAGAGCACTCGCCCTAGCTCTGACAACGCAGCCTTCGTGCTTTGCATTGTATAATTGGTCGAGGGCCAATTTCGCCGCAAGCACATCGGTCGCGATGCCTTTAATAATAACAATGACAAAAAACAAAGAAAGTCTAAATTGAGAAGTAAACCAATTTGGAGGAATAGAATTGAAAATGATTTTGACCTAATGAGTAGGAAAATATCTTTACTGAATGAGTTAATCACTGGAAATGATATAAGATCCAGGAAGGGAAGAAATCTAAAGAGAAAATATGGACTTTTTTCTTGAGTACAGATATCAATAAAGGATACTCTGAAACAAAAAGTCCAAGTAAAAGCCCAACGAATTCGTAGATTTGAGAAGCGAAACAACTTCTACATGCAAAATAAGTTGTTCCCATCCAATGTCAAGTCATTTTATTGAGAAATAAGAAAGGCTAAAATAACTATTGAAGAAATTGAAGACTTTTGGAGAAATATTTGGAATGATGAGAAGTCACATAATGCTAATGTATATTGGATTAGACGCTTGGAAAAATTCTACACAAATTTACAAGAACAGGCATGGAAAGATATCTTTATAGGATACTTAAGGACAGCACTCAATAAAGCTCATAAATGGAAATCTCCTGGTAGAGATAGGGTGCCAAATTTCTGGCTTTCCTCACTCCGGTCCACTCACAATATATTAGTCAAACTGTTCAACGGAATTATGAAAGATCTCCAAAAGCACCTGACTGGATAGAAAGTGGCCTTACTTACCTTCTCCCAAAGAACAGTGAAACTAAGGATAAAAAAAAAGCTATCGGCCCATAACCTGCTTGTCCACCACTTATAAGCTATTAACCTCTATTCTCATGGAGAAATGGAGAAAACACGTGTTTTTGGAGGAGAACAATCTTTGCCCAATTGAACAAAAAGGGTGTCGACGAGGTTCATATGGTTGTAAAGATCAACTCTTGATTAATCGTATGATCCTTGAGAACTGTCATAATAAACACGGAATTGTCAGTTCTGCATGGATCGACTACAAAAAAAGTTTTTGACAGCTTACCGCACTCATGGATTCTGAAATCACTGAAATCTTCAAAATCTCACCTGTGATTTCAAACTTCCTGAAACACAATATGTCATTGTGGAACACAAGTCTCCAATTATTTCATTCCAATCGAGTACTAAGTTCTAAGAATATAAACATCAACTGTGACATTTTCCAAGGTGACTCACTTTCACTCTTACATTTGTGCATAGCTTTAATACACTTTACATCCGAACTTAATAGAACAGGGTACGGTTACAAAGCTGAAAACAAGAAAATAAGCCACTTATTTTATATGGATGATTTAAAGCTATATTGCAAAGGCAATGACGAGCTGGATGTAAAAACATTTAGTGATGACGTCAGGATGGAGTTTGGACGTGATAATTTTGCCAAAGTCACTTTCAAGAAGGGGAACCTTGTTAACTCAAACTCAGTTGAATTAGATGCTGAAACAGTCATAAAAGAACTTGAGCAGGAACACACCTATAAATACTTAGGGATTAATGAGGGCTCTGGCATTCAGCATGCAAGTATGAAAGAGAGGATAAGGAAGGAATGTTACAGGAGAGTACGCACAGTTCTGAAATCTTAACTAAATGCTCATAACAAGATTTTAACCATACATTCATTGGCATTTCCAGTTGTCACTTTGCCTCATTGGCATTAAATGTGTACTTCTTCCTACTTAGAAAAGCATAGCCAGATTAGGCCTGTTTTGTCGCTTCAATCTCGCCGCTCTCACCCTTCTTTCATATTACATACTAAAAGGCAACATTTCCCTCTCTACCCCTACGTCCTCTTCAAGTGGAACTTGAAGAAGTTGATGAAGGTTTAGCCACAGAGGAAAGATCTTGTCCTCAATCCTTTTAAGCGAGTCCACCATACCACTTCCTTCGCCATAGCTACCAGACAGGGGAAAATTGGCGTGCCTCTTTTCTAAAAGAAGTTACTGGTAGTTCAATGTTCACTATAGACTCGACTGAGAGCCGGATCTGTACCATACACGGTACAATTGTTCGACACAAGCTCATAACTTTGCAATGCACGTGCACTGGGCGATAGAATGCAGGAGGGTTCCGCCGCCCCGTGTGTATCTCGGATAAGTCTGGCTGTTAGTATTTCCGTGCGTGTAGAAATTTCTCTCGAACTGTAGTTGTCCCTCTAGCACTGCTATGCCAAGGATGTTTGGAGATTGTCCATGATCACCGACCTGAAAATCTAGAAGAGTCTGATTAGATGTTTCACGCTCCCAGACCACTGTCTCTTTTACCTTCCACTAACCCTCTATAGAAAGCCACCTCTCTTGCTGTTCAGTTCTTAAAGTGCCTGACAACACTCAATATACCATTCGCCCAACCTTAGTCTACACTTAACCGACGAGTGTAGCTCGGTTAGAGAGACGAGATGGCGGAAGACATGTCGCACGGTTGGGCTTCACTTTCATTGTTGCAGTCCTCGAGGTAGTTCCAGAGGTGCATTAGCCGTCACACAAACCTGTGCATCAATAGTGATGGCATCCCGAGAGGTAGATGTTAGTAACAAATAGATTTTATAATCCGCAAGACTTATCTTTTCCATAAAAATTGGAAGAGCATGCGGTCTAATCTGGTCAGGTATTTTGGGAGATGGCGTGATGGACAGGCGGTATAATCCCACTCAAGCAATGTAAGTGTTTGCCACTCCAGTCCGTTCTCTGAGGAACATATTTCTCTCTGCCCATTTGTGGGGGAGATTGGCTACTTTTGCCGTGACCTCTTCCCAGTTCTTGTCTACCTGGAGGTCGGTCCTAATCTGACTCCAAGCATTGTGACCGGACTGTCGGTCCATCGTCACAGATTTTACTGGCTGGCATGGACCTGCCTCTCCACATACCGAGTGTCAAGCTCACTAATTTGTTTCAGTTAATACAGGCTCCATTAATCTGCTGGTATTCTTTCAGTATAGTGCCGACTACTTCTATATATGAAGTATCTGGCACCACAACAATGATGTCGATTGCCTACGCAGACACTGCCCTCCTGTATCTATATTCTATTGGAATTCCTTTCAACTTGTCTCTTCTCCTCGGCCAGGTGGATAAAAATCGGGTGATGGTATTGAGAAGATTTGTCACACTCACCTAGAAATGGGCTAAAAGGAAGCTGTTCTTGAAAGGTCGAGCGGAGGTAGCGATCACGTATATCGTTTCCGTAATATCCACTGACCCTCGTGCCTTGCCCCTGTCCGCGCCTCACCAGATTGGAGCGACTGCTAGATAATTTTGTAGTCTTACAATACATATGTAATAGTTATTTTCTAGTTGTAAACGATCCCGAAATCCCTGTATTCTTGATAGGTATAGTAGTTTTGTTTGAGGATCTCCTTGGAAATACCTTAAAGCGCAGTTTCCCCTTATTGAGATACTCTTACTAGTTGACATTTGTTTATTGTTTTACATTCTTATCATGACTATTTATTACAATTACTCATATTGTTATACCTCCTGTTTACCTTTTGATACAGTCCCATTTCCTTTATGATGCTTTTGCTCTTATATTGTCCCCAATATCTTGAACACTTATGGCCAATAAAAGAAATCACTATCATTATTTCTTGTATGGGAGGGCGGTGGATGGCAGTATCGGTAGAGGGTCGGACGCCATGCTTTGCAACAAAAATTTACGGCCCTTGCCATTCTGAGTTCAAATCCCGCCGAGGTTAACTTTGCCTTTCATCCTTACGGGGTCGATAAAATAAAGTACCAGTAATACACTGGGATAATTGCTGGCCTTGTGCCAAAAGTAGAAACAATAATTTCTTGTATGAGCGGTGGATTGGTAGCATCGGTGGAGGGTCGGACCCCATGCTTTACAGTATAGAGTTACGGCCCTTTACGGTCTGAGTTCAAATCCTGCCGAGGTTAACTTTGCCTTTCATCCTTACGGGGTCGATGAAATAAAGTACCAGTAATGCACTGGGATAATTGCTGGCCTTGTGCCAAATGTAGAAACAATTATTTTCGTTGCTGCTGTGGCTGTTACTATATTCGTCATTGTTATTGTTGCTTGTTTGTGTTGTATCTTTTGTTTTTGTTGTGATGGTAGTGTTGTTGATAATGTTAGCGGTGACATTGTTGTTAGTGCTGTTGCTGTTGCTTTTGGCTGGGCTATTGCTCACTGTTGTGGCGATGGGGGTGGCAGCATTCACGGTGGCAGACTTTGGCAGTGGCGGGAAACCCAGTTCGTACATACCTCATGAGCACGTAATTTTTGATGTTGGTTACTATTGTTGTTGGTGATGGTTCTTCTATGCTGCCCCTGCTGCTGATACTGTTTTTGTTGTTGCTGCTGTTGGTGGTGAAATGTTGATGTTGGTGGTGACGTTAGTGTTTTCGTGCATCATGCTTTTGTTTATTTTTAGGAGAAGACTCTTCGATATCTACCATCTTTCTTTCTTTTTATTTATTGGGGTGAAATGAAGTAAATACAGCTTTAGCTCTTTAGGGGCTAGAGATAAGGGAAAACCGCCAATCTCCTTGGAAGTTAATCGGTATAAACACAGAAATGTATAAAAGTTTCTAACAAAACCGACCCAGTAACAGCTGAATATTAACAAAACTCCTACAGGCACTACACACATATTATGTTGATTACCTTTAATACAATAAAAAACATAAAATGAAAATAAGACTGCATGTAATCAAAGCAAACAGAGTTGCGCCTGGTCGTGCAGTGAAAGCTACAAAAATATTTGAAAGCAAAATAGAACAATTTCTTATATATGATTACATAGGTATAAGCAAAATGTTTCTGCATATATTAGCATTAGTACAGAAATCAGCTAACACAGCAACAAGTGGATTTACCCGTATGATAGTTGCTGCCTTTTTGAAATATCTGCAAGCAACTTCTTATCTACTTTCAAAGTAGTTCTCAGACATAGCACTAAATTACACATGATATGTTTCACATAGAGTTAAATACAATTGATGTAGAAAGACAGCTAAAATAATCCCCATTAATTTCAAAATTTCTGTCAGGAGTTGCAACCGGTAGATAGTATCAGCAATAGAAAGACTAATGGAAACATTGTTTCCTTGGTTCAATTTGACGAGTTCCACTCCACACGATTGGCGAATGAGTCCTGGGATCTTGTCGATCGAAATACTTATTCGGGTGCAAGTACCATTGTGTACTTAACTCATTCGTTACACGATATGAAGAAGAGATACGTTATTAGAAAAACTTGAAATGAAAATATTTACCCTGAATTTCAGAAATATTTCATTCCTTTAATATTGTAATAGCTCCCATATTATTTTAATATTACATTCGCATGACCGAGTCCCTTTACTGAAAAGGTTTATAGCGAAAGGGATTATATTATTTTACAGACAAATCGAACTTTTGTGATGTGCATTCAATAGTGTTTACGGATAATACTATGATATATCATATTTTTTCTGGTGCCCGTTTCTCATTGCTTTGCTGAAGATAGCGTCCTAGGTGTATATATTTTTATAAGGGTTTCTTGGAAAATACGCAAAATATATATTTATTTTATATATGCATTGTTTTATTGTCTTACTAGCTGAATGACCCGGCGTTGCCCGGGTTACTGCTGTTTTTATTCAGATTAGGAAACAATAAATATGAAGAATTTTTTTTTCTCATATTCATTTTACATAAAATATGTCAAAGTTGTAATGATAATAGAATTTAGAAATGAAAATCTCTTCAACCCGGTTTTACCATCTTCTTTTCTCAACCAAGAAACCAACAAAAATCACAAAAAGGGAACACAAAAAAATATATATATTAAGAATAGCAAACAGAAATCGTAATAAATTTTCTGTCGAAAACAAAAATACAGCCAAAAAACAGTTTTTTTTTAACGGATGATAAAGTACTGTAAAGTTGTTGGAAGAGCCTGATAGAATGAGATGAGCAACAGCCAGAAGCACAGCAGCAGCAGTATTTCAAACTGTCCACCATTTAGGGTCGTAATCTTCAGTTTCGATATCAGATTTATGACAGAGGTATATCGTGAATTATTGAATTTTATCGATTTTTTTGCGTAATTGGGGATCAATTTTAAATATATAAATTCTGCATGACCTAATTGAAGCTATTTCGAATATTGATAAGTAATTTTCCATTGAAGGAGGTGTTTTATTTTAATCGTATAGAAAAGGAACATGCACACACACTCGCTTTTATAGATAATGATATATATATATCTGTATGTGAGTGTGTGTATGTGTTTGTATATATATAAACTCTTTTTGTGTTAAATCATCTCAGTGGTAATGCACGTTACAGGACCTCTTTGTAGACTATGTTGCGGGTCATACCGTTGGGTGTGTATGAAAAAAGGGAGTCCTTACTCCCAACTCGCGAGCAAGGAACATAAAGTTGGCCATGAGCAAAGCAGGGCTCTTTTAGATGAATGCCCGCCACGGACAAAGTTTGACCCTGAGATTTGTTTATGGTGATCGCGAAGCAGGGCCTTACGGGAAACTGATGTCGTCTAAAACCTATCGGGATGTCCGTGGTCGAAGGTTGGATGCTTAGCCTTGGGATCATGACGGTCTCACCTTTACCACAACCAGTTAAAATGGTTGCTTCAATGAGATGGTTCGTCATTGATTTGACTACCATTCGAGTGCCGTTGCACTGTTTTGGGGGGCGCATGTTACGCATAAGCATAATCGGACTGCCGACCTTGAGCTTCAGGATGTGGGGTGGGAGACCTGGGAGGTCAAGGCTATTCAAAAACTCTACTGGGTAATCCGTCGCCTCCTGTGGATCGGTGACGCGGTCTATAGACTTAAAAAATTTCTCTTGGGCTGGAATCTTGCCGAGTAGCTCTTCGTTGAGAGCATTAACAGCAGAGTTTTGGGGGGCTAGCATGGCTCTTGAACTAAGCCAATCTAAGTTAGTGTAGTTAACCTGTAGGTTTGGAAAAACAGCTTCTAAATGGGCCTGAGGTCTGTCAACTGTATTACTGACAGATACCAGCGACACCTCACCCTTTTCGTTGGAAGGAAGTCGGCCTTCCCCTATAGCTAGGATGGCCTTGCCGAATTCAGCAGACGTGCTGTCCCCGAGCAACTGCGCCCGCATGTTAACGCTCAGGCGGCGTGTCCGAACGATAGGCCAAAGCGTCGACGACTTCAGGCATGCGCGGACTTCATCAGCCCTTGTCCCTTTGGGGATAACAGGCAGCGTTTGCCTGAAGTCACCCGAAAGCAGTAAAGTCACGCCACACAAGGGTGCCGAGGAGTTCCTGATATCTTTTAAACTCCTATCTAATGCCTCCAGAGCACCCTTATGTGCCATGGTGCATTCGTCCCACACAATGAGGCAACATTTTGCGAGAAGTACCGCTTTGTTGGAGTGCTTGCTAATGTTGCACGTCGGCGTATCAGTTCGTGCGAGGTCCAACGGAAGCTTAAAGGCAGAATGAGCCGTCTTCCCTCCAGGCAGCAAGGTAGCTGCGATCCCCGATGAGGCGACCGCAAGGGCAATCTTTTTTTGTTGTCGAAGACGCGCCAAAATGAGGGGGGTAACGAAAGTTTTGCCTGTACCGCCAGAGGCATCAAGAAAGAAGACACAACCTAATCCACCCAGTGCACTGTCAACGACAGTCTCATAAGCAACCCTTTGCTCGGGAAGAAGCTTACGTTCATTTTCATCTAGGAAAGTTGTCAACATGGCGACATCGTAAGATGTCTCCAACAGAATATCTGGACCCAGCACATTAACATTTTCCCTGCTGGCGGCTGGCAAGCCGTATGTTGGCAAGTCATTCCTCCCTAGTTGAAGGAGCTCTTCTTGGATTGAAATTAGCCCTTGGTTGTAAATGATTTCGGTGAACCCCACTTCTAAAGACGGATTTTGCCGTTTGGCTGTGCGGAGGAAGTCCTCGCACAAATCGTCCCTGTACTTCAGCCAAAGGGCTGAAGGGTTAGCTAAGCCACAATTGTGCAGCAAAAAGGCAAACAGTTCCCTTAATTTCTGTGGGTATTTCAGCAGAGCACCATCGGCGAGGGTTGAGTCCCATTGGGAGTCATCTTCCAAGAGACGAAGCCTAAAGCAAGCTTCTCGAAAAGTGTTGCAAAGTTCCCCGTTTACTGTTTTTAAGTCAAAGAAACCTTGCGGCCCCTTGACCTCGTGCAGAAGAATGCGCAGGTGAAAGCACTCAGGTTGGGTTGGGGGAACCATGTAGACTCTACCGAGGCAGTCAGAAAATTTAACTCCCGGATGCGATTCAACTGCCTCACCAGTTTTTTCGCCGTACCCAGCTATTGCGGCGCCAAGTGAAGTAGGACGGCACCTGAGGGTAAATTAGAGTTCTCGCAAAAGCGTCTACGTGACAGAGCTTAAAGAAAGCGGTTAACGTGGTTTCTTTGGAGTTAGCCGCAACTTGAGCAGCATTTCCGGCCGTAAAATAAACCCGCTGTCCGTTCTCTAAGTGGACCGCCAGGTTTGTGATTTTGGGGGTACCTTTCATGGATAGAAAAACCAAAAATTCGCCAAAACGCTTCGTTTGTACTTATGTACCGGACCGATAGGTACTCACTGACCTCGTCCCGGTCGGACTGGAGGGCGAATGCGGCGGAATCGCAGCCCTTGTTGACGTACTTGCAAACATATTTAATCGATTTAACTGAGCTACAGAATTCCACATTAATGTGGGCTTGGAACGTCGAAGTGAGAAGTGGACAATAGGGGACCACCCATCGATTGTCGACTTACTTGCCCCTTACAATGGCAGTAAAACCACCGTGTTCAGGCGACCGGCGCCTGTACAGGGGATAGCCGTCATGCCCTGTCTGGGTCTCTGAAACAAATTTCCTAGGGTACCTCTTACTACAGATCCCGTCTTTCTGACACGAATGGTTAGAACCCGGATAACAGGGTCCGTGTATCATGGAAGTCGTAACGACGTCGAAGAGTTCTTTGTCGGTGGCAGGGTTGGGGATCTCTGCGCAGATAAATTTGTCGATGTCGTTGGAGTTGATCTTGTTCTGCAGCCACAGTAACAGATGAATGTGAGGCAGGCCCCGTTTCTGCCATTCTACGGTGTACGTATGGCATCTAGCAGGGCCGAAGATGTTGGCTTTTGCACAACATGCCTTCATTTTCTGTATGTTCCTCTCGAAAGCCCTCGCTATGAGGTCAAGGCGGTGGTGGTATGACTGCCCTGGAAGGAGTTCTCGGGTGATCTCATCCGCCTTCGGGTTGCACGTGAAGGTGATGAAGAGGTCAGGACGGCCGTAGGCCCGCACGTAGGTCATGGCGTCCTGAGTCCTCTCGTGCATGTACCGAGGCCCTCAGTGAAGGTAGAAGGCAGGATACAGTCCATGCCAATGTTTCAGGGATCCCCGTCGTTGGTCAAGCCGTCTCGCAGGTGTATGTAGCTTTCGCTACGCAGTTGCTGCTGGTGGGTTCGAATTAAGGCCAGTCGTTCTGACTCCATCTTTGCTGCCATATCCACTGCAAATTGGTTCAGTAGGTCCTGCGATCTGTGCAAACTGTTGAAACAGTTTCTCCGAGGCATGAGTCGGTATGCGTAAAATTCCTTGCAGGACACGGTTTGGGCGGCAACAACGGAGGGCTGGTTTGGCTGGCAGTGTGGAGTCTTGAAGTTGTAGCCGTCCTCGCCGTGGGGGAAAAAGTAGAGGGTATTGGAGGCTGTCGTAGCATCGGTGTGTTTCGCGTATTCTGTGGAGGCCAGTTGCACGGTTGGATATGACGATATCCCGGGGGTTGTGCTGGTCTCCGTGAAGGACGACTGCCACCTCGTTACACGCGGGCGCGTTGAATCGACGGGCGTGTTCTCCGGATGGTCTTTTGTCGGCATCGATGACAATGTTGAAGTTAGGCAGGTCAGTAGTCTCCAAGGTGTACTTGAAGCTCTGCACGTAGCTGTTTTCGGAGTATAGCATTTGCTGCAGCGCAAGGAGGACGTCTCTGTCCAGGTTCTCTCTAGTGCCATCAGGCTGGGATGACAGATGAGCGCATGTCAGCCTGCTTGTTGTAGTCAGCTATGAAGTAAATTTGTAGGAAGGCGGGTTGCGCTGACGGCGCAGGCTGTAGAGGACCGACATAGTGGTAAACCTGGCCCTGAACCTTAAAGGTTGGCATCCACCCGCTTTCTCGGACAATTTTGGCCCCGAACGAAGTCATCTGGAAGGCGCAGTTGTATTTCCTTATGTTGCCAAGGAAGTCTGTTGACGTAGAGGTCTCTCCGCTAAGAAGTTCTCGCAAAGGTTCTGGAGGGGCCGCCAAAGGAGGAAGTGAAACCTTCCCATTAGAGCAGCACAGGCCAGGTGGTTCTCCGGGCCACTTCTCTGCACTACAGAATTGGCATATGACATCCATCCTGCCTAGTTGAATGTCCGTACGGTCGGAGTATTTTACTGTTGGATCGTAGTTGAAAGCCTTCATAAGACAAAATGACTGATGTGGACTCGTTGTTCCTCTGGCGGTGTCTCTTCGTGCGTTGTTTGTGTCCAACCGAGCACGGCGGGCTGTTTGATGTTCTGCGGCACGGGAGGCGGCGGTGGATACAGCGTTCTGGGACCTTCGGATGGCTGTCTGTATCTCGGTGTGGGATGCTCTGGCAGCTGCGGTGGAGGCGGATTCCTTTGACCTTCGGATGGCTGTCTCCTGGTCGGTTTCTGCGGCACGGGAGGCGGCGGTTGAAGCAGCGTTCTTTGACCGTCTGGTGGCTGTTTGCTGTTTAGTTTCGGAGGCCTTTGCAGCAGCAGTAGTTGCAGCATTCCTAGCCCTACGAAGAGCTCTTTGGCTGTCACTCTCTGCTGCCCTAGAGGCGGCTGTTGCAACTGCATTCCGACAATTACGAATGGCACGATTCGAAGCGGTAACTGTAGATAGAGAGGCGCTGGGTTGGGTTGTGCTAGGGGTACTTAAGTTTGAAAGCGAAGTAACAGGGGTTTGTGGCCAAAAATGCAGTCCGGCATCCGTAGACTGCTCATTCAATCGCCTCTTTTTTGAAACAACAGACGATGTTTTCCTACGGCTAAGGGTACTCTTTCTTTTCAGTGGCATGGTTGCAATAGTACAGTAAACAGTAAAGGGGAAGCAGGTTTAGAGCAAAGGCAAAAAAGCGAAGGTGATAAGCAGTATTTTGGGGAAGATAAAAAAAAGTGACAAATTGTTACAATTTTAAGCAAGAAAAAAGTAAACAAAAACATACTGGGAATGGCAAAGTTCGAAAGCGAGGTCACAAAATGTAATGCAGTGAGAGTGAAACACACGTCTACTCAGTAGCCTAACCAAGTAGCAAGTGTAGCGTTTGAAAACCAAAGCTTTGCAGGCCACTCAAATCAACGATAAGAGTCTGCAGAATTTTTTGATAGCAGTCATGCCAAAACAGAATAAAAGCTGCCACCTTCAGCCGTCCAGGAAATTTTTTTTTATTCAAGGCGAAAATTTGTCCACTTCTCGACCGAAAGAAAACAAAAACTGACTCAACTGGTGCCAGGTGGTCAGAACTGGCAGGAACTGGTTTGTGTCACGTGAAGCTGTAACTATAGCAACAGTGGTTCCTTCGGTCTCAAAGACCAAAGTAAGTGGAGAGGGGAAGGTAATGTTACTGTAACACCAACAACGTCTCTCTCTATATTCCTCGCTCAATAAAGAAGGGGGAGGGGGAAGGTAATGTTACTATAGCAACAGTGGTTCGCTCACTGACCAAAGTGGAGAGGGGAATGTAATATTTCTGTGACACCCAAAACTTCTCTCTCTATCTTCCTCTCTCTCACTCTTATCATAAAATTTTAGTCTCCTTAGATATTTGCATTGGCATTACTGGTTTATAACAGCAACTGCTCATATACCTTTTACTGACCTGACCTATTTTCACCCCTAAAATAACTTTCTCATTCTTCACACTCCATTCAAAACTGAAATCTGCCTTATTCTACCCCTAAAATAAGCTTCAATTACTACTATTTTACCATTTGGCCAATTATTAACTTTCTATTGGTTAATTCTAAACCTCTTACCAAACAGACAGAATATATTAGATCTTTGTTGGTTTTATTCAATGAACAAATATAATTATTTCTTACGTCAGCATACGACCTATTTTCATCCCTAAAATAATCTTTCATTCATAATATTCTTTTCCATCCAAAACTGAAATCTACCTTCCTCTACCCATAATTTAAGGTTCTTCTACTACTATATTACTATCTTGACCCTCACTATCTCTCTATTGGTCAATTCAAAACCTGTTCCCAAACAGACCTATTGTATTGAATCTTTGTTTTTTTCAATAAACAAATATCATTATTTCTGAAGACAGCGCATATATATGTGTAGGTATGTATATTCCCTCTGATAGTTTGTATAAATATTGTACATAGATCTATAGAATATGCATACCAACTCTAACACATATATATCCTAGAAACGATCGTAAAATGATGAATTTTTTTTAATATAAGGAACTGTTTCTTTGTTTATTCATTATTTTATTAATTTATCTTGACTCTGTTTTCCGTTAATTTTCACCGATATCCGGATTACATTGAGTTCTTCATACGGATTGGACACTACCGTTAATTTTTGTTGGATTTATCTGCATATATATATATATATATATATATATATATATATATATATATAATTGGTGTTGGATGCTTAAAGCGTCCGTATGCGGTAGGCCGTATGAGGACCCGATATCACAGAAAAAAAAGAGAATCAGTGTTGTGACGAAGCGACGAATGGAATTTATTGGACATATTACAATCGTTTCTCTGGCGACCAGAGATTTTCCTAGGAAAATCTGCTTCGTAGAATCAAGACGTATCTGAGGACCTTGCGATTTTTAGGGTCAGGTTCGATCGTGCCTCGAGCTGGGCGCCAGAAAAACGATTGTAATATGTCCAATAAATTCCATTCGTCGCAACACTGATTCTCTTTTTTTCTGTGATATATATATATATTCGTTTTTGAATTTGTCTTGCGAGATTTCTTATGTGAAAACGTGTGTTGAGACAGATACTTTTGGAGGCTCATGTTGCCAATGAAAACACACGCACCTGTTGGTTTTCACTTCAATTTATTACATGTTTCCGGTTGGTTCGCTGGTTGATTGGTTCGATAACCGGAAGGTTGTTTATATATTGTCAAAGCTCTTTCGTCACGCATTCTGTGACCTCCTCAGTGACTAGCTTTTTATTTGTGTGTGTGTGTGTGTCCTTTGTTTTGTCCTACATCATCTTGTTTTTGGTGTAGGACAGAACAAGGGATAGGCACAACAAATAAAAACCTAGTCACTGAGGAGGTCACAGAATGTGTGACGAAAGAGCTTTGGCAATATATAAACAAACTTCCGGTTATTGAACCAACCAACCGGAAACTTATAATAAATTGAAGTGAAAACCAACAGGTGTGTGTGTTTTTATTGGCAGGATGTCCCTCCCAACGTATAACTATATATATATATATATAGAGAAAAAAAAATGAAATCGAAAATGCAACTGGAGTCTTATTTAAAAAAATATATATATATTTATTTGGTTCCTTTACCGGTTTCGCAGTTCTTCTGCTTTTCAAAAGTAGAGTTGAGATGGAGGGTCTGTAGTTTTTCTCACATCTGAGAAAAACTACAGACCCTCCATCTCAACTCTACTTTTGAAAAGCAGAAGAACTGCGAAACCGGTAAAGGAACCAAATAAATATATATATCTTTTTTTAAATAAGACTCCAGTTGCATTTTCGATTTCATTTTTTTTTCTTTATACTTTCACTCGTGTAGGACACCTCGGTTATTTTTCATTTTGTAAAAAAAACCTCACTTTCTAATATATATATATAATATAGTATATAGAGAAGAAAACACAAAAAGGGGTTATGTTTTCATTTACAAGGAGTGGAGAACCACTAAAGTGAAGGATATATGGTCTACGAAAAGTGGAGAAAATACATAACAATTAAGAGGTAAAATTAAAACGTAAAACACCCACCTTTATAATTATACACACCTGGGCATTCCCAAAGAAGAGAATGTTTCGCCAAAGTGCTGGTTCGATACCTGCTCAGAAATTATCAACAGGTGGAAAGAAGGTACAACGAACACATCTAAGGATATTTCAGACAGCTGAATAAAGCACGTGGTGTTAGAATGAAAACACGCGCACCAGACAGTATATAGTGGTATGAATGGATCAAGAAGCCGCTAGAAAAGGCAGCTTATAACCATTCAACTTAGCTCAACTAACAAAGAATTTAGGTGCGAAAACAATTGAAAGAACGGAGTTGAAGTGAGAGAGAGTGAGAGAGAGAGATAGAGAAAGCGAGAGGGAGAGAGAGAGATGGCTGACTAAATGCACACACGAAATTTCCTCCTTTTTTTTCTGCGTTTTGTTTTTAACTCTCGTCTATCTTTCTAGTTTTTATTCTATCTCTCTTTTTATCTTCTGATGAAAGTCTATTGTTCGAAATGTTAAGACACTTTTCCTACTATATCAAACGTTAAACTAATATATATCATTATTGTACTGTATTGTTCTACTGTGTTGTTTTCCACCGCAGAATCTGCACGAATAAATATTGTAACTATATCTATAAAATATTTACCAACATTCAAATGGTTCTTACTGCAGCATTTATGCCAACTGAGCTTTCTTCTCTACAGGTTATACGTTTCTCTTTCAGTAACCAAAATTGGGAACAGATCTGGAATAGCTTTCTGGTTTGTGGGGAGGGGTTCATCGGAACTTGCATTTCTATAGAGACCCCAACAAATCTCATATTGCTTCATGCCACATCCTAACTTCCCACATGCCCACAATATGTATCATACGTGATCTTATTTTAATAAACAAAATTGTATATACATTGAGAGATAGACGGAGAAAATGAACATTTCCATTTCAAATCAAGTTGGCTCACATTTAAAACTAAACGATGCCAAACATACT
>OZ024741.1:193000652-193043152 GCA_964016885.1 Eledone cirrhosa
AATATCATCATATATATATATTTTTTTTTAAAGCCCATTTCAGGTAGATTTTAATTCCTATTAGTCTATGTTATGGAATAAAGAAAATTTTAACCGGAATGAAACCATGAATAATACTGTGCCAACATTGAGAATAAACCTTACACAGTCGAATATGTGGCTTGTTAAAAATCTATAGATTATAAACACAATGCTAGGCGTTAAGTGTAGTAACTCCACTAAAAGTGACGCTATACATCAAAAATAAGTATTTGGCTTTGAGTCAGCCCATTGAAGAGCATTCAGGAACATTTTACACGCCAAGACAAACAATTAAAAATAATTCATACCATTTCTTTCTAAAATGTTTCGCGCATATATGTACACACAAAAGTACACCCACACAAGTACACACGTATACTATATATTCTTTTATCTTTCTATTGGCTTCAGTCATTAGACTGCGGTCATGCAGGGGCCTCATATATATATATATATATACATATATACACACACACACATATATATATATATATATATATATATATATATATATATATATATATATATGGGATAACAAGTTATCGTTTCAGGTAATCCAGTTAGAGGTTGTGAGTGCTCTGTACTATGGGTAGTTTTAACTCTTTACTACTATGTATATATATATGTATATATATATATATATATATAAACAATGAGTTATATGCTTGTTGATGAATATTCAAGAGAATTGTGTCCATAACAGATATGAAGCACTCTACAAGGAAATTTTTATCTGGAGTATTATAATATGAATAATAGTAATAAATGGAAAATATCACTATAGCATCATATTTATTTTATTATACATATTTCAAGGATACCAAATTATGGTATGCTTTCATCAGATAAAATACAATATTTGATGTATAAGATAGTGACATACTCAAAGTATAAACGTCCAACGTCAGCTTACAATTCCACTGTAAAATAAGAAGAACAGTAGGAAAGGCTAATGGGATTTTCTCATAGAATAACAGCAAAACGTCTATTTACAAAAAAGGAATTTATCGTACCGGTTTCAGCCAAACGTTGTTTGGCTTCTTCATGCTACAGGAAATGTGATTAGGAGTGTATAATAAAATTTATAAGGTGTATATTAATAAGTAGATGGTACAAGAGAACATAGTTTACATACATATAAAAATAAGTTCACATTTTCGTTTATCGCTTTTCTCTCTCTGTCCTCCTTGGTGGTGTGAAATAGAAGTCAGTTTGTTCTCTGTTCTTGCTCGACTGGTGTTGACTTCAACTGCAGTGGTAGTAGTGGTAGTAGTAGAGGGGGAGAAGAAGAAGAAGAAGAAGAAGAAGAAGAAGAAGAAGAAGAAGAAGAAGAAGAAGAAGAAGAAGAAGAAGAACAACAACAACAACAACAACAACAACAACATCAAAAACCAGAGATATCGCTGAGGTTGCGACATCTCTGGTGCTTCCTTGACGGTGAACAGGTGCTGTCACCGTTTGCCAGACGCGCCTTCCCCCAGCTCGTCTCCTTGGCGGAGCTGCAGTTCTGGATCAGGAGAGACCGATGCTTGGAAGCTAGAATGTCTCCAAGCGCTTACCGCCCTCTGGGCACTAGTATCGGTGGAACATCCACCTCGGCATTCCATAGAGGGCTAGTGGAGGGGAAGAGCGACGACGTTCTCGGGGAGACCCTGGGCGTCGAAGATTATCAGCTGGCAGAAATCCCTGGGCGTGGAAGACGATCGGCTGTTCGCTCTCTTCAGCCCAGGGCCTATGGATAACTTCCAGAAATCCCTTGCCTGGCAGTGCTACCGAGGAGCTTTGCCGGTTCGAGATAAGCTCTACAGGCAGGGAAGTGCCGTCAGCCGAGCCTGTCCGAGATGCGCGCAGAGCTACGAAACCGTCATGCACGCACTCGTTCAGTGTCCGAGTATTGCTGACTTGTGGAGCTATGTCGAACAGTTGCTGTCGCGTGTAGGACCGATCCGGTTATCGACTGAGTGCATTGTGCAGATGTTCTCGCCGTCTTCCTTCGAGGAGGAAGGGCAGGTGGTTTTCATCTGCCTGGTGGCCATGGCGAAAGAGATTGTGTGGTGGACTAGGTTGAAAAGGTTAAAGACAGACACTTTCCTCTTCGGCGAATCCCTGATGAACTTTTTCAAGTTTCACTTGAAGAAGAAAATCAGGGTGGAGAGGCAAGTGCTGCCTTCTAGCAAGTTTGTTGAAAGGTGGGTGAATGTAGCGAGAATGGTCCGAGTGAACGGCACCGCTCTGAATATACGCCTGTAGTTTGAGAAATGGAAAAATTGAGAGTGGTCAGGGTGGCCGTGGTCTTTTGTGCGGTTTTCGCCACGAGTAACCCTCAGAGGTTTACCCCCTATTGGGTAATTTTTCATTGTTTCAATTTTCATTTTTATTGTTTATATATATATATGTTTCTATGTCTTTTTTTTCTTTTTTTATATAAATAATAAAAATCTTTACACGCACAAAACCCACATCATACCGTGCTGTGCCGTCTGTAATGTTTTTCTTGATGTCAGCCCTTGTGGCCAATAAAGAAATCATTATTATTATTATTATTATTGATTGATCGAGCGTCTTTTTGCTCGTTCCCGAAAGTCTCTTTATTTACGTGTCAGAAAATCCTTTATTGTAAATTTTTGTTATCGTGTAAGGGACATAAACCCTTGGACTCTGCCCTGTGAAGTGAAAAGTATAATATCCGCGCCTTTTGGCCCAAATATTTGAACTTTTTACATTTAAAAATTATTTTAAAAAAACATGGCTGAGCCAATTTTCAATGTCTTTGAAACCACCAACCTACTTCCTGGAGCAACAAGAGCGACGCACAGTGTCATACAGCACAGTTGGCACGAAATCGCGTCGTGTGGAGAGAGCAACGGAGGCCCAAATCCAGAAAGCCTTGGGAACTGTGTGGGCACGGAAAGCCCACATCACCCGAGGAAAGAGGTATGCTACGCTGGACGTCATTTTTGCTACCACCCAGGAAGCAAAATCGCACTCACTAAGGACCCTACGAAGTGATGACATAACGTTAGTCCCGTTTTACTGCGGGAAAAAATTGCAAAGGTCAGGGTAACCCAGGTCCCGCCCTTCGTACTCATGCCTTGGCTGATCGTGTTGTTCTTGTGGGCATCGAGGATAAAACAACCATTCTGCAGGTACAGAAGTTGGGGGGAGAGGACTGGTCCGGTATTGGAATGGAGATGCTCATCCAAACCGACCAGGACTGCATCAACGCTATTCCTGACGTAATAGACCTCGGGAGTGGCTCCCAACTTCCCATATCTGTGGAAGGAAGGCGCCCAAAATGCTTCAACTGTGGATCGAAGTCTCACCTCAGGTCCTTCTGCCCACTGAAAATAACAAAGGTCAAGGCCCCCCCTCCTTCCAACGCCGGAACCGCTGCCATCAGAAACAGAGCAGTCAGCGAAAAGGTCGGGAGTTTCTACAGAGAGTAGGAGGACATCGTCCATGGCACCCACATAAAAGGCTCGGACAATAAAAACAGCGATGGCAGCGGCAGCAACAAAAAGAGTTGCACTAGCTGCACCTGTGCCCAGAACGGCAAACCAGGCTCCACCACCACTACCACCATCACCAACAACAACAAAGACAAATGAGAGGGTAGAACTCATACCCCTCCCCGACCTCTCACAGTCAGATAGAGTATGAGGCGGCAGAGGAGTGGAAAACGGTTGGCCAAAAAAAAAAAAACGCAAAAAAACCACAGCTTCTCCCTCCAAAAACGAAGCCATAGAAAGAGGGGTAAAGGCTGCAAGGAGACTTGCAGCAACACCACCACCATCATCATCACCACCACAAGAAACACCACCAACAACAACCACACCACCACCAGCATCACCACAAACAGCAACATCGCAAACACAACACAGCACACACACCCAACAGCAACAACAAGAAAACAGCCCCCCCCCCCTCATACAAAAAAATCATTACGCAGCCATAAACATGACAAATAATAAAGAACTCTTAGAACATATAAATCAGCACAGAGACTTTACAAACATAAATTACCACAGCCCACCAACACCAGGAACATTAGCAAAAATATTAACATTGTCGAAATTAAACTTGAAGATTATAAACAGTTAAAACAAAAATTCAAAAACTGCGTTGGGGATTTCAGAGGGTCATTCTCCCAAAGAATCTACACAGATATCATCTTGGAGAAACCGATGACCAACCGAACGGACGGTTCTACTGTCCCTTCCCCACACGATCAAAGTAAGTGATCCTTTCTCACTTACCCCGTTCCTCACCCAGCATGGCCGAACTGAGAATAGGCAGTGTAAATATACGTGGCCTGGGATCATCTAGGAAACAGGATCACCTGACCAGAATCTCCGAAGCACGAGACTTCGCACCAATCTTCGGCGGCTATGATGTATACGCATCTCCCAGCCGTCTGGGATTGGCGGGGAGGAGTTGCTGTGCTTTTACGGGGATGCTTTGATCACGCCATACGGGCCATCTTCCTGCATCCAGAAGGTAAGTCGGTGGTGCTGGACGTGATCAGCAGTGTAGGCAATGCTTTCAGGCTAGTAGCCCTCTACGCCCCAATAGGGGAAGGACGGCCAGATTTCTTCAGGCGTCTAGAGACCTTTCTTGGAACGTCCAGCTCTTTAGTGTTAGTGGGCGACTGGAACGGTACTGAGATGCACGCTGGTATTATGTGGGACTAGTAGACAGGAGAGGAGGGTGTAAAAGCCTCAATAACCTGCTCAAACCTTTTGTACTGTCTGACAGGTATCAATTGGATTATCCAAATGTGCCAATGTGGACATGGCCAAACAGCATCGGGTCATGCAAATCATATTAAGATAGGGTATTCTGTAGGGAAACAGATAAGGCTGGTGTAGGTTGTCCACAATTTAAAGTAGTCGACTACACGGACCACAAATTTGTGATCTGTGAAGTTAACTTGAATAAACTCCATGGGCAAAGGCCCGGTTACTGGAAACTGAACGCGTCGTTCCCGGCGCGCAAAGCTTACAGAAACCGGATTGGCGAATTAGTTAAGCGTGCATTGACAGGTGCGATCATCAAAATAGGTGGTTGTCTACCCTGAAAAGGGCTATTAGGGTATAATCAATAAGGTTTCGCAAAGGAGTAGTGATAGAGGAAAATAGAGTTGAGGGAGAGCTAGTTAGAAAGCTAGAAGAGGCGTTTAGGACAGGCATCACAACCGACATGCTTGCGGCGAGATTGGCACTCGACCAATTCTTCAACGCAATGCATGAAGGCTGTGTTGTCAGAGCTAGAGCACGTGCTCTGAGACACGAGGGGACGAGAAGCCGTTCAATGGGCCCGGATGGTGGAGGCATAACGTGTCAACAAATCAACAATTCGGTCTTTGCCTGATCAAAACGGGCGCATGTTACTCGGATCCGAGCAGATGTGTGCAGTTTTTCAAAAGCACTTTGTTCAATTGTTCGGAAGCGGCGGCGGGCCGGATCAGTGTATGGACTTCGGTGCATACCTTAACGGACTGCCGCGGCTCTAGACGACCGCAAAGCAGTGCTGCGAAAAGCCGATAACAGCAGGTGAAATACGGGAAGCGATGTCTGACTACACGAGGGGTAATAGACAACTTCAGGCCCATAAAGTTGCTAAAGGCAGATTTCAAGATTTGGGCCAAGGGGTTAGTAAAGAGATTGTTGCTTGTCGTTGGTGATCTGGTGGGAGAGGCAAAGACATGCGCCAGTCCGGACCGATCCATTCACGACAAACTCCATCTCATGCGATACATCATAGAGGGGGTGATAATGGAACCTTGCACGGGTGGGACCATGATAAACTTGGATCAATCTAAAGCATTTGATAGGGTCGACCATCAGTACCCGTCTGCGGTCCTCGAGGCGGCCGGCGTCAGGCCCGTTTTTAGCAGCTGGATCGCTGCGATGCACAGCGACATCTGCTCGATTGTGAGGGTGAATGGTCACCTGTTGCAGCCTTTCAGCTTCATGCGCTCGGTTCGCCAGAGGTGTCCCCTTTCGTCCCTCTTGTACGTACTGGCCCTCGAGCCATTGCTGTACAAATTGGAGACCATGAGAGGGGGGATCTCTCGTGAACTGGGATGTGGGAGCTCCGTGTCCGCTTACGCCAACGAAGTCACCATGGTGGTGTTGAGCACCAAACACGTCCAGATTCTCAGCACCGCTCTCAAGGAATACGAAGCGGTGACAGGAGCAAAGATAAACAAGGAAAGTCGGTGGGCATGCAGCTCGGCACGTGGAGATGCAAGTCCATGCTGCCCGACAGTTAAATTACTCGGAGTCTGGTTCGGTCCGGACCTCCAGATGGAGAAAAACTGGAGCGAGGTGACAAGCAGTGTGGCCTCTCTCACCCAGAAATGGGCCGAGAGGAAGCTGTCCCTGAAAGTTCGGGCAGAGGTGGTGAATACGTTCATCGCATCCGTCATCTGCTACCACCTAACCGTTGTGCCTTGCCCCGGCCCATCTCTGACAAAAATGGAGTGCCTCTTCTTGCGCTTTTTATGGAAAGAACGTGCTAACATGGTCAGACGATCCATCTGCTGTCAACACCCGTTGCCTGGAGCGTTGGGCATGCCGTGGATGAGGATGCGCAAACACGCGCTGAGGCTGCAACATCCCTGGTGCTTCCTTGACGGTGAACAGGTGTGCTCACCGTTTGCCAGAGGTGTTTTTCCCTTCCTTGTCTCATTAATGAAACTGCAGTCCTGGATCAGGAAAAGACCGAGGGATAGCGCTTGAAAGCTGGAATGTCTGCAAACGCTCACCTCACTCTACGAGCTGGGCACTGATATCGGTGGAACATCCACCTCGGCGTTCTCTAGAGGACTAGTAGAGGGGAAGAGCAAGTATAAGGACCTGGAGATAGACATTGGAAAAATGTTGGCATTGAGAACTAAAACAATACAAGTGGTTGTAGGTGCTTTAGGAATGATACCTAAGGGGTCTAATGATTACTTATCGAAATCCCAGGAAACCCGCGTATAGGAGAAATATAAAAGATACTACTAATGGGAACTGCCCATATACTAGGGAGGATTCTGTCAATATAAGCACATCTCAAGTCTAAACACCTAAAGATGCATGTGTGTGTATGTATGTTCTTTCTTAAACATGGCGGACCTTGTTGTCTCTTGAGGTCACTGGTTGTGACTTGGTGATAACTCGTATGAACATAAAGCAAGATAAATGCAACTGTAATAATAACAACGATTTTATTTATTGGCCACAAGGACTGACATCAATAAAAACATTACAGACGGCACAGGACGGTACAGGACGGTACGATGTGGGTTTTATGCGTGTAAAGATTTTTATTATTTATATAAGATAAGAAATAAAAGACATAGAAACATGTATATATATAAACAATAAAAGTAAAAATTGAAACAATGAAAATTTCCCAAGAGGGGGGAAACCTCCGAGGGTTACTCGTGGCGAAAACCACACAAAAGACCACGGCCACCCTGACCACCAGGGCAAGCGCCCTCTCTCAATTTTTCCATTCCTCAAACTACAGACGTATATTCAGAGCGGTCCCGTTCACTCGGACCATTCTCGCTACATTCACCCACCTTTCAACAAACTTGCTAGAAGGTAGCACTTGCCTCTCCACCCTGATTTTCCTCTTCAAGTGAAATTTGAAAACGTTAATTAGGGATTAACCATTTCAACCTTGTCCACCACACAATCTCTTTCGCCATGGCCACCAGGCAGATGAAAACCACCTGCCCTTCCTCCTCGAAGGAAGACGGCGAGACCATCTTCACAATAGACTCAGTCGATAACCGGATCGGTCCTACACGCGACAGCGACTGTTCGACATAGCTCCACAAGTCAGCAATGCTCGGGCACTGAACGAGTGCGTGCACAACGGTTTCGTCGCTCTGCGCGCATCTCGGACAGGCTCGGCTGACGGCACTTCCGTGCCTGTAGAGCTTATCTCGAACCGGCAAGGCTTCCCGGTAGCACTGCAACGCCAGGGATTTTTGGAAGTTATCCATAGGCCCAGGGCTGAAAGTTCTCCGGAAGAGAGCAAACAGCTGATCTCTCCGAGAACGTCGTCGCTCTTCCCCTCCACTAGTCCTCTATAGAACGCCGGGGTCCCAGCTGGCAGAGGGCAGTGAGCGCCTGGAGACATTCCAGTTTACAAGCGCTATCCCTCTGTCTTTTTCTGACACGGGACTGCAGCTCCATCAAGGAGACGAGCTGTGGGAAAACGTGCCTGGCGAACGGCGACAACACCTGTTCACCATCAAGGAAGCACCAGAGATGTCGCAGCCTCAGCGCATGTTTGGGCATCAACAGCCATGGCATGCCCAGTCCTCCACGCAACGGGTGTTGACAGCAGATGGATCGTCTGACCATGGGAGCGCGTCCCTTTACAAAAGCGGAAGAGGAGGCCGTCCATTTTGGTGAGAGTTGGACCGGGGCAAGGGTCGACGGTGAGGCGGTAGCAGATGACGGATGCGATGTACGCATTCGCCACCTCCGCCCGGCCTTTCAGGGACAGCTTCCTCTCGGCCCATTTCTGGGTGAGGGAACCACCTTGCCTGTCACTTCGTTCCGGTTTTTCTCCATCTGGAGGTCCGAGCAATTTAACCGGTCCGTCCGTCCAACGCCCCACGACGCTGTCGGACGGCATGGAGTTGCCTCTCCAGGTGCCGAGCTGCAAGCCCACCGACTTTTCCTGGTTTATCTTTGCTCCTGTCACCGCTTCGTATTCCTTGAGAGCGGTGCCGAGCATCTGGACGTGTCTGGTGCTCGACACCACCACGGTGATGTCGTCGGATTTCCCGCATCCTAGTTCGCGTGGGACGCCTCTCATCGCCCCCAGTTTGTGCAGTAACGGCTCGCGAGCCAATACGTACAAGAGGGACGAAAGGGGACAATCCTGGCGGCCTGAACGCATGTTGCTGAACGGTTGCGACAGGTGACCGTTCACCCTCACAACTGAGCAGATGTCGCTGTACATCCCTGCGATCCAAACCCTGAAAACGGGCCCGAAATTGGCTGCCTCGGTGACCGTCGCCAGGTACCGATGGTCGACCCTATCGAATGCTTTGGATTGATCCAAGTTGATCAGGGCCCCACCCGTGCCAGGTTCCTCAATCACCCTCTCTATGATGTATCGCATGAGGTGAAGGTTGTCGTGTATGGATCTGTCCGAAATGGCGTATGTCTGCGCCTCTCCCACCAGACCCTTGACGACAAGCGCCAACCTCGTTGCTAACACCTTGGCCAAAATCTTTAACAAGGGCTGACATCAAGAAAAACATTACGGACGGCACAGAACAGTACAAGACGATACAAAGTGGGTTTTGGTCGGGTAAACAGGTTATAACAAAATCGGGCTAGAAATCCAAAAAAATTGAAACAACAAAAATTCCCCAAGAAGGGGGAAACCTCCGAGTGTCACTCGTGGTGAAAACCACACAAAAGACCACGGCGACCCTGACCAACAGGCCAAGCGCCCTCTCTCACTTTTTCCACTCCTCTGTCTACAGGCGTATACTCAGAGCGGGCCCTTTCACTCAGACCAGACTCGCTACATTCACTCACCTTTCAACAAACTGACTAAAAGACAACACTTGCCTCTCCACCCTGATTTTCCTCTTCAAGTGAAACTTGAGAAAGTTAATCAGGGATTGGCCAGAGAGGAAAGTGTCTGTCTTTAACCCTTTCAACCTAGTCTACCACACAATCTCTTTCGCCATGGCCACCAGGCAGATGAAAACCAACTGCCCTTCCTCCTCGAAGGAAGACGGCGAGAACATCTGCACAATGCACTCAGTCGATAACCGGATCGGTCCTACACGCGACAGCAACTGTTCGACATAGCTCCACAAGTCAGCAATGCTCGGGAACTGAACGAGTGCGAGAAGGACGGTTTCATCGCCCTGCGCGCATCTCGGACAGGCTCGGATGACAGCACCTCCATGCCTGTAGAGCTTATCCCGAACCGGCAACGCTCCCCGGCAGCACTGCCAGGCCACTGATTTCTGGAAGTTGTCCATAGGTCCCGGGTTGAAAGTTCTTTTGAAGAGAGTGAACAGCTGATGGTGTTCGACGCCCAGGGTCTCCCTGAGAACGTCGTCGCTCTTTCCCTCCACTAGCCCTCTATAGAACGCCGAGGTAGATGTTCCACCGATACTAGTGTCCAGTCGGTAGAGGGCTGTGAGCGCTTTGCGACATTCCAGCTTCCAAGCGCTATCCCTCAGTCTTTTCTTGATCCAGGACTGCAGCTCCGTCAAGGAGACGAGCTGGGGGAAAGCGGGTCTGGCAAACGGCGACCACACCTGTTCACCGTCAAGGAAGCACCAGAGATGTCGCAGACTCAGCGCATGTTTGCTCATCATCAGCCACGGCATGCCTAGTCCCCCACGCAACGGGTGTTGACAGCAAATGGATCGTCTGACCATGGGAGCACGTCCCTTCCACAAAAAGCGGAAGAGAAGGCGCTCCATTTTGGTCAGAGTTGGTACGATGGTCAGGCGGTAGCAGATGACGGACGGTATGAATGCATTCGCCACAGCCTCCCCTCGGCCCGTTTATGGGTGGGAGACGCCATCCTGCTCGTCACCTCGCTCCAGTTTTTCTCCATCTGGAGGTCCGGCCGAAGCAGACCCCGAACAATTTAACCGGTCCTTCTGTCCAGCGCCTCACGACGCTGTCGGGCGGCATGGACTTGTCTCTCCAGGTGCCGAGTTGCAAGCCCACCCACTTTTCATGGTTTATCCTTGCTCCTGTCACCGCTTCGTATACCTTGAGAGCGGTCCCGAGCAATTGGACGTGTTTGGTGCTCGTCAATACCACGGTGACGTCGTCGCAGTAATCTGACACGGATCTCCCGCATCCCAGTTCGCGAGAGACCCCCACATCGTCTACAATTTGTGTAGTAACGGCTCTAGGGACAGTAGGTACAGGAGGGACGAGAGGGGGAAACTCTGGCGGACCGAGCGCATAATGCTGAAAGGTTGCGACAGGTGACAATTCACCCTCACAATCGAGCAGACGTCGCTGTGCATCGCAGCGATCCAGCCCCTAAAAACGGGGCCGAAGCCGGCCGCCTCGATGACCGCAACCAGGTACTGATGGTCGACCTTATCAAATGCTTTAGATTGATCCAAGTTGATCAGGACCTCAGTCTTGCCAGGTTCCTTAACCACGCTCTCTATGATGTATCGCATGATATGGAGGTTGTCGTGGATGGATCTTTCCAGGATGGCGCATGTCTGTGCCCCTCCCACCAGGTCACCGACGACAAGCATCAATCTCTTTGCTAACACCTTGACCAAAATCTTGAACTCTGCGATTAGCAGTCTTATGGGCCTGAAGTTGTTTATAACGTCCCCCTTGTTTGGGTTTTTTCTCAGCAGCACCACCGCTCCCCGGCTCACAAAACTGGGAATGCTCCCGTTCTGCTGCCAAGAGGTCGCCCAACAAGTCTGGCATGTACGCATAAAGGTCGTAGGGCAGATCATCCAAACCTGCCGTTTTACCCCTCGTGCAGTCAGACATCGCTTCCCGTATTTCACCTGCTGTTATCGGCTTTTCGCAGCACTGCGCTGCGGTCGTCGAGAGCCGCGGCAGTCCGTCGAGTTATGCACCGAAGTCCATACTCCGATCTTGCCCACCGCCGCTTCCGAACAATTGATCAAAGTGCTGTTGAAAGTTCGAGCAACATGCGCCCGTTTTGATCAGGCAAAGACTGAATTGTGGACTTGGGGCCACGTCACGCCTCCACCACCCGGGCCCATTGAACGGCTTTCGTCCCTTCCTATCTTACAGCACGCGTTTTAGCTCTGACAACACAGCCTTCATGCTTTGCGTTTAAGAATTGGTCGAGTGCCAATCTCACCGCAAGCAGCACGTCGGTTGCGATGCCTGTCCTAAACGCCTCTTCTAGCTTTCTAACTAACTATCCCTCTACTCTATTTTCCTCTATCACTACTCCTTTTCTAAACCTTATCGATTCTACTCTAATTGACCTTTTAAGGGTAAACCACCACCTGTTGTTGACGATCGCACCCCTCAACGCACGCTTAACTAATACGCTAACCTGGTCTCTGTAAGCTTTGCGTGCTGGGAACGACGCGTTCAGTTTCCAGTAACCGGGCCCTTGCCTATGGAGTATATCTAAGTCAACTTCACTGATCACAAATGTGTGGTCCGTGTAGTCGACTACTTTAAATTGTGGACAACCTACACTAGCCTTATCTGTTTCCCTACAGAATACCCTATCTAGATACGATCTGGATGACCCAATGCGGTTTGCCCATGTCCACATTGGCACATTTGGATAATCCAGTCGATACCTGTCAGACAGTTCAAAAGGTTTGAGCAGGTTATTGAGGCTTTTACACCCTCCTCCTCTGTCTACTAGTCCCACATAATCCCAGCGTGCATCTAAGATTCCGTACCAGTCGCCCAGTAATACTAAAGAGCGGGACGTCCCAAGAAAGGTCTCTAGACGTCTGAAGAAATCTGACCGTCCTGCCTCTGTTGGGGCGTAGACGGCTACTAGCCTGAAAGCATTGCCTTCTCTGCCGGTCACGTCCAGCACCACTGACTTACCTTCTGGGTCCAGGAAGATGGCCCGTATGGCGTGTTCAAGACTCTCGGAAAAAGCACAGAAACCCCTCTGGACGATCCTGGACGGCTGGGAGATGCGTATACATCGTAGCCGGTGCGAAGTTCGTGCTTCGGAGATTCTGGTCTCGCTGATGGCCCCACATCTATGTTTAGTGACCTGGGGTCGTTGAGCAGGAGACCCTGCTCCCAAGATGACCCCAGTCCACGTACATTTATACTGACTATTCTAAGTCCGGCCATGTTTGATGAGAAACGGTGTAAGTGATCAAGGATCACTTACCTTGATCGTGTGGTGAAGGGACAATAGAACCGTCCCTTTGGCTGGTCATGGGTAATGTCGGTGTATATCCTCTTGGTAACTGACCCTCTGAAGTCTCCAACTGCGTTGGGGAATTTTTGCTTTAAAAGTTTCTAATGTTCTATTGAGATTTCAATGAAGCTTATGTTTATCGTGAGAGTTATTGGTGTTGGTGGGGTGTAGTAATTTTTATTGTGATGTCTGTGTGCAGCTTTATGTGTTGTAGTTCTTTATTTGCCATGTTTATGGCTGTGTAATTTTTGGGGGAGGGGCGATTTTGTTGTTTTCTTGTTGTTGCTGTCGGGTGTGTGTGTTTTGTTGTGTTTGCGATGTTGGTGTTTTTTGTGATGGTGGTGGTGGTGGTGTGGTTGTTGTTGGTGGTGATGCTTGTAGTTATGATAGTGTGGTGGTGGTGTTGCTGCAAGTCTATTTGCAGCCTTTACCCCTCTTTGTCTGCCTTCGCTTTTGGAGGGTGAAATAAGTTGTTTTTTTTTGTTTTTTTTGTGGCAGACCGTTTGCTACTTTACTCCCGCCTCACACTCCATGTCGGGCCCCGCGGCGTCCGGGAGGGGCATGAGATCCACTGCTGTTGATGGTGGCAGTGGAGGCCGCTCCAACGATTTTACCGCCGGCGTAGCTGCTGCGACTGTTGGTGTTGCCGCCACTGCTGCCGCTGCTTTAATTGTCCGTGGCCTTGGTATCGGTGCCACGGACGTTACCACCCTACTCACCATGGAAGGGTCTTCTGCCTATGTTGCCTGCCCTGTTCTTGGTAGCAGCGAATCAGGCGTCGGAAGGACGGCGACCCTCTTCTTGGATGTCCTCTGCGGGCAGAAGGCTCTGAGGTGACCCTTCTGCCCACAGAGGTAGCACTTTGGGCGCCTTCCTTGCACGCTTATAAGGAGATGGAGCCCTTCTTCGAGGTCTATGAGGTCTGGGATGGCCTCGATGCACTCCCGGTCAGTCTGTATTAACATTTGCATGCCTATTCCTGACCAGTTCTCTCTTCCCATTCTCTGTATTGTGGTCTTCTCCTCGATTCCAGCCAGTACAGACGAAGTCAGCCAAGGTATGGGCACGTCGGGCGGGACCTGGGTCCCTTTGACACTAACAATTTTATGCCCGAAGTAGGAGGGCACCAAGACTATCTTCACACTCTTTAGGGCTTCCAAAGTATGAGACTTCGCCCCTTGGTGGGTGGCGAAAAGTACGTCTACTGTGGCGTACTTTTTGCCTCGGGTGATGTGGGTTTTGCGCATCCTGTCGCACCCTAAGGCATTTTGGATTTGAGCCTCCGTGGCTCTCTCAACCCGATGTGACATTTTGCTTACGGTTCTGTAAGTTACCGTGCGCAGCCGCTGGTCTTTGAAGAAATAGGGTGGAGGACTCAGGAAAACTCTATTGTCGTTTCTCGACACCATGGCTTTTGTGACTGCCATCTCCTCTGCCGTGACTAGCACTGTTTCTATATTTCGGGCCACACCTGCGAAAGAAGTGGCCCCTTTTTCAGCGGCACCATTATTATTGCTGCTACTGCTGCTACTGGTCTTGTTGATGCTATTACTGTTGCTACTGCTACAAACGTTATTGTTGGTGTTGTTGCTGTTATCATGGTTGTAGTTGGTTGTGTTTTTGGTGCCACCGTTGTTGTTGTTTTCGGTGCAATTTGTATTGTTGCTGTTGGTGTTGTCGTTATTTATTTTCTTGTTAGTGGTGTTAATATCGTTGTTGCATTTGTCATTTTTTTTCTTTTCTCTGTATTTTGGTAAAAGATTTGGGTAAGTGGACGCCATCTTTGCAACACAAAAAGAAGCCAGAGTACATGTTCTAGCACCAATAAAAAGCGATGTGCCATCTTATTGTGGCCTAAGATTGGCGATGGTCAAAGTGACCCATGTTCCGCCTACAATAGGCATTCAGTTGCTATTGACAGTTATCCCCATGGACGTTGAAGAAAACACACGAATGTTAGACGTCCAGAAAATTAAACAAAAACTGGCCTTGACCGGGGATAGAGCTACTCATCCAAGTGAACCAGAAAAACATCGAGACTCTCCCCGATATAAAAGACCGACCTTGTAGAGGACATAGACATTCCCGTGAACGTAGAGAGCAGAAAGCCAAAGTGTCACACATGTGAAAACCTCATCTTAAGGCTTTCTGCCCACAACAGACGACAAAGAAGACAAAGCCTTTTCTCTTTCCAACACAAAATACACGAAAAAATAAACAAGCGGCAACAATAAGCAAAACAACAGCAGAAGCAACAGGAAGGGACCCAAAAGCTAACAGGACGCCACAGAAAACAACAGCAGACACACCGACGCCAGCAAGTGACATGAATGTATTCGAGGTCACACAGTTGGACATGGATTGTGACTAGGATGAGAACTAATAAACTGTATGCCGCAAAGAGAAAACAAAATATCCCGGACTTCACCCGCAAATGAATGAGAGCGACAGAGAGAAAAATCTAAAGCCGTGAAGCAATCAATGCCAGCCCCTACACCAACTCCACTATAACACCCCCAAAACCACCACCACCGCCACCATCAACACAACAATAGACACCAACAACAACCCAAACACAACCAAACGCTCATCCGCAACAACAAATGCAAAAACCCATCTCATTTTATGTTACATTAAATGTTTTTGTATCATTTCTTGTTATTTTGTCCAAATACTTCAAATACCACCAATACATCGTTATCTGTTTTGACATAATTATTCCCAGTAGATATTTAGTAGCCAGACTTTATATATATATATATATAGTAATAATAATAAATGTGAAGACTAAAATCGAAAGAGGGCTCGATAAGGATAAATATATATAAATATATAAGAACCATAGAGCATTTATTAAAATAACAGATTAAAGTTTAAGCAAAGAATCGGTGCTTTCACCCTTAACGGGATATTCTGAAACTCAGAGTTTCAGAAGATCCCGTTATGGGTGAAAGCAGCGATTCTTTGCGTAAATTTTAATCTGTTATTTATACACACACACGTACACACACACACACACACACACACACACACACACACACACACACACACACACACACACACACACACACACACACACACATATATATATATATATGATAGATTACTTGTATTTCTTTCCTACATAATTTGCACGAGTATGACGTCACACCCCTCCAACTGAATTCCTTCGAGATTCTTATTTCCACAGTTATTTCCAACACATTAATATTAGAACAAGATTTAGTGGAATCTATAATTGTTTCTACTTTTGGCACAAGGCCAGCAATTACCCAGTACATTAGTGGAATCTATAATACAGCTTAAACATCCATAAATTATATATCTATTAATTTCATTCAGTAGACTTCATTCTTTATACTAGAAAATAAGATTTATATGACTTCACTTTCAATCTTTTATTGAATTTTATTTTAAGATTCTACCAGATTTATTTCTATCTGTCATTCAACTTTTCCCCGTTTATTCTGGTTACATCCCCAAATTTCGTCTCGTCTCTATCATCAATCATTACATCTTCTGATACTCATTTACCATAACGATAACTTTGTCTATTATCTCTGTCTTACTAATACTACATATTCATTCACATCATATCATTGCCGTATAACATGCTACTTGCTATTTTAACTTTTATTTTCTGCTATATACTCTTGACATTTCTGTTTCCAAATTATCTTGTCATAAATAACCATTTAGATGTCTGTCAATCAGGAGATTGTCTCTAAGGTATATATATATTAATGAGCAAATCGCACCTGTCGTCTCTAGATGTGCTCTGCTCTATCGGACTGTATTCAAGGAGAAAACCCCCACCCCCACCACCAACAACAACAACAACAACAACAACAACAACAACAACAACAACAACAACTGCGACAACAACAACAACATCGACAGAAACAACACAAGCCAACGAGAGAACTACCACGCGGATTCGAAACCTGCTAGAAATGTCAGTTAACTCGCCTTCAGAATCAGACACTACTATATTTTTAAAAGAAATGCACACTAGATAATGTTAGTGCCTACAATGTCTGCATAAAAGGTGGACCTGTCAAAGCAAGTGCACTCATCATGATTAAGAATACTTAAACAACTACAGAAACTCCAAAAGCAACAATACTACAGCTTATTACGTAAGCTATAAATAAGCGGACAACAGTCGCTCAAGGATGCAGATTGTCTTTATTCTGCCGTCAACATCTGAGTACTTCAACATTTCTTTTCAAATTACCGTTTGAACTTTTAAGGAAGTAAAGAAGTGGTGGCTTGGCAGTATCGGTAGAGGGTCGGACGCCATGCTTTCCAGCATAGTTACGTCCCTTTGCGGTCTGAGTTCAAATCCCACCGAGGTTAACTTTGCCTTTCATCCTTACGGGGGTCGATAAAATAAAGTACCAGTAATGCACTGGGTAATTGATGGCCTTGTGCCTAAAGTAGAAACAATTATATATCTTAATGAAGACCTATTTTTTTCTTTAAATAAACCTACAAGAAAATGCATAATGCGTTTATATTTCACGAGGCTGCTGTTGCTGCTTCTGCTAATAATAATAATAATAATAATAATAATAATGATGATGATGATGGGAACAACAAGAACCCTCCGATACGTCCTGAATATCTGAGGCTGCAGGTAGCGGCCTGATATTCATTTCAACAAACTTACCAGTTAAATAACATCAATGACTAAGATTCAAAGAACAATAATAATAATAATTGTTTCTACTTTTGGCACAAGGCCAGCAATTACCCAGTACATTACTGGTACTTTATTTTATCGACCCCGTAAGGATGAAAGGCAAAGTTGATATATATATATATATATATATATATATATATATATATATATAACGAAGGGATTGTGGTAAGGAACCAGATGGACCATCACGCACCATAGTACTCAATACTTAGGGTAGTAGAGTGGGAAATAGGAAAATGCATGACCCCGACGGCAGAGCTCTTTAGTGACTGGGGATTCTTTTCTTTGTTTTTTGTGCCTCTCCTTTGTTCTGTCCTATGCCATCTGGTTTTTGTGTGTGTGTTGTGTGCTTAGTTTGCGCATGTGTTACATCCGGGTGTCTGTGTGTGTTTATAAACACACATGCGTAAACTAAGCACACAACGCACACACAAAAACAAGATGGCATAGGACAGAACAAAGGAGAGGCACAAAAAACAAAGAAAAGAATCCCCAGTCACTGAAGACATCACATAATGTGTGACGAAAGAACTTTGACAATATATAAACAACCATCTGGTTGTGGAACCAACCAACCAACCGGAAATTTATAAATTCCTAAATTTATAAATTTATTATAATAAATTGAAGTGTAAGCAACAGGTGCGTGTGTTTCTTATTGGCAACATGACCCTCCCAAAGTATAACAATATATATTTATATATATATATATATATATATATATATATATATATATATATATATATATATATAGGAATATGTATGACCACCCCAGAGCTCAAGCCCCTTTCGACGGCGATTTCTGGACTCAGAAATAGCCTTCGAAACGGCTTGAGCTCTGCCGTCGGGGTCATGCATTTTCCTATTATAAACAGTATAACAATATCTGTTTCAACACACGTTTTCAGATAAAGAATCTTGCTAAACAAATTCAGAAACGAAATATATATATATATAAATGAAAGGTATAGAAAGTATTGTAGCAAGAAGCCAACAGTATTCCATAATATATAAGTGACTATAGCGTCAACATGGGAAAATAGTTAACGTAAGATGTGGGAAAAATAATTCAAACTCAATTCAACAAGAATCAGGATATAATTTATCCAACAGAATTTAGTGAAATCCAGGGAAAAATCAATAGAGCCTTAACTCATGATAAAATAAAGTTTAAAATACTCATCCTTCAATTTGGGACAACTACAAATGCTCTGTATAGTCTTGAAAAGACTATTTCACGAAAACTTTCAGTGGAGATGGTCACGGTTGGAATTCGATCCTCAGCAGAGCTCAACACGATAGCCAAATTCTCACTGATTAATATGCCAAAAAGGGAATTTAAAAGCAGGCTAGTTTAACATCATGCGTGATTATGAAAATAAAAGGCACATGTGGAAAAACAGGGCTGGTGACGTCAGAATGAGATGAATCTTTGTTTACATGAAACAACAGTCAAAAACATTCCGAAAAAAACTCTACAATAAGGAGTTCAGCAAAAAGCAATATTATCGCGATTTTTCTTTTTAAATACCGGGATTAGACACAAATAATTTAAGCACTCTAGGAAAGAAATCTGAGTATAAATATATAAATGAAAGGTATAGAAAGTATTGTAGCAAGAAACCAACAGTATTTCATAATATATAAGTGACTATAGCGTCAAAATGGGCTCAATGAGTTGGGTAACTTTGTAATGTTGAATAATAGTTAGTAAGGGAGACGTAGTTATCTTTATCTCGTAGTTGATATGTTTAAATAATTGAATGGAACTGACGATGGTAAGAATTTTCCGTATGACATGACAGGGTCAAAGTACAAGTAAGATTCTCATTACGGGAAATATAATCATCAAGACACTATTTTATTAACTAGAAAATATTTTATTGCATTGACAATATTTTCAACTAAAAATATTTCATTATATGAACATAGGGCGGTGAATTGGCAGTATCGGTAGAGGGTTGGACGCCATGCTTTCTAGCATAGTTATGTCCTTTTACAGTCTGAGTTCAAATCCCACCGAGGTTAACTTTGCCTTTCATCCTTACGGAGTCGATAAAATAAAGTACCAGTAATGTACTGGGTAATTGCTGGCCTTGTGCCTAAAGTAGAAACAATTATATGAACAATATTATATCATATTGACGTTGTTATATAAAGTCGAAACGACTGTATCAAATATACTAAATAGTGCTACAAATTGTTCAATATCATATTAACTAGACTAAATCATTGTATCAGCCAGACAATATTTTTTGGTTTTTGAATAACAGATTTTTATACATTTACTTTTGTCGAGTGGAGATTATTTTATACAGCATAACGAAAGACGTCTGTGAACACCTATGCATATTTTTCAATACCTCCGACACTAGTGAGAGGAAATTATCCTTCGAGGATAATTGTGTGCTTCCAACAGAGTGCACGCCGTTAAATACACGCAAGTTCCAGGTGGTGGTAATAAACCAAGCGACTGATTTAGTACATCTGTTAACAACAAATTGAAACAACCACTATTGTATGAATGGCAAATCCTTAAAACTACACCCGGTGTTCTAAATGTAGAGCTATGAGGGTGTTGTATGTAAGGTATTTAAACAACTTGCTCCTAGATAATAATTTATACTGTACTGTGTCTCAGTTCAAATAAAATGTCGGAAATATGTACAAGATAATCTGAATTATTTGTGAGAGATTGATGCTCTTTCTAGAAGAAATATCTTTTAACCACTTTACTGCATTAAAGTATCAATTTGTAAAATATATTCATTTAGATTTTGAAATGGCCACCGTGTGTGTAAAACCAGTTTTTCTAGACTAAGGTTTAGCATTACACTAACATGTTTTATGACATCATACAACCAGAAGAGATGGTGATTTGATTTTAAATATTGGATCTATATTCTTTTACTGTATTATATTGTTTGGCACTCTCGTGTCTTTAGAATTCTATTTGTCACATTCTTAGCTATGACGACCTAAGTCTTCTCCAGGTCGTATTCATTGAAATTTAGATAAGATTTCGAGATAAAGTTTGAATAATTTAACAGAAAACTGCGGGAAAAGGGAAACCATTGCAAATGAGAGGTATCAACAGCCTCGACCAAACTATAAATCCACAATCCAATATCCTAAATGACCATTCCCAGCGCAATGTTTAATTTAACATTATCTGAAACGAACACAAAGTATACACTGAAGAAGCTATTCTCAATTGTCTACACATTCTGTTGGAATTCTACTCCATAAGAAATTGTCCGATACCACATAAGGTGAATATTTCTACACAACAAAAATTATGTAAGCAAGAAAATATGTTTGGCTTCACCACGAGTGTCAATGGTTTCGAATATCATTGAGCAATGTCAAATTGATTAAGAAGCTTCTGTAAGCCAAATCAGTAACGCTATATGTGTGCATAGTTAATTAGAATTGCCAATTAATTCCGTCTCTTGTAGGATAACATCTGATGAACTAATAATGTATTGAAGAGGCGTTTAAATTAAGGTTTAATGACAAGAAGAAGAAGAAGAAGAAGAAGAAGAAGAAGAAGAAGAAGAAGAAGAAGAAGAAGAAGAAGAAGAAGAAGAAGAAGAAGAAGAAGAAGAAGAAGAGAAGAAGAAGAAGAAGAAGAAGAAGAAGAAGAAGAAGAAGAAGAAGAAGAAGAAGAAGAAGAAGAAGAAGAAGAAGAATGTTCCTGCTTTTACAATAATAGGATGTGACAAGCTTGCTTAATTTCTCAAATGTTCATTACTTAGTATTTTGATTTTCATTAAATAGAATTAATGGGTTTATTTGACGTAAAGAGATGCAATATCTATAGTGACAGTTTTTGTAACATCTGCGAAAGCTCACAAACCCAACTCAAGGTAGAAGCATATTCTGGATGCTATTACCATACTATTTCTCTCGACGCAACTCCTTCAAGAGAGGGCGAATTTTAGTGTACTTAGAACGGTGGATAAATCGGGTCGTGGTATTTGTTCCGGTTCCCTACGATGTGAGTTCAAATCTCGTTGTGGTCTACTTTGTTTTTTATCCTTTCTGGGTCGACAAAGAGAGTACTAGCACCATGCTAGTAAAGCCGTCTCTTCCTCTAGCTGTTAGAACCTGAACGTTCCGCTAGGGTACGGGTTGAGAGTGTGTTTGTGCCTGCTTGTGATTAGATGGGGACCTAAGCCCATTAGCAGAAGCTTGGTAGACGTTATCAAATTATACACAATTGCGAGTGACGACTGGAGTTAGATTCTTCAAATCGTAATCTCTTCAGCCATCACTCTGATAATCATCTAACTAGCAGACTCTCCCGCCAATCGTCCATGTATAATCACGGAAAGTTCTATTTTCTCTATGTGTCGAGGACAAGTACGTTTGATACAATTCAAACTTCTTTCTTAAAATCTCAGACCATGTTAAATGAAATGGTTCAAACTGAGACATAACCTGGTCCATGTAATTTCATATTCAGTAGTGTACTATTACTCCATGGGATTTGTGCTTCTAAATTCTAATGTTACACTTCTGAAGTTGTTTGGTAACTAACATATCTACTGGAATGAGACATTCAACAATATAAATTTGGATTGAGCTCACGGGTTTCAAGCTGCAGTTGGCAGCAAAACAAGAAATTGGGTTCAGAGGATGTAATAAACGTAAAAGCTCTAAATATAACTCTTGTTCACTGAACTTGGTCTCAACTCAACTTTATCCAAGAATATTTCAACCAAGATTACCACAGATTACTAATAACAGTAAACCTAGAATGTAGCTGTTACTTTATTTTATCGGACCAAACTCTGCGGAATATGAACACAGAATATTCATGAAAATGGAATTACAAAAAAAAGAAACTAAAAAAGAAATGGAGAGATAAACTAGTCTACAGTAAATAACCACAAGCCTCGACAGAAAGGAAGGATGCCAAAATCAATAATGACTCAAATGCTCTGGAGTGTAAGCAAAAATGAGATGGATTCTCGCAGTACAAATATCATATCTAGCTACAAACAACTATAAAACAAAATAATAAAAACGGATCCTAATACCAAATAAAGAATGTTCAACCAGCACAATGAGATAGTTGACCACATGATCTCCAGAAGCTCAGTCTTTGCCAAGTCGGCATATATACACAAATATGATTGAGTTAGCAGTTATATACATTGAGCAATACTCCAACACTTCCCTCTGAAAATTGGCATGAAGTAGCATACCAAACACGGTACATGCCATCAACCAGGCTCCAATCATCTGGGATATGCCCGTCTAAGCTAATAAAAGTAGTCAAGTCAAACCGTCCAAATGTAATAATTAAAAACAGAAAAAACGCATGCACATTGATAGTCATCGCAATCCCTTCTGATCAAAGTACTGCCGGCCAAGATGTGGATAAACTGTTAAAATACAAGTATCTTGAAATTGTAATATACAAATTGTGAAGAATAAAGGTAAAAGTAGTGCCAATTATCATCTTCCTGCACAAGACATTATCGATTCAGCAAGTCAGCACATATAGAACAATCTTCACAAACTACGCACACCCTACACAATAAGCATATAAAAATAATATAACACAACTTTAAAACACAAATAATATAACACAAGATTACTAAATAAGAATAATATCCAATAAAATAACACAAATCACATTACACTCACTACACATAACGGAACAAACACTAGAATAAAACAAGAAACTACAAGCTAAACCCAATAACAAAATATGACTGATGCAGTAGACTAACAGAAGACGTCTATGCTACCCCAATCTCCAGAAAAATAGCAACATAATGCATCACAGACTTCAGGAATATGGGGGTGCAGCGGCTGTTGCAAAGTCGTATGAAACTATCGAAGAAGGAACAAATAATTGTTTCTACTTTTGGCACACGGCAAGCAATTATCCCAGTGCATTACTGGTACTTTATTTCATCGACCCCGTAAGGATGAAAGGCAAAGTTAACCTCGGCGGGATTTGAACTCAGATCGTAAAGGACGGTAACTCTATACTGCAAAGCATGGCGTCCGACCCTCCACTGATACTACCAATCCACCGCTCATACAAGAAATAATTGTTCTACGTTAGGCACAAGGCCAGCAATTATCCAGTGCATTACTGGTACTTTATTTTATCGACCCCATAAGGATGAAAGGCAAAGTTAACCTTGGCTCATACAAGAAATAATGATAGTGATTTCTTTTATTGGCCATAAGTGTTCAAGATAAGAGCAAAAACATCATAAAGGAAATGGGACTGTATCAAAAGGTAAACAGGAGGTATAACAATATGAGTAATTGTAATAAATAGTCATGATAAGAATGTAAAACAATAAACAAATGTCAACTAGTAACAGTATCTCAATAAGGGGGAACTGCGCTTTAGAGTATTTCCAATGAGATCCTCAAACAAAACTACTATACCTATCAAGAATGACGGGATGTCGGGATCGTTTGCAACTAGAAAATAACTATTACATATGTATTGGAAGACTACAAAATTATCTAGCACTTATTGGTTTCTGATTTAGGCACAAGGTCAATAAAGTTGGCTGAGGGGAAAGTAGATTTGATCGACCCTAGTGCATTACTGGTCCTTTATTTTATCGACTTCGTAAAGATGAAAGGCAAAGCTAACCGCGGCGGGATTTGAACTCAAAACGTAAAGGTACATAACTCTATACCGCAAAGCATGGTGTCCGAAGCTCTACCGATTCTGCTCATCCACCACCCTTATCTAGAAAATAATAAAGGGAAACTATTTCAAGAATGCATAAAGCAAAGACAGTACAAGAAATAGATTTGTCTTCAATGTGGTGAATAGGTAAAGTTATTACACTGTTATATCCAATATTTACGGCATTTGTTCTGGATTTCAGCTTTCACATACTTATATTAGTGGAATTATTAGAACTAGATACCTTGCTGTATTCATTCTGGTTACTTCCAATCAGAATTCAAATCCCGCTGTGGTTTTCTTAAGTGGTACACGGCCACCCAGTTTAACACCTAAATCATCGACTAAATTGTAAAACTGCAAAATAGACTGAAGTAATTCACAGCTGTGAGAGTAATACAAAAACAAACTGAAAATAGAATTGCAAATTTAGGCTGGCAGTTCAGGACTTTTCATATTTAAAGTAGTGAGTCGTAATATCAAACGAAATTTACTCAAAGTACTTTCAAAACAACAGATAACACAGAACAGAGATATATTACTAAAGGTAATTATGCACACAAAGATGTTCCTGGTTGTGTAGCGAGAGCACGCCATAAATATAAGATTACTGGAAAATAATAATAATAATAATAATAATAATAATAATAATAATAATAATAATAATAATGTTTTCTTTATTAACCACAAGGGTTTACATAAAGTAGACATTAAGGACAGTACAGGACAATACAGGACGGTACAAATGGGCATTTCTGCGTGTAAAAAAAACAGAGGATGAAATAAAATAACAAAGAAAAATTCCCCAATAGGGGGGAGACTTCCGAGGGACATTTGTGGAGAAAGCCCATTAAAAGACCACAGTGGCCCTGACCACCAGGGCAAGTGCCCTCTCCCAGTTTTCCACCTTTAATTTACGGACACATACTCAGAGAAGGCCCATTCATTCGGGCCATACTTGCTTCTCTCACCCATCTTTCAACAAAATGCTGGGAAGAGAGCACTTCCCTCTCTACCCTGATTTTCATTTTCAGATGAAATTTGAAAAAGTTAATCAGGGCATCACCGAAGAGGTAAGTGCTCGTCTTCAGCCCTTTCAAACGTGTCCACCATACTATCTCTTTCGCCATGGCCACCAGACAGATAAAAACTGCCTGCCCTTCCCGGCTAAAGGAAGAGGGCGGGGCAATCCTCACGATGGACTCAGCTGATAGCTGGATCCGTCCTACACGTGACAGCAGGTGTTCGACATAAACCCACAAGTCAGCAATGCTCGGACACTGGACGAGTGCGTGCAGGACGGTTTCGTCGCCCTGTGCGCATCTCGGACATGCCCGGCTGATGGCACCTCCATGCCTGTAAAGTTTATCCCGAACTGGCAAAGCACCCCGGTAGCACTGCCAGGCCAGGGATTTCTGGAAGTTGTCCATAGGCCCCGGCCCGAAAGTCCTTCCGAAGAGATTGGCTAGTTGATTTTCGTCGACGCGTGATTTTCTCCAAGTACGTCGTCGCTCTTCCCCTCCACTAATCCCCTATAGAACGCCAAGGTGGAGTTTCCACCGATCACATTGCCCGATTGGTCGAGGGCTGTGAGCGCCTGAAGACATTCCAGTCTCCAAGCGCTCCCTCTTGTTCTTCGCTTGACCCAGGACTGCAGCTCCGTCAAGAAGACGAGCTGGGGAAAGACGTGTCTAGCAAACGGCGACCACACCTTATCACCGTCGAGGAAGAGGTGGAGATGTCGTAGCCTGAGCGCGTGTCTGCGCATCATCAGCCACGGCATGCCCAGCCCTCCACGTAGCGGGTGTTGACAGTAGATGGACCGCCTGACCATCGGAGCACGTCCTTTCCACAAAAAGCGAAAGAGCAAACGCTCCAGCGCAGTCAGGCGGGGCTTAGGAAAAGGTACGACGGTCAGGCGGTAGTAGATGACGGACGCGATGTACGCATTCGCTACCTCCGCTCGACCTTTCAGGGATAGCTTCCTCTCTACCCATTTCTGGGTGAGAGAAGCCACTCTGCTCGTGACCTCGTCCCAGTTTTTGTCCGTCTGGAGGTCCGGACCGAACCAGACCCCTAACAATTTAACTGGTCCGTCCGTCCAGCGCCCGACGACGCTGTTGGACGGCATGGACCTGCCTCTCCAGGTGCCGAGCTGCAGGCCCACTGAATTTTCCTGGTTGATCATTGCTCCTGTCACCGCTTCGTGTAGTGCCGATTGCCTCGATGTGTTTGGCGTTCGACACCACTACGGTGACATCGTCCGCATATGCTAACACGGATCTTCCGCATCCTAGTTCGCGCGGGACCCCCTCAACGTCTCCAGTTTGTGCAGTAATGGCTCGAGAGTCAATACGTACAAGAGCGACGAGAGGGGACATCCTTGGCGGACCGAGCGCATGATGTTGAACGGTTCCGAAAGGTAACCGTTCACTCTCACCACAGAGCAGATGTCGCTGTGCATGGCAGCGATCCAGCCTCTGAAGACGGGCCCATGCCAGCTGCCCTCAGGACTGCCGCTAGGTAACGATGGTCGACCCTATCGAAAGCTTTCGACTGATCTAAATTGATCAAGGACCCACCCGTGCCAGGTTCCCTAGCTACCCTCTCTACGATGTATCGCATGAGGTGGAGGTTGTCGTGGATGGATCTGTCGGGAATGGTGCATGTCTGCGCCTCTCCCACCAGACCACCAACGACAAGCGCCACCCTCTTTGCTAGCACCTTGGCCAAAATCTTGAACTTTGTGTTTAGCAGAGTTATAGGCCTAAAATTATCTATGTTATCCCCCTTGTTCGGATCCTTTCTCAGCAGCGCCACAGCTCCTCGGCTCACAGAACTGGGAATTCTCCCGTTCTGTTGCCAGTTGCAGTAGACGTCCGCCAAGAGGCCTCCGAACAAGTCTGGCATCTGTACGTAAAGCTCATAGGGCAGACCATCCATACCAGGCGATTTACCCATTGTGCAGCCAGTCATTGCCTACCGTACTTCAGCGGCTGTTATCGGCTTTTCGTAACACTCCGCCTCGGTGGCCGGGAGCCGCGCAGTCCGTCGAGGTAGACACTAAAGTCCATCCCTCGATCCGGCCCGCCGCTTCCCCCGAACAGCTGTGTGAAGTGTCGCTGAAAAGCTTCACACATTTGCTGGGGATCGAGTAGCATGCGCCGGTCGTGGTCCACCAAAGACGGATTGTGGCTTTGTTGCCACGACGCGCCTCCGTCCCCTCGTGTCTGAGAGCACGCACCCTAGCTCTGACAACTCACCCTTCGTGCTTTGCATTGAAGAATTGGTCAAGGGCCAATTTCGCCGCAAGCACGTCGGTCGCGATGCCTTTGCTATGCGCCTCGTCTAATTTTCTAACTAATTCTCCCTCTGCTCTATTTTTCTCTATTGCTAAAGCCTTACTAAACCTAATGGAGTCTATTCTAATTGCTCTTTTCAGAGCAAACCACCACTTGTTGTTGACGATGGCCCCCGTCAACGCCCGCTTAACTAGTTCGCTAATCCGGTCTCTGTAGGCCTTGCGCGCTGGTAAGGACGCGTTTAGCTTCCAGTAGCCGAGTCCTCGTCTATGAAGCCTATCTAAGTCAAGCACACAGATCACGAATTTGTGGTCCGTGTAGCTCACTATCTTGAATTGTGGACAGCCTATGCTAGACATATCTATTTCCCTACAAAATACTCTATCTAGATATGATCTGGATGACCCTATGCGATTTGTCCAAGTCCACATTGGCACATTCGGGAAATCCAATCGGTACCTGTCAGACAGTTCAAAACGCCTGAGCAGGTTGGTGAGGCTCTTTCACCCTCCTCCCCTATCCGCTGATCCCACACAGTCCCATTGTGCATCTAAGATCCCGTTCCAGTCACCCACTAACACTAAAGAGCGGGACGTTCCAAGAAAGGTCTCCAGACGCTGGAAGAAATCAGGCCGCGCTGCTCCTGTCGGGGCATAGACGGCCACTAACCTGAAAGCTTGCCCGTCTCCGCTCGTCACGTCCAGCACCACCAACTTACCTTCTGGGTCCAGGAAGATGGCCCGTATGGCGAGATCCAAACCACTCGGAAAAAGCACAGCAACTCCTCCCCCGATCCCGGACGGCTGGGAGATGAGTACACATCGTAGCCGCCGAAGATCGGTGCGAAGGCCCGTGCTTCGGAGATTCTGGTCTCGCCGATGGTCACTACATCTATGTTTAGTGACCTGAGGTCGTTGAGCAGGTGGCCCTGCTTCCATGACGACCCCAAGCCACGCGCGTTTATGCTGCCTATTCTGAGTGAGGTCATGTTGAAATGGAGTGGAAAAGATGGGAAAGACCACTTACCTTACTTCTCGTAGAAGGACGGTTTCTCCATCCTTTTCACTGCTTGTGGCCTCCTCTGGAAGGATGTCCTTATAAATCCTCCTGGAGAGTGCTTGTCAGAAGTCTCCGATGTCTTTGGGGAATGTTTGTTTTAGTGTCATGTACGTTTTCTGTGTGATGCGAGTGATTTGTATGTGTGGAGGTGGTGTGAACTTTTGGGTTGTTGTGTAGTCTTTTTCTGTGATGCTGGTGTTGTGTTGGATGTAGTGTAATAATTGGTTGTTGTTCAAATTTAATGCTGTGTAGTGTGTATCGTTTTGGTTGTTTTGTTTTGTTTGTGTTTGTTGTGGATTTGTTTCTGTTTCGCTTTTTGGTAACTTTTGTGGTGTAGGTGATGTTGGTGCTGGGGTTAATGATGGTGATGGTGTTTGTGTTTGGGATGATGGGGTTGGTGATGCTGGTGTGGATGGTGGCATATCTGTCCTAACTTCTTTGTTCGATAGTTTATTTGTTTCCTTCTGCATTTTGTTTTTGGAGGGGGAAGGAAGAGATTTTTTTCTTTTTTGGTTTCTTTTTTCTTTTTTCCTGATACTGTTTCCCACTCCTCATCCTTACTGTTTCCCACTCCTCATCCTCACAATCTGTCTCCAGTTGTGATAGGCCGGGGAGTGGAAAATCCTCCACAGGCGTTAGTTTTGGTTGTGGCGTGGTGGATGCTGTAGGCGCTGGTGCTAGTTCTGGCGCGTTGGGTGGTGGTGGTGTTGGTTTTGCTACTGTTACTGAGCTGGTTGCTGTTACAGTTGTTTCTGTTGTAGCTGCTACAGTTGTTGCTGCCATCTCTGCTGCTGGTGGTGTTGATGGTTGAGTCACTGGGGTGGGTAAGAGAGGTGGCCTCAACCTTTTAGCCTGAGGGCAGAAAGCCTTTAGGTGGGTTCTTTCACCACAAACGACGCATCTAGGCCTTCTGCCCTCGACGATTACGGTGAGTTGACTGCCGTCAGTGAGGTCTATTACCTCTGGGATCTCCTCAATGCTTGTTTGGTCCGCTTGGATCAGGAGATCCATCCCAGATCCAGACCAGTTCTCCTGCTTTTCTTTCGCTATTTCGATTATCTTGGTGTTGGCTTCGATGCCGGCGAGGACGGTAGCTATTAGCCAGGGAATTTCGATGGCCGGTGGAAGGTGGGTTACCCTGATCTTCACGAGTCTCTGGCCACAATAGCTTGGGACGAGTGTGAAGTCGTCACTTCTTAATGGGGCCATGGAGTGTTCTCTAGCCTCCTGTGGGTTTCAAAGAACACGTCCACGGTTCCATATTTCTGCCCACGTCTGATGTGGGGTTTTTTTCCCACACATGTCCCAAAGCTTTTTGGATTTGGGACTCGGATGCCCGTTCCACTCGGCGCGATTTTATATTAATTGTTCGATAAGACACGGTGCATAGGCGCCGATGCTCCATTTTATTAGGCGTGGGAGAGGGGGTGAGGCTGACCCTGTACCCATCTTTCTTTACCATTTTTTTGGCTTCTTCTAATTCCTCCAGAGTTACCTGAAATGCTTCGCACTGTTTTGCTACTCTGGCAAAACTCATGGCGGTTTTCTTAATGTCATTGTTGCTGTTGTTGTTATCGTTATTTTTGTTATTATTAATTTTAGTTTCAGTTGTGGTGGTGGTGGCGTCAGTGGTGTTCGGTGTGGAAGAGTTCATTTTGGTTGAATTCATTTCGATATCACGAGTTAATTTATTTTTTTCTTTTGTTTCTGTTGTCGCTGTGGTGGTGGTGGGAGTGGCGGCTTTAACACCTGCAGTCATTGGTAATGGCGGGAAATGAATGTCTGCCTGAGACAAATTTAAAATATTGCTACTGCTTATATTTTTAGTGTTGGCAAACGTAGTAATATTTACAATGGTAGTGTCGGTGTGAGGTGTTAGTTTGTGAGGAAGGTGTGACTCTGAGACGTGCATGATTTTTCAAAGAAAAATGTTTGTATGATAATTATAAAAGTTTTCATTTTGGGCTCAAGGCCCCAATCTTTTTGGGTGTCCTTTTCTGATAACAATGTATGTGCACTTATATACAGTTAACAATAAACATTTTCCATAAATAGCAATTTTAAACAACTGAAAATAACAAACCTTTGCGGAGGTCAGGATGATACGATTTACTACGTAGGTCGCCAATAATAATAATAATAATAATAATAATAATAATAATAATAATAATAATAATAATAATAATAATAATAATAATAATAATAATAATAATAAGGGAAGAAGACGCATGAGGTGGCGGAGGTCATGAAATCGCTCCCGTAAGTTTTGAATTTTAACATATTTAAATCATTTGTGAAATAACAACTCTTAGTACAAATGCTACGTAAAGCACCCGGTTTGAGCCCCAAAAAATTCGGACCCAAAATATATTGTTATAAGGCTCAAATATTCAAATATTCAACTTTGTATTGTACACTATATATTCAAAAGAGAAAATGGCTATAAATGGAAGAAGAACCCCCCTCCTCTCCTCTGTCTACACTATATAGAACAGCCAAACTCACCAACACCAGAAACTAGATACACCACCCACCTCATCACCTGTGTACACTAAACACAACAGCCAGATAACGGCAATTTCACCACCACCGCTCACTACTGCCATCATTACCACCACTATCCCAGCACCGCCGCCACCACTCTTCACTCCTTCACTGACCACCACTGCCTCGGTATCGACATCACCACCACCACTGTCTCAGTATCGCTACCGCCGCCAGTCTCCCACTCCTCCCAGCTGGCTGCTGCCACCACATTATAGAATTCCTACTACTAAAAAAGAGGAAGGCATCAAAATATATAGATACACTCAAAAGAAAAAAAGAAAAAACAAACAACAAAACCAAAGCAGCACAGCAACAACAGCAAAAAACGAGAAAAACAAACAGAGAAAAACAAAAACAAAAAAAAACAAAAAACGTAAAGAAAATAAGAATGAAGAGTGAAGCAGGCGGACGGACAGAGAAGAGGGGGGAAAAACTAAAACTAAAAAACAAAAACTAAGTCAGCCATTCGAACACTACATTACAATGAAACTTATGCTTATTCATTTTTGGGACCCTTTCTGCCTGTGTGTTTGTTTGTTTATGTGTGTTCGTATACAGCGTGGTGATAATGCCACACAAGAGCCAAGTGGAACGGCGAATCCACAGATGGCTATGTAACCATACATTCGCCAATCCTCGATAAGAGTGTTTAAATATCGAACATAAACAGTTCGAATAACGGTGAAATGGAGGCTAGAACGTCATGTGACAGACTCTCACCCAACAGGTGCCCCCTGGCTCAGCAGCAGGAACCTGACTGTCAACCAAATACTGCTGATGTTGGAGGAAGAAGAAGAAGGAAAGGGGCCAGAACCAACTGGACGAAAGAATTGAATAGAACTGTTATGCAATGTTACCTGAAAAGTAACTCCAAGGAGAGGGGCTACAGGAGACGGATGCATAACATCTGGAACGAGATTGGTCTATTTAAATTAGATGAACAAAAATTGGCCGGGCAGGCTCGGGTAATAAGAACTAATGGGTGGATAAGCGAGCTGGAACTGGAGGAACTGAGCAGAGAGAATGGCTTGGAGATGGCGGGTGTAGTATGCCAGACAAGCGAGCCAGTGGGAAATGAAGGTGAAGAGGTCCTGAGAACGGAGGAACCACCCGAAGCAGACAATGATCTGAATACTGAGATAAATAATACCTGGAACAGAGATACGGCCACTGAGGAGATGAATGCTGACGGGCTAGGACAAGATTCGGTTGACATCCTAAATTTAGTGGTAGATGAATTGAACAATGATAGTGGGAGACCTATGAACCTAAGATTTGTAGACAGGAAAAAGTTAAAAGAAACAACAGCTAAGGTAAACAAAGTCATCCCATACCTTGAGGCGAGGAGCCTTCCCCAGTGCAACAATATCCTCAAAGCAACAGCAAATACGGTGAGGAAACTACTTGGTATAAAAGCGAGAGGAAACAACAGACAAGAAAGAGCAGAGCCTTGGTGGAAGAAACGACTGAGTGGTCAAATCGGGGAAATGAGAAATGACATAGGAAAACTTGAGTCACTACTGAATGGGACACTAAAAAACATAGGCACTAAAAATAGACTGGAAATAAAGTACAAAACTAGGAGGAAAAAGCTAAATATTATCATAGAGGAACTGAAGCAACGCATTGTAGCAAAGAGTGCCAAAATCAGGCGATACGAGAACAGAGTCAGTCAGTATAAACAGAACCGCATGTTCGACAACAACCAGAAGATGCTGTTTGGACAGCTTGAGGGGAAAGAAAGAGGCAACGACTTGATCCCTGGGGCGGAGCAAACTAAAACATTCTGGAGAGGAATATGGGAGCAGGATGTTAGACATAATGTCCAGGCAGGGTGGATTGAGACAGTACAGAGGGAGATCGGTGAGCAGGCACACCAACAAACTGATTTGAGTATCACAGTTGAAACTCTTAAGGGGCAGGCCAAAAAACTAACCAACTGGAAATCACCAGGCCCAGATGGTGTGCAGGGGTATTGGATTAAAAATTTAACATCCCTCCCCCCGAAGCTGACGGCCATGTTCAATGACTGCTTGGTGTCGGGTGAGGTGCCAGAGTGGTTGACAAAAGGTACCACAGTTCTGATAATGAAAGACCGAATCAAGGGTAATGATGTTACCAACTATAGACCTATCACATGTCTGTCCGTAATGTGGAAACTGTTGACGAGCATTGTGTCTGAGGAAATCTACCATCACCTCCACACAAACAACTTGTTACCGGACGAACAGAAAGGATGCCGAAAGAAGTCACGTGGTACAAAGGACCAGTTACTTATTGATAAGATGGTAATGGGGAATTGCAGGAGGAGACACACTTATCTTGCCATGGGATGGATAGACTACAGAAAGGCATTTGACATGGTGCCTCATTCTTGGATCACCAAAAGCCTGGAGATCTTCAGGGTGGCAGATAACATCAGACAGTTGCTGGGCAGGAGTATGGGGTCCTGGGAGACAGAGTTGACATCAACTGGAGTATCCTTGGGAAGCGTGAAGATCAAGAGAGGTATCTTCCAGGGAGATAGCCTGTCCCCTCTGTTGTTTGTCCTTGCCCTGATGCCCTTGACCATTATGCTGCGAAAAGTGAGAGCAGGATACAAGTTGGGAAAGGGAGAGCTTACCATCAATCACCTCCTCTTCATGGACGATCTTAAGCTCTTCGGGAAAAGTGAGAAGGAGTTGGATGTGCTTGTTGACACTGTCCGTATTTTCAGCAGTGATATATGTATGCAGTTTGGTATTAGTAAATGTGGAGTCATTGTGATGAGGAGGGGTAGGTTGAGCAGAAGTAACGGGATCCAGATACCAACAGGTGAGATGATAAAGGAAATTGACTCTGAGGAAGGATACAAGTATTTGGGCGTTCTAGAGGCTGATGGCATAAAGAACAAAAAAGTGAAGGAATTGTTAAGAACTGAATACATTCGGAGAGTAAGGAGCGTATTGAAGTCACATCTGAACAGCAGAAATGCCATAAGCGCAGTAAATTCCCGAGCTGTGTCTATTATTAGGTACAGTGCGGGAATTCTGAGATGGAATGTTGCTGAACAAAAAGAAATGGATAGGAAGACTAGGAAGCTATTGACTATCTACAACATGTTCCACAAGAGGAGTGATGTCGATAGACTCTACCTAAGGAGATCTGAGGGTGGAAGAGGTCTTATCAGCATAGAGGACTGTGTTCGGATGGAGAAAAACAACCTATACAAATACGTGACCTATAGTAAGGAGCCAATGCTCAGAACTGTACTGAAGGAGGGGACAGTAGGCCAGGGGATGTCCAAGGAGGAAATAACATCAAGGAGGAAGAGCAGCCTTAAGGGAAAATCCCTTCATAGTACCTTCTTTGAGAAAACTGAATTTAGAGATCCACAGACATGGAACTGGTTGAGAAGAGGAGACCTCAAAAAGGCTACAGAAGGAATGCTAATGGCTGCGCAGGAGCAGGCCCTCAAAACGAAGTGGTTGAAGCACCATATTTACAAGGAGGAGGCTAGCCCACTGTGCAGGATCTGTGGAGAGAGAGGGGAGACTGTGGCTCACATTGTGTCCAAGTGTAAACACCTAGCCCAGACCCACTATAAGGGCTGGAGACACGATGTGATGGGCAGGGTGATCCACTGGCACCTGTGCAAAGTAAACAATTTACCACATTCTGAGAAATGGTATGAGCATAGGCCAGAGGCGGTGATGGAGAACAATCAGGTGAAGGTGCTGTGGGATTTTAGGATACAGACGGACAAAAAACTGGAACACAATAGACCTGACCTGGTGGTTGTGGACAAAGAAAAAAGATCGTGACTGATTGTGGATGTGGCCTGCCCTTTCGACACGAGAGTGCAAGAGAAGGAGAGGGAGAAAATTAACCGATACCAGGACCTAAAGTGGGAGGTGAAAAGGATTTGGAACTGCCATGAAGTCAAAGTGATCCCGATTGTCATAGGCGCACTGGGGACTATCTCCAAAAGTTTCCAGGGATGGTTAAAGAAAATCGGCCCCTTCACGCTTTTTGGAACGCTTCAAAAGGCATGCTTGCTGGGAACAGCAGGAACCCTCCGATACGTCCTGAATATCTGAGGCTGCAGGTAGTGGCTTGATATTCATTCCAACGGACTTTCCAGTTAACCAACATCAATGACTGAGATTCAAGGAATAACAATAATAATAATAATAAAAATAATAATGCTTTCTTTATTAATCACAACGGTTTACACAAAGTAGACATTAAGGACAGTACAGGAAATACAGGACGGTACAAAAGGGCATTTCTGCATGTAAAAAAACAAAAAAAAACAGAGGATGTAATAGTAGAACAATGAAAAAATAATAAAATAATAATGCTTTCTTTATTGGCCATAAGGGCTAACATGAAGAAAAACATTAGAGACGACACAGATCAGTACAGGACGATACAAAGTGGGTTTTGGTCGTGTAAACAGGTTCTAACAAAATCGGGCTAGAAAAAAAATAAAATTCAAACAACAAAAATGTAAACAAAAAAAATTCCCCCAAAAGGGGGAAATTTCCGAAGGTCACTCGTGGCGAAAACCACACAAAAGACCACGGCCACCCTGACCACCAGGTCAAGAGCCCTCTCTCAGTTTTCCACTCCTCAGTCTACAGGCGCATACTCAGAGCGGGCCCGTTCACTCGGACCAGACTCGCCACTTTCACCCATCTTTCAACAAACTTATTAGAAGACAACACTTGCCTCTCCACCCTGATTTTCCTCTTCAAGTGAAACTTGAAAAAGTTAATCAGGGATTGGCCGGAGAGGAAAGTGTCCGTCTTCAACCCTTTCAACCTGTCCACCAAACCATCTCTTTCACCATGGCCACCAGGCAGATGAAAACTGCCTGCCCTTCCTCCTATTTAAAGGAGGATGGCGGGGCTATCTGCACAATGGACTCAGTCGTTAACGGGATCCGTCCTACACGCCACAGCAGCTGTTCGACATAGCCCCACAAGTCAACAATCCTCGGGCAGTGAACGAGTGCATGCAGGACGGTTTCGTCGCCCTGCGCGCATCTTGCACAGGCTCGGCTGAGAGCACCTCCGTGCCTGTAGACCTTATCCCGAACCGGCAACGCTCCCCGATAGTACTACAAGGTTAGGGATTTCCGGAAGTCGTCCATAAGCCCCGGTCTGAAAGTTCTCTTGAAGAGAGCGAACAGCTGATTGTCTTCGATGCCCAGGGTATCCTCGAGAACGTCGTCGCTCTTTCCCTCCACTAGCTATCTATAGAACGCCGAGGTGGATGTTCCACCGATACTCGTGCTCAGCTGGTAGAAGGCGGTGAGACATTTCAGCTTCCAAGCGCTATCCCTCGGTCTTTTCCTGATCCAGGACTGCAGCTCCATCAAGGAGACGAGCTGGGGAAAAGCGCGTCTGGAAAACGGCGACCACACCTGTTCACCGTCAAGGAAGCACCAGAGATGTCGCAGACTCAGCGCATGCTTGCGCATCATCAGCCACGGCATGCCTAGTCCTCCACGCAACGGGTGTTGACAGCAAATGGATCGTCTGACCATGGGAGCACGTTCCTTCCACACAAGCAGAAGAGAAAGCGCTCCATTTTGGTCAGATTTGACGGGGGCAAGTTACGACGGTCAGGCGCTAGCAGATGACGGAGGCGATGTACCCATTCGCCACCTCAGCTCGACTTTTCAGGAATAACTTTCTCTCGGCCCATTTATGAGTGAGAGAGGTCACCCCTTTCGTCACCTCGCTCCAGCTTTTCTCCATCTGTAGGTCTGGACCAACCCAGACCCTGAGCAATTTAACCGGTCCTTACCTGAAGCCTCCCACGATGCTGTCGGACGGCATGGACTTACCTCTCCAGGTGCCGATCTGCAAGCCCACCGACTTTTCCTGGTTTATCTTTGCTCCTGTCACCGCTTCGTATTCCTTGAGAGCGGTACCGAACATCTGGACGTGTTTGGTGCTCGACACCACCACGGTGTCGTCGGCGCAAGCTGACAAGTATCTCCCGCTCCCCATTTCGCATGGGACCCCTCTCGTCGTCTCCAATTTCAGCAGTTACGGCTCGAAGGCCAGTACGTAGAAGAAGGACGAGAGGGCGCAACCCTGGCGGACCACGCGCATGATGCTGAAAGGCTGCGAGAGGTGACCATTCACACTCACAGCGATCCAGCCCCTAAAAACGGGCCCGAAGCCGGCCGGCTCGAGGACCGCAGCCAGGTACCGTTGGTCGACCCTATCAAATGCTTTAGATTGATCCAAGTTGATCAGGGCCCCATCACTGCAAGGTTCCTTAACCATCCTCTCTATGATGTATCGCATGAGATGGAGATTGTCGTGGATGGATCTGTCCGGAATGGTTCATGAATTGACCAAAATCTTAAACTCTGCGTTAAGCAGAGTTATGGGCCTGAAGTTGTCTATAAAATCTCACTTGTTCGGGTCTTTTCTCAGCAATCTACCGCTCCCCGGCTCACAAAACTTGAAATGCTCCCATTCTGCTGCCAGTTGCAGTATACATCTGCCAAAAGCTCGCTGAACAAGTCAGGCATATACGCATAAAGCTCATAGGGCTGACCATCCAAACCTGGCGATTTACACCTCGTGCAGTCAGACACCGCTTCCCGTATTTCAGCGCTGTTATCGGCTTTTCGCCGCACTGCGCTGCGGTCGTCGAGAGCCGCGGCAGTCCGTTAAGGTATGCACCGAAGTCCATACACTGATCCGGCCCGCCGCCGCTTCCGAACAATTGAACAAAGTGCTTTTAAAAAGCTGCACACATCTGCTCGGATCCGAGTAACATGCGCCCGTTTTGATCAGGCAAAGACCGAATTGTTGATTTGTTGACACGTTATGCCTCCACCACCCGGGCCCATTGAACGGCTTCTCGTCCCCTCGTGTCTCAGAGCACGCGCTCTAGCTCTGACAACACAGCCTTCATGCATTGCGTTGAAGAATTGGTCGAGTGCCAATCTCGCCGCAAGCACGTCGGTTGTGATGCCTGTCCTAAACGCCTCTTCTAGCTTTCTAACTAGCTCTCCCTGAACTCTATTTTCCTTTATCACTACTCCTTTGCGAAACCTTATTGATTATACCCTAATAGCCCTTTTCAGGGTAGACAACCACCTATTTTGATGATCGCACCTGTCAATGCACGCTTAACTAATTCGCCAATCCGGTTTCTGTAAGCTTTGCGCGCCGGGAACGACGCGTTCAGTTTCCAGTAACCGGGCCCTTGCTCATGGAGTTTATTCAAGTTAACTTCACAGATCACAAATTTGTGGTCTGTGTAGTCGACTACTTTAAATTGTGGACAACCTACACCAGCCTTATCTGTTTCCCTACAGAATACCCTATCTTAATATGATTTGCATGACCCGATGCTGTTTGGCCATGTCCACATTGGCACATTTGGATAATCCAATTGATACCTGTCAGACATTACAAAAGGTTTGAGCAGGTTATTGAGGCTTTTACACCCTCCTCTCCTGTCTACTAGTCCCACATAATACCAGCGTGCATCTCAGATACCGTTCCAGTCGCCCACTAACACTAAAGAGCTGGACGTCCCAAGAAAGGTCTCTAGACGCCTGAAGAAATCTGGCTGTCCTTCCCCTATTGGGGCGTAGAGGGCTACTAGCCTGAAAGCATTGCCTTCACTGCCGATCACGTCCAGCACCACCGACTTACCTTCTGGATGCAGGAAGATGGCCCGTATGGCGTGATCAAAGCATCCCCGTAAAAGCACAGCAACTCCTCCCCGCCAATCCCAGACGGCTGGGAGATGCGTATGCATCATAGCCGCCGAAGATTGGTGCGAAGTCTCGTGCTTCGGAGATTCTGGTCAGGTGATCCTGTTTCCTAGATGATCCCAGGCCACGTATATTTACACTGCCTATTCTCAGTACGGCCATGCTGGGTGAGGAACGGGGTAAGTGAGAAAGTATTTCAGTGCTGTTATCGGCTTTCGCCGCACTGCGCTGCGGTCGTCGAGAGCCGCAGCAGTCCGTCGAGGTATGCACCGTAGTCCATACTCAGGACGGGCCCGCCACCGCTCCCGAACAATTGAGCAATGTGCTGTTGAAAAGCCGCACACATCTGCTCGTGTTCGAGCAATATGCGCCCGTTTTTATCAGGAAAAGACCGAATTGAGGACTTGTTGCCACCTCGCGCCTCCACCACTCGGGCCCAATGGACAGCTTTTTCCCCCCTCGTATTTTAGAGCACGCGCTCTAGCTCTGACAACGCAGCCTTCATGCTTTGCCTTGAAGAATTGGTCGAGTGCCAATCTTGCCGCAAGCGCGTCGGTTGCGATACCTGTCCTAAATGCCTCTTCTAGCTTTCAAACTAGCTCTCCTTCTACACTATTTTCCTCTATCTTTACTCCTTTGCTAAACCTTATTGATTCTACTCTAATTGCCCTTTTCAGGGTAAACCACCACCTGTTGTTGACGATCGCACCCGTCAACGCACGCTTAACTAATTCGCTTATCCGGTCTCTGTAAACTTTGCGCGCCGGGAAAGATGCGTTCAGCTTCCTGTAACCGGGTCCTTGCCTATGAAGTGTATGTAAGTCGACTTCACAGATCACAAATTTGTGGTCCGAGTTGCCGACTACTTTAAATTGTGGACAATCTACGCTAGCCTTATCTATTTCTCTATACAATACCCTATCTAGATACGATCTGGATGACCCGATACGGTTTGGCCATGTCCACATTGGCACATTCGGATAATCCAGTCGATACCTGTCAGACAGTTAAAAAAGTCTGAGCAGATTGATGAGGCTTTTACATCCTCTCCCCTTATTTACTAGCCCCACATAATCCCAGCATGCATCTAAGATACCGTTCCTGTCACCCACTAACACTAAAGAGTGGGACATTCATAGAAAGGTCTCTAGATGTCTGAAGAAATCTGGCCATCCTAGCCCTGTTGGGGCGTAGACGGCTACTAGCCTGAAAGCATTGCCTTCGCTGCCGGTCACGTCCAGTACCACCGACTTACCTTTTGGATCCAGGAAGATGGCCCGTATGGCGAGATCCAAGCCTCTCTGAAAAAGCATAGCAATTCCGCCCCCCGATCCCGGACGGCAGGGAGTTACGTATACATCGTAGCCGTGGAAGATCGTTGCGAGGGTCGTGCTTCTGAAATTCTGGTCTCGCTGATGGCCACCACATCTATGTTTAGTGACCTGAGATCGTTAAGCAGGTGGCCCTGCTTCCAAGATGAGCCCAGGCCACGTACATTTATACTGCCTATTCTAAGTAAGGCCATATTGGGTGAGGAATGGAGTAAGTGAGAAAGGATCACCTACCCTAATCGTGCGGGAAAGGGACAGTCGAACCGTCCCTTTGGATGGTCATAGGTGTCTCCAAGATGATGTCGGTGTATATCCTCTTGGTAACCGACCCTCCGAAGTCTCCAACTGCGTTGGGGAATTTTTCTTTTAAATGTTTATATTGTTCTATTTTAATTTCAATAACGTTTACATTTTTCGGGAAAGTTCTTGGTGTTGGCGGGGTGTAGTAATGTTTGTCTGTAATGTCTGTGTGCGGCTTTATATGTTGTAAGTGCTCTTTATTTGCCATGTTTACGGCGGTGTAATGTTTTTTTTGCGGGGGGGGGGCTTCTTGTGTTGCTGTTGGGTATGTTTGTCTTGTGTTTGCGATGTTGATGTTTGTGGTGGTTGTTGGTGGTGATGATGCGTGGCTGCGAATCGCCTTGCAGCCTTTACCCTTCTTTGTTTGCCTTTGCTTTTGGAGGGTGAAACTAAGGGGTTCTTTCTTTTTTTTTTTTTTGGCAGACCGTTTGCCACTTCACTCCCGCCTCAGACTCCATGTCTGATTACGTGGCGTCTGGGAGGGGTATGTGCTCCACGGCTGTTGATGTTGGTAGTGGAGCCCTCTCCGGCGATTTCGTTGCTGGTGCGGCTACTGCAAATGTAGCTACTGGTGTTGCCGTCACTGCTACTGCTGTTTTAGTTGTCCGTGGCCTTGGTATGGGTGTCACGGACGTTGCCCTCCTATTCACGGTGGAAGGGTCTTCTGCCTGTGTTGCCGGCCCTGCTCTTCGTAGCAGCGGACCAGGCATTGGAAAGAGCGGGGCCTTCTTCTTCGCTGTCTTCTGCGGGCAAAAGGCCCTTAGGTGACCCTTTGACCCACAGAGATAGCATTTTGAACGCTCTCCTTCCACCCTTATAGGGAGTTGGAGTCCTTCCTCGAATTCTATGATATCGGGGATAACCTCGATGCACTCCTGGTCAGTTTGTATTAGCATTTGCATGCCTATACCTGACCAGTTCTCTCTCCCTATTTTCTCTGCTTGTAGCATGCTCATCCTGTCCTCTATTCCAGCAAGGACAGACGCAGCCAGCCAAGGAAGGGCCCGTCGGGCGGGACCTGGGTCACTTTGACCCTCACAATTTTCTGCCCACAGTAGGAGGGCACCAAAACTATCACTTTAGGGTTAACAAAGAGTGGTGGCAAAAAGTACGTCTACTGTGGTATAATTTTTTCCTCGGGTGATGTGGGTTTTGCGCGCCCAGACGCACCCCGAGGCCTTTTGGATTTGAGCCTCCATGGCTTCCTCCACTCAATGTGATATTTTGTTTACAGTGCGGTAATTGCCGTCCGTAACTGCTGGTCCTTGCAAAAATCAGGTAGAAGCGTCAGGGAGACTCGATTGGAATTTCTTGTCACGATTCCCCTTGCAACTGCCATCTCCTCTTCCGTGACTAGCACTGTTTCGATATTTCGGGCCACACCTGCAAAAGAAGTGCCCCCTTTTCAGCGGCACCACTATTGCTGGCGCTACTGCTGCCACTGGTCTTGCTGGTGGTGCTGAGATCGCTGTTACAGGTATCGATGTCATTTTTGTTTTCGTTGGTTCTTTTGTTGCTGTTGTTGTTGTTGTTTTCGTTGATACTGTTGCTGCTGTCACTGTTGTTGTGGCCGTTGTTATTTTTGTTTTTATTGATACTGTTCCCACTGTTACTGTTGTTGTGGTTGTTGTTATTGTCATTGTTATTGTCTTTCTCGACCTTACCGCTGTTATTTTTTTGTTGCTGTTGTTATTGATGGTGTTGTTGTTGGTGTTAGTAATATTTGGTAATTTTAAATCTGTAACAATATAGTTAAAAATGATAATGTTCCTCTTTTCCTTCGTAATATTTTCTTTTATATTCACCTTCGCTGGAACTCTGTCTTGTTGACAAGTTGACAAAGTCTCCCTCTCTCTGAGTTGTCTGACAGCACTCTCTCTCTCTCTTTCTTGTGTTATCCATAATTGAACGAAATTTTTTT
>OZ024741.1:193048152-193058152 GCA_964016885.1 Eledone cirrhosa
TCTCACTCAACGTTAAAACCAATGTAGGAAAAAAATGTCTAGCCCTCTTAGATAGACATTTTCCCATAGGTCATAAATACCGCTCCATCTTTAACCGACACAAAGTTAAACTAGGATACTCCTGCGCTAAGAACATGAAGGCCCACATCACCAGCAGCCCTAGGAGCACCAGGGTGCTCTTGCCGTAAGCCTGAGGCTTGCCCCCTTCAACAGCAATGCAACACACCAGCTGTAATTTATGAAGCTGTGGTCACTTCCAACCGACCAAAGGAACCACAAGAGGTCAAATCATATGTGGGCATGGCGGAGGGCCGATTTAAGGAACGTTTCCTGAACCACCAGTCTACCTTCAGGTACACGGACAGACGTTCATCCACGAAACTCGCAAGCCACGTATGGTCCCTCAAGGACTCAAGTATAAACTACTCCATTCAATGGAAAGCCATAACTAAGTCCAAGCCATACGCAAGGGGCAATCCGGCGTGTGGCTTATGTATTGACGAATGAATAACTATTCTAAAGAGATTACGAAATAGTGATTGCCAAAACACGAGAAATGAATTTTTCACACATTGTCCACACGTCGCCAAACACCTATTGCATAACTGCAAGGCTCCGGGCTGATTCTTTGTAATTTTATTTTCAACCTAGAAACCTTTCGGACTTTCGCAGTTATCTCCCTTACACCTCTCGCACGCAGTTTTGTATTGCCTGTGTGAAGTGACCGGATTTCTGCGCATGCGCATTCATACGATTGTCCTTCCTGTTCCTATACCAATGCCCATTCGGAGCTGAGGATCCGCTAAGGTGAAACAACTGTTCTCGGTATGGTGAACTAACTGTTGTGTAACCACTTCTACCTAATTCCTCCCATGGACTGAGTGCTCTACCACTACGGATATTACCTTACAGTGTTGCACACCACTATATATATATATATATATATATATAGAGTCCAGAATTAGCCGTCGAAACGGCTTGAGCTTAGCCGTCGGGGTCCTACTCGTTCCTATTACCCACTCTACTACCCTAAGTATTGAGTACTTTGGTGCGTTATGGTCCACCTGGTTCCTTACCACATTTCCTTCGTTATATATATATATATATATATATATATATATATATATATAGAAGTTATTCCGGGTCGAATCGGAGGTAACCACAGTAAGTAAGGTACTCAATATACATAGCAGAGTATAAAAGTTTTGATATAGAGGAGCTTCTACAGGACTAGAACTGTTTCATTCGTGAGAAATCATCAGGAAGCTGGCTTCCAAATAAATGGTAGTATTTATATCGTTCCTCTCCTACCACCAGAAAAGGAAAGATATAAATACTACCACTTATTTGGACAACCAGCTTCCTGATGATTTCTCACGAATGAAACAGTTCTATTCCTGTAGAAGCTCCTCTATATTAAAACTATATGTATATATATAAGCGAGCTCAGTTGGCAGGGAAGCAGTATACTGTACTGTATCTGCATGCAGTTCTGTTTACATGCCAACACAAGAGAAAGAATGAGGGACTCATTCTACTCACATGGCTTAAAAAAAGAGGCTTGTTTGCATAATTGCAAACGAATCGAATATTATTATTAATAGGGTGGTAGTTTGGCAGTATCAGTAGAGGGTCGGACAACAAGCTTTGTAGCACAGAGTTACGCCCCTTTCTGATCTGAGTTCAAATCCTGCCGAGGTTAACTTTGCCTTTCATCCTTACGGGGCCGATAAAATAAAGTACCAGTAATGTACTGGATAATTGCTGGCCTTGTGCCAAAAGTAGAAACAATTATTAATAGTCGAAAAACTCAGATTACATTTATTGTATTCAGCCATGTAGAGCGAACTTGGCAGTATCGGTAGAGGGTCGGACGCCATGCTTTCACGTATAGAGTTACGCCCCTTTATGATCTGAGTTCAAATCCCGCCGAGGTTAACTTTGCCTTTCATCCTTACGGGGTCGATAAAATAAAGTACCAGTAATGCACTGGGATAATTATTGGCCTTGTGCCAAAAGTAGAAACAATTATATATATATGCATGGGTTCAAACTATGCCAACTTGTTTGTTGGCAACGTCGAAGCCCAGATCTGGACCGACTCCTGAGCTATACGGTCGTTATATCGACGACTGTATCGGCGCCACCTCTCTATCACGAGAACAGCTCGACTGTTTTCTTTCTTTTGTTCAATCTTTCCATCCTGCTCTCAATTTCACCGCCTCCGTCTCCGTCTCTGATTCTTCTGTCGCTTTTCTAAATATCTCTCTATCTATAATCACTCTCACCACACCCTCTCTACTTACATCTTCATTAAACCAACAGACTCCCAATCTTATCTCGACTTCACCTCCTCCCATCCAACCCACATCAACACTCCATAGCCTATTCCCAAGGACGACGATTTCGAAACCCATTCCCTTTGCATGGCTTCCTGCTTCATCCATCGTGGATATCCCCCACCACCCGCACCCATGTCCTTTCCCTCTCACCTACCAACCCATCACACTACCGCTCCGGCGACATATCTTCCGTTCCTTCCGTATCCTCTCTTCTGACCCGTCACTTTTCGCTTTTTTCCAAACCCAACCATTACTGCTTTTAAGCGCGCCCAAAACCTTCGCGACCTCCTGGTTCGCAGTTCTTTTTCGTCCTCTCCCACGACTCCACCCGGCTCACATCCTTGTTTCCGTTCCCGCTGCAACACTTGTCCCTTTATTTCCACCCTCACCACTCTTACAGGCCCTAACGGGTCTTTCTGTATCCGCCATTCCTTCACCTGCACATATCCACCCACGTTGTCTATTCCCTTCGGTGTTCCCTTTGCGGGTCTTTATATATCGGACAAACGGGACGCCGTATGGCAGACCGTTTTGCCGAACATTTGAGGGACATACGACTCGGTTTGGATACTCCTGTCGCCAGTCATTTCATTCTTCCCTACATGTTTCAGTCCTGGGGATCACAGGCCTCGCGCACCAGGACTGAACAAAGTTTGATTCACCGTCTTGGGTCCTATTCTCCTCTAGGACTCAACTCACCTCCACAATTTCTCTAATACACACCCCTAGATTCCTATCGCTTTCTCTTGATCATTAACAGCTTCTCTTACTACTAATACATGCCGATACACACCATTATATTAACATACTTTTGCTCATAGCTTCGTACTTACATGCACACACACTCTTTTACTCACATATACACACACATTTCTTCTTAGCTTCGCACGGATCTATAATAACACACACACACACACACAGTCATCCTTACGCATGTGCTCTAGTATACCTCTTTTTACAAAACGGTTTTTTTTCCCATTTCAGGTAGACGCGCGCCATCATCCACTTTTCTAAAATACAAATTATACACATGAAGCCAGCACCAGCAGTTTTGCAAGAGATACCAACACGAATGGACCTGTTATTTTTATCTAAAGACATTTTTTCCAATTCCATCCCGCCCGTCCCCTCAATCTATTTTATTTCTCATTTTTCTTCTTTTCTTCTGATGAAGGACTAGCGTCTGAAACGTTAAGATACTCTTCCTGCTATATCAAGCGTAAACCTAATTTATACCTTCCATATACTGTACCGATTGTGTTGTTATTTCTGTTTACCTTTTACATACACACATGTATATATATATATATATATATATATATATATATATATATGGAAAACGGAGAATCAGTGATGCATTTAAATAGTGATGCACTTAAAATATAACTATGAAGAAATAATAGACAAATGATACAGACTATCTTCCGCGAGGGACAGCCAGATAAAATTTACCTAGTTATTTCTTTTAGCCCGTAGAAATTAACTAGACAAATAATCAACTACACGGAGTTAGGTATAAAATAGAAGTTTGAAGAAAAAATGCATATAAAATTCCTCTTTTCTGTGGATATACCCGATCTTGGATTTATCCACGAGGCTTGGAACTCATCAAGAGACGCCTCGAGTCTGGACTAAAGTTTCTACCGTGATCCCCGCCAGAAATGAATTCAAAAATGGCTAAGAACTATCACGTGGCTAGCGGTCAAGGCAGAAATTTGTGATTGGTTGCCAGTCGGTGAGTAGGCTGGTTGTTTTATACGGACTAGGGATAGGAAACACTGTAAATATTTTATCTAATAATTCTTCAAACTTGCAAGTTTATATATAGCTCTGATTAATGATTATTTGCATAATTAATTCTGCATTGAGCCACACCGTGAGGGGTAGCCAAACTCATATATATGTATCTGTGACTATGTCTAATTATATACATATATTCCTTTGAACTTAATATATACTCCCGTAAGGTTGAGTAAAACTTTAGGCAGTATCTGGTTGCCCTTTCTAGCAACCAGCCTACTCACCGACTGGCAACCAATCACAAATTTCTGTCTTGACCGGTAGCCACGTGAGAGTTCTTAGCCATTTTTGAATTCATTTCTGGCGGGGATCACGGTAGAAACTTTAGTCCAGACTCGAGGCGTCTCTTGATGAGTTCCAAGCCTCCTGGATAAATCCAATATCGGGCATCTCCACAGAAAAGGAACGAAACTACCGGTACTCGAAACTAGAGGAATTTTGGTAAAGTTTATATGCATTTTTTCTTCAAACTTCTATTTTATACCTAACTCCGTGTAGTCAATTTATACGGGCTAAAAGAAATAACTAGCTAAATTTTATCTGGCAATCCCTCGTGGAAGATAGTCTGTATCATTTGTCTATTATTTCTTCATTTTAAACTTATAGCCTCGTTTAAATGATTATTAATGTGGTTGATTTATATGGACTAGGGAGAGGAAATACTGTATATATTTTATCTAATAGTTGTTCAAACTTGCAATTTTATATATAGCTCTGATTAATGATTATTTGCATAATTAATTCTGCATTGAGCCACACCGTGAAAGGTAGCCAAACTCACATATGTACCTACGTGTGACTATGTCTAATTATATACATATATCCCTTTGAATTTTTTATATATATATATAGTGAAAGAGTGAGGAATAACATGGTTGGCTGTACAAAAAGGGTTTTATTTACAGTATTAACTATTGTTTCATTGATCAAATGGGCCAAAAGACCGCTAATCACTAGAAATTGTGTCACGCGACCTTAAATACAGTTTGTGTCTCTGATCAAATCATCGGAATACTGAAGGATGTAACACAGTTCCCTGTGTTACATCTTTCAGTATTTCAATGATTTGATCAGAGACATGTTTACTTTTAAATTAACTTGTTTGATCCATAAACGACTGGCTAAAATGAGGTCCGTATCTATTCCAGTATCGCTTTTATTGTAGAATCTTCTATGAATTTACTTCCTTGAATTAATATGTTTATGAATTTCTTTTGGGCTCCGAAGAGGGAGTTGAATATTATATTAATTTTCCCTGTATGGTTATCGATTTTCAAATCAGTAACCAGTTACTCCACGTGTATATTGATCATTCAATCTCTGAGACAACTCGTCAGCCAGTAAATATAATTATTCAAAGAATTGTTGTTGTTTTCTCTGATATTTAATACATACTTTTAAGCTCTGCTTATGATATTTCTGCTTGACAAATCTTCTACGAATCACTCACCCTGTTCACCTGTCATGTTAATTATACGCATCGAGCACACTAACCCTCTCTCTACTGGATTGTATTTTTCATAACTAATCCTTTACCTCTCTTCCGTCATTAGTTTGCCTACTTAATATAATACATATATATATATATATATATATATATATATATATATATATATATATATATATATATATATATATATATATATATATATATATATAGACTATAAAACTCCTTTTTTTTTTAAGAATTGTTCCTCTGGGTTTTTCAATAATGTCGCTTTGACGAATCAAAGAAGAAAACAAGAAAAATCTATCCTTAAATATATTTTCCGTGCTATTTCCAATTCCACCTTCTCTCTCTCTATCTCTTTCTCTCTCTCTTTCTCTCTCTCTCTCTCTCTCTCTCTCTCTCTCTCTCTATATATATATATATATATATATATATATATATATATATATATATATATATATATATATATATATATATATAAATATATATAAATATATATATATATATATATATATATATATATATATATATATATATATATATAATATATAAGATCAAAAGATGGTTAAAGGTGTTCCATGTATTTTATTATGCGCATTTCAAAAACAAACATCATCATGCAATAATATTTGTGTTTTCATCAGATAAAACAGGAGAACATGATATGAAGGCTAAAAAACACTTGTGGATAGTGCAGTTTTAAATCAACATATGTTGATATGTTGATTTAAAACTGCACTATCCACAAGTGTTTTTTAGCCTTCATATCATGTTCTCCTGTTTTATCTGATGAAAACACAAATATTATTGCATGATGATGTTTGTTTTTGAAATGCGCATAATAAAATACATGGAACTCCTTTAACCATCTTTTGATCTTATATATTATGTATACTCCAGTCCTACAAACTGTAGAGTGCTTCTTATCCGATATCTGCATTGCTTTATTGTACTACAATAAAACTCACCTCCTACATATATATATATATATATATATATATATATATATATATATATATATAAAATATTAAAAAAATAATGAATAAAACAATGAAACAGTTCCTTATATTAAACAAAAAAAGTTCATTATTTAACGATCGTTTCTAGGATATATATGTGTTAGAATTGGCATGCATATATAATATATATATATATATATATATATATATATAGAGAGAGAGAGAGAGAGAGAGAGAGAGAGAGAGAGAGAGAGAGAGAGAAAGAGATAGAGAGAGAGAAGGTGGAATTGGAAATAGCACGGAAAATATATTTAAGGATAGATTTTTCTTGTTTTCTTCTTTGATTCGCCAAAGCGACATTATTGAAAAACCCAGAGGAACAATTCTTAAAAAAAAAAAGGAGTTTTATAGTCTATATAAAATATATAAAATATAACCAGTTGCGATAAGATGGTTCACACTGATACATAGAAACTGGTTATATTTTATATATTTTATATACATTATAAAACTCTTTTTTTTTTTAAAGTTTGTTCCCCTCGGTTCTTCAATAATGTCACTTTGACGAATCAAAGTAGAAAACAAGAAAAACCGTTCCTTAAATATATTTTCCGTGCTATTTCCAATTTCACCTTTATAACCCCTGTTTTGTATAGAATCTTACTCCATTTTCAAATATATATATATATATATATATATATATATATATATATACGTATATATATATATTTGAAAATGGAGTAAGATTCTATACAAAACAGGGGTTATAAAGGTGAAATTGGAAGTATATATATATTTGTATATGTGTATGTATTTTTTCTCGCGAGTCAGTTCTTTCGTTGCTACAGAACACGCGGCTGAATTGCCGCTCGCTATCTTCGATTTGCAAAGCCCTTTAAACTGTATGTTATTACTCTGAGGTCTATACCTTGTCGAGTGCATGACTGGACTGCTGAAAGCATTCTTCGAGCTGCGGCTCGAGCTTCGAATATGCTGTACTTTCATTTGTATTACTATCTCCCAGACCTAATGATTACTTGATTAATTTAATTTGACAATTCCATTGATTGGTTAATTATTTATATTTGCTTAATAACGGTCCGGTTGAGTGCTTAATTCAGTTTGGGTATGGAATTTTTTCCATTGCTCATAATTTGAATTTGACCGCCATGAACCGGGGTTACCTCCCTTTGGAGTAACATGTGCCATAACATCGGGATTTGTGTCAGAACGAAAACCTGTTGAGAAAGAAAGTAAGTCCACTGATACAAATTATAAACCAGCCGTATGAATAAATGAGTACACATATAAAAGTGGCTGCGAAACAACAGAATATATCTGGAGTTGAAAACGCAAGTGACATTCAAATCAGGTAGTGAAAGAAAATGGGGAAGTAAAATGTGGAATGTGAAGATACTAGGTAAGTGAATCAAAAAGTAGGAGGCGGGGGTTCACTGGTGGATGTGAAGTAAAAATAAATATAAAATTAAAATAAAGTTAAAAATGAAAGTAAATCAGAAAGAGAAGTCTGTAACGAGGATAATTTAAGGAAAGTGAAGAACAAGAGTTTATGGAGGATAAGTATCTGAAAGTGAGTTAAGTTTATATGAGCTGGAAAGCAAGTGTGATTTCATGTGTGGGCAACTGGTGAAAATTTCTGTTTTTGCGTTTAGGCAGGTTTTGGTGATTTAAGGTTCTGTAAAATCCAATATTTTTCACTTATGCAGAGTGTGCATCTTCTTGTTCCTCTTGCATATTCTTTAGATTGGTTCAAAATTGACCAATCCAATTTATATTGGATACCTAGCCAGAGATGTAAATCTTTTTTCTGGATGTCGGAAAGATGCGACATGTGAGTAATAACGCGTTTTTAATTTGTCTTGTGTCGTACCCACATATCTTTCGCTGGTGGCTGGTAGGTTGTTGCCGATGGTTGTCACTTTAGCCGCATATACAATGGCATTTGTGTTGCATTTACCTTGTAATGGGCATTCACTTTTGACTCTACAGGAGCAATTTTGATGTCCTCTGGTTGTTTTCTTATTGATGATATAAGATTTAATAGGGGGACCGCATGAGTAGCTAATTTTGACACAGTTTCTATTGAAGAGCTCTAGAAATTTTTTGCCTACATTAGTTTTAACTGCTAAAGAGTAGGGGGGGGGACCAGATTATTTTTCTTTTCCTATTATTATGTTGAAAGGAGTTAGTATTGATGGGTATGTACTTAATCGGTTCGCTAAATCCGTTATTTTGAAGGGCTTTCGTATAGTAGGGGGATGCCTTATTGAAAATAGCTTCTGAGGAAGAGAGGGTGGAGATCCTACGGCTAATATTAGGGATAAGGTTTTTAAAAACTATAGGAAGATGGCAAGAGCCTTTATTTATATATTTTTAATTTTCATTAGGTTTATGGTACGGTTTATAAGAAGCAGTAGGCAGATCTATGTTTATATCTAGAAAATTAACATTGGAAAGGTTTGTGTCAATAGTAATTTTAAGATTAAAACTGGCGAAGATTTTTATTAAGTTTTTCCTTAATCTATCTAAGTTATGGCCTATGGTGGTATGGGAAAGTATTAGACCATCGTCGCGGTAAAGCCCCAAAATATGGTTAGGGAATTTCTCTTTAAGTGTGTGTAGGAGGAATAGGCCGACTAAATCACAAACATCAGCACTGTCAAAAGAACCCATTGAGACTTCGAATGGGTTCTCTGGGTTAGATATTTTTACCCAAGTGTCATAAAGGCTCTTGCCATCCTCCTATAATTTTTAAAAACCTTATCCCTAATATTAGCCGTAGGATCTCCACCCTCTCTTCCTCAGAAGCTATTTTCAATAAGGCATCCCCCTACTATAATAAAGCCCTTCAAAATAGCGGATTTAGCGAACCGATTAAGTACATACCCAACGATACTAACTCCTTTAAACATAATAAAAAGAAAAGAAAAATAATCTGGTTCACACCCCTACTCTTTAGCAGTTAAAACTAATGTAGGCAAAAAATTCCTAGAGCTCTTAGATAAACATTTCCCTAGAACACATATATACTATAAGATCTTCAATAGAAACTGTGTCAAAATTAGCTACTCCTGCGGTCCCCCTATTAAATCTTATATCATCAATAAGAAAACACACAGAGAACATCAAAATTGCTCCTGTAGAGTCAAAAGTGAATGCCCATTACAAGGTAAATGCAACACCAAAGCCATTGTATATGCGGCTAAAGTGACAACCATCAGCAACAACCTACCAGCCACCAGCGAACGATATGTGGGTATGACACAAGACACATTCAAAACGCTTTATTACTCACATGTCGAATCTTTCCGACATCCAGAAAAAAGATTTACAACAGCTCTGGCTAGCAGAATATAGGATTTGAAAGACCAAGGTATCCAATATAAATTGGATTGGTCAATTTTGAACCAATCTAAAGAATATGCAAG
>OZ024741.1:193070652-193105652 GCA_964016885.1 Eledone cirrhosa
GGATTTTCCAAATATACTCCATGTAATGGAAATAGGTGTGCCGTTAATTTTAAGGCTCCATACATGGTTTGCAAGCTGGGTGGCATTTTTTGTCAGCATGTCTGTAGGTTATTTCATGGTTGAGGTACCGGCTTTTGAACAGGCCGTCGGATATTCCAACATAATTCCAGGCTTCAGTTTCGTGGTTCTGGTTGGTGGAGCTAGCTTCTGTTTATATATCACCGCTGGAGTGTTGGTCTAGTGGACATGTCTCTGGTTTTCTGCATGAGCATCTGTACGTTGGAGGGGTTTTAATTTGCTGGTGATGTTGTTTTTAATGTTATTGGTACACTAGTAGCCTATTTTCACTGTATGGTGATTGAGTATCTGTCGGTATGTATTGCCAACAGGGAAGTGGAGATCTAGGAGGACTAGGAATTTTGTTGACCATAAACACGCCGGGGACGCACAGACTAGGGCGGTTTTCAGCGGTATTAGTGCAGTCATGTGCATTATTCGCATGCAGTTCCCGCAAGCGTGATAGTGCTAGATACTAATGCTAAGACAGTTCTAGGTCTTGAGATTTTTGGTGTGGTCGCCTTCACCCTACATGTATTTAATGAGTTTCCTCTATCTTCGTGACTAGTTTTCAAATACCATTGCACCACTACCGTAACCGCTGGCGTTATAACTAATACTTTGGCCATCGGCAGCCTTAGCTAAAGTTATATTGTAGTATTCCGCATTATCTCTTGTCTGGCATATCCTATCTGAGACAATCTTACCTATGGCCTTGATAATTGATCTAGGGTAGTTGGACTTACACTAGCTTTTCAATAGATTTGTGATAGGGGGTAGTAGAGTTTTGTATTAAAGTTTAGGGTGGTGTCTAAAGACTTAACAATTTTCCTATTAAGGTCTAAGTCCTAAATTTCTAAAGAAAAAAAGTACCTAATCCTCCTGTTTATTCTCTCCACCATATTAGTCATATGGTCAGAGACTGTGAAGAGGACATCATTTCGGTATAAACCACCATCGAGGTTGGGGATTTCTTCCTTAATTTACTTAAGTATGAACTACCGAACCAGGTCTGTTACCTGCGTAGAGTCACTGGTATCCATGTCGAAGTTGAAGGGTCTATCACTCGTGGTTCAGAGGTCTCCACCGAAACGGCTCAAGTTCTTTCTAGCGGGGTGGATAATTTCATCGTGAGTTAGGTCGGTGTTACTCTTCGCAAACATAAGAGTAGTTTAGAACTACGGAGGAGATCGAAGAGTAGTAGCTAGCAATATCCACTTGGATAAATCTAGCTATATCATGAGGTCATAACTGTTGCATAACGGTTATCACTGAAATATATATAACAGCGATTATGAATAAATTAAGTGAATTTTAACCTGTTGACTTTTATTTCAAGATTATAATTATACTTAGGAGTAAATAGACCCACTTATATACTTTGTAGAATGCTCTATCTTGCATACGTTAGTGTCGGTAATTAATTAACACATAATTTACTTAAATATATATATATATATATATATATATATATATATATATATATGTAGAAGTTCTATTTAAATTGTTAGGATACAACAAGCAAATATTTTTATAACTGATATAAAGCACTCAACAAATAATTGGAGTAAAAATATACGATATTAACAAATGGAAACTATATTTATAAAACCATATTTATTTCATTATACATATTTCAAGGACACCAAGTTAAATTATGGTGTGGTTTCATCAGATACAATATAATATAGAGCAGTTTTCTAAATAAATATTGACATACCCTTAAAGAATGCAACCATTACTGTTGGAAGCTCCCGGACTATCCGGGAGCTTTCAACAGTAATGGTTGCATTCTTTAAGGGTATGTCAATATTTATTTAGAAAACTGCTCTATATTATATTGTATCTGATGAAACCACACCATAATTTAACTTGGTGTCCTTGAAATATGTATAATGAAATAAATATGGTTTTATAAATATAGTTTCCATTTGTTAATATCGTAAATATATATATATATATATATATATATATATATATATATATATATATATATATATATATATATATATAAATATCGTGTTTATCATAAAATGGTTGTTGTTTTGTAACTGGCTTCACCGATACAAGCGTCTCTCAACTATTTAATACGATGCAATTTTCCTTATATTAGTAGTAACACCTAGCCGTATAGTATATATTCCATTGATTAGGTCGTCAGACTGGCGGTCATTGATAAAAACAAGTAATAGCAATGTTGCTTCTTATCGGTATGATCTTGCTGCACGGAAAACAGGTAAACACAAGTCCGTTGACTATATAGAGACGTCCATGCAAATGTTTAATAGATATATATATGTTTATAATTTGCAAATATACTTATAGTTATAAATTCTTTTAGAAAGAAAGTATAAATATATATATATATGGGGAGGAGGGGCTGTGTGTGTGTATGTGTCTGTGTGTCCCGGCTTCAATCGGGGGTAATCACAGTAAGTAAGGTACTCAATACATAGCAGAGTATAAATATTTAATATACAAATGGCTTCTACAGAACCAGATGTGTTTAATACTTATGTATATATGTATTTATTTATATTTCCCTTAGGTCAGTATTGTTTGTTTGGGCATAGTTGTTGTTGTTATTCCATTCGGTCTTTCTGTTCAACTTATTAGTATGAGCGAACAAGCTTCTGGAATGGTCTAAGCAACTAAATTATATATATATATATATATATATTGTGAAAGAATGAAGAATAACATGGTCAACAGTACAAAAAGGGTATTAATTACAGTATTAACAATTGTTTCATTGATTAAGTTGTCTAAAAATTGCTAATCACTTGAAGTTGTGTAACTCAATTTTAAATACAATGTATGCCTAACCAAATCATCAGAAACTGATTAAAATTATACACGGCGTTTGTAATATACTAGGAAAATTCAAATTACAACATCAGTAATAAAGAAAGAAAAAGACAAAAAGAAAAGAGAGAGAGAGAAAAAGAAAGAAGAAAAAAGAAAAGAGAAAAAGAAAAAAGTTAAATAAAAATAAAAATAATAAATAAATAATAATAAATAAGTTAGAATGAAGATGATAAAAAATAAAAAAAATATTTTTATATGTGTGCGAAGAAAAGTGAACATAATATGATTGTTGAAAATAGTTGTGGTGTTGGTGGTTAAAATATAAAGATGTGATGGTATAAACATGAAAATACTAAATATATACATATATGTATTTGTTAAATTAATAAATTAATAAATTGGAAGTTATGTTAGGAGTGAAGAGAATACGATAGGATATAATGTAAGAGGTGAAATAGATTTAGAGAAAGAGAGTGAAAGAAAGAAAAGTTAGGAGGTATGATGTTGATTCATTGATTAGTTGATTTATTGATAGGTGATACAGTTTGAATTATGGAATTGTTGGGTTGAATCAAGTTGGTTTGAAATTAACGAATTTAGTAGCTGCTTTATGCCTACAGAAAATTGACCGTTCAATTGTGCTGTTAAGCAGCATTTTGTCATATTTTAAAATATGGAGCAACTCCATATTGCAAAGACCGCAGTGGGACATTCCATTTTGTAGGCCTTTGCTGCTGACAGTTTCGACCAGCTAATCCAGTATTCTTGGTTTGTATCTTTGAGCTGCCAGATTTTATTGGCGAGCATTGTTGTGTTCATTAGTCTACGGTTCTTTATAGAGTGTCTGTGGACATACCATCTTTTTTTAACTCCCCCACCGTAGAACCTATGTAGTGCCATGCTATATTTGACTCCAGGCATCTATTTTGTAGTGGGCACTTATCTGGTAAGTGACAGTTACATTTTGAGGCTTTCCTGTGTGCCAGATCATCGATGCGGTTTTGAATGTTGCTATGTATGGGCTAAGATTTGGTTTTGTTGATGTTTTGTTGTGATGCGTTCTGACGTATGTATGGTTGTGATGTTCTTATGTGTTTGTATTTTGTATTTGGTGTTATGATGTTTGTTTGTAGGTTATTTTCATTAGAGATTCTTTTATAGTTAATGTTATGTATGTGTGATTCTATGCTGGTTGCAGTAGAGGAAGATAGTTTGATAGTATTTCTATTAAAGATATTATGGTATTTGGGAAGTTTAGGGAAGTGCTTGTCAATTATTTTAAAGAATGTAGAAGGTAGTTAGGTTTTTATAGAGGAGTTAAATATTGGATTGAATCATAAGTATTTCCTATCTCTGGATTTTATAGTTCCTAGAGGTCCTTATATTAGTATTCGGTTCATTTATTTCTGGTCCTCGTTGTCTATTTCTATGTTTAGTCCTATATTTGTTATTTCTATAGGTGTGGGTGGTGTTATTGCTGTTAAGTGTGTTGTTGTTGTTTGTATCTGGTATGTATTTGAGTCTCTCTTTCTGGCCTGCCTTAAGTAAAGCTATGTTGTAGTAGTTCGCGTGTTCATTAAAAATCGCTAGGTTAGAAGATAAGTGTGAAATTCTAAGCAATATACTATGTGCTATGGAGTTAATTATGGAGCGAGGGTGGTTTGAGTTATAACTAATGTAGGCTATATTTTCGTTATTTTTATGGAAGGGCTCTATTAGTCCCATGTTTAGATTGAGTGATACATCCAAGAAGTTAGCTTTTTTAGAGTTGAGTTCGAAAGTGATGCTTGGGCCTAGTTTATTGAAGAAGGTTCTAATCTTTTTACGTAATCTTTCCAAGTTTTGATTATTTAAGTTTTTAGCTGAAAGCAGTGTATCGTCTCTATAAATTCCTCCCTGGAGGTTATCAAATTCCTTATGTAAGATATGTGCTATATATATTCCAGCCATTTCTGTTACTTCAGCTAAGTCGTTAGATCCCATAGTGATATCAAAGCTATTCTGTCTGTTTTTTCTTTCCCAGTAACTATTATCGAACCTAATGATAGTTCTTCTAGCAGCTAGTATTATTCTAATTTCATCAGCGGATAGGTCCGAGTTTTTCTGTGCAAAGGTTAGTGCCTTATTTCGTGTGACTAGGTAAATAGAGGAGTCATTGATGTCAAACTGTATGAAGTCGGATGTTTCCTTATTGTCTATTTTTCTAAACCAATCTATTGCTTAATTATTAGTTTGTCTTTAATTTGTGGTATCTAGTATATACTTGCTAATTCTACCTATATCCGATTTCGATGGTCATATTACTCTAATAGTAGGGTCAGTTTCGAAGTTGTATTTATGATCTTTCAGATTAAATGTGGGTTTACAAGGGGTCGGAGGCTCGGTTCTATAAGATATTTTTTTTTTTTTACTATGTTAAGTGCTTCCTTATTAATGTTAGTGAGTGAAGACTCTATAGTTTTCTTGTAATTGTATAATTTACGGCGTATAAAGTTATTGTATGTATTAAGGCTCATGGTGTATACGTTTGTCCGCCTTTATTATAATACGCAGTTTTTTAGTAGAGCATTGATGTCGCTTTGCACTTTGTTGTAATGTTTCCATTTTTGAATTTGGTTCCGTTTATCATGTTCATGAGGTCGAGTTCAAAGGCATCAAGTTGAGGGTTGTTCGGTGGATTTTTGCAGGATTTGAACCCATATTTTTCACTGGTAAATTCCTCATTTTTATTATTAGTATGTCCTTTAGCGTAATGATATGCTTTCCATCGGATTCGACAGATAAAGTCATTAGTTCGTTGTATCATACCGAGTGTATATTCCCTATTTGTAGGTATAGGTATGTTTTTTAAAGACATGCCTATGTGGTGTCTTTCCATGTTAGCGCCATGCGTTAAGGTTGTTGCTCAACCTAGTAGGAGCTGGGTATATGGGATAACAAATTATCGTTATAGGTAATCCAGTTAAAGGTTGTGAATACTCCGTACTGTGGAATTTTTAGCGTACGGCGTTGTTCGACTCAACAAGAGGTTTCGTAGTTATAAATTTAATCAGTTTCTGATGATTTGGTTAAGCATACATTGTATTTAAAATTGAGTTACACAACTGCAAGTGATTAGCAATTTTTAGACAACTTTATCAATGAAACAATTGTTAATACTGTAATTAAAACCCTTTTTGTACTGTTGACCATGTTATTCTTCATTCTTTCACTATTATTACTCCAGGTAGATTGGCAGTATCGGCAGACGGTCGGACGCCATACTTTGAAACATAGAGTTACCTCTCTGATGATATGAGTTCAAATCCCGCCGAGGTTAAATTTGCCTTTCATCCGTACGGGGTCGATAAAATAAAGTACCAGTAATGCACTGGGATAATTGCTGGTCTTGTGCCAAAAGAAGAAACAATTATTACTCCAAGATTAACCTGCGTAGGAATTCCCCAGTACTCACACACTCGCTACCTAAGAATCCTCTTGTTGAGTCAAACAACGCCGTACCCTAAAACTATCCCCAGTACACAACCTCTAACTGGATTACCTATAACGATAATTTGTTATCCCATATATATATATATATATATATATATATATGCAAAAGTTCTATTTAAAATTGTTGGGATACAAGTAAATATTTTTATAACTGATATAAAGCACTCGACAAGTATTTGGAGTAGATATACGATATTAATAAATGGAAACTATATTTATAAAACCATATTTATTTCATTATACATATTTCAGGGATACCAAATTAAATTATGGTATGCCTTCATCAGACAAAATACAATATATAACAGTTTTACAAATAAGCTTTGACGTACCCTATTAAAATGCAACCATTGTTTTTGGAAGTCATCCGGATAGTGATTTGTTTAATAAGTCATAGTGTTAAGGACAATTAGAAAAAGACGGAGAGAAAGAAAAAGACGGAGAGAAAGAAAAAACGTGGAGAAATATCGGAGAGAGATAGATGCATGGAGAAAAAAAGAAAGAGATAAGTAAAGACAGGAGGAAAGGAAGAAAGAAGAAAAAAGGAAGAAATAAGAAAAACAGAGGAAAGTAACAGAGAGATATTAAGTCAACAGATAGATAGAAAAACTCAAGAGAGAGAAATGTTATATAGAGAGAGAGGGAGATTATGAAAACTTTACGTCATGTCATGTTAAGTTGAGTTAACAATTCATATGAAATGAATAATAAAAATATAAATATTAATATTCATGAATGGGACATAGATATATAATATGAGAAATTAAACATTGTTTAATAATGACTATATGTTTAGTTTAAACCTTGAGATCAATATACCAAAATTTGGGTTTAATCTCCAAAATGTACACATTGCTAGAGAAATCAGTATCTCAGGCAAAGACACACAAACATATATATATATATATATATATATACATGCACGTCCTGAAAATAGAAATTATATTTACTCAAGTCAACAATATAGACATATAAAGCGCAGACGATTTCTCTTAATCACTGCTATACATTCCTTGTGTTATAAAAAGTTCACAGTATATATACGATTAACATTCATGACTTCATATATATGATTACCATTCAATCCAAACTGTGTGGTTATGCAACATAACTTTTACCCACACATATACATAGACACACATATATACATATACACCTATATATAAATAAATATCTGTGTGCGTCATCAGGCATCCCTCATGTATACATACAGACATATATACAATCATAAAAACCTATAACACTTTTATATGCATGTTAATACACACATATACTTTTGTATAGAGATAATCAAATATCAATATATTACTAAGGATTATACTTTGGAAATATAATTATACCAATATAAATTTAAAATACCAAAGAATTATATTTTGGAAATACAACTATATCAACATTGTCAAAAGGACAAACGAATTCTAGAAATGTCAAAGCATTAAATATCTTTAAAACACTATAGAGTATCTCAAGTTAAAATAATATGTTTCATATATTTAGTATAGAAAATTATCCTACTTATATTTCAAACAAGATATTGAAAGGGTAGACTTATGAGAATTATGAGAAGCTATCAGAATCAAAGCAAAACTAATAAAAATAAATAAAAATAAAATAAAATAAAAGTTAAATAAATATTATATCAATATAATTTTAAAATTTAAAAATTTAAAGATCTAAAAACTTCAAAAAATTTCAAAAAGTATTAAAAAAATATTTTAAATTCAAAAATTTAAAAGATTTAAAAAACCAAGGATTCTACAGATATCCTTTTATTTAGTATAGAAATTTATCCTACGTATATTTTATTTAAGATATTGTAAGTATAGACATTTTAAAGTAGTTTATTATATCTATGTTTATATTTAGGAAGAAGGTTTAAAAAGAAAAAGGTGAAGGAATCTAATGATTTATCGACAGGTTTTATATATTAACTAAATTACTTAATTAATTATACTACATTTTAAATTTATATTTATATTTAAACGTTGAGTTCAATCTATGTCTGCAGCAACTGAATAAATTGTTCCTTAAATTAAGGGAATTTTTGGACTTTAATATAAAGAATATTTCTTCAAGAATATAAAGAATATTTCTTCTTAATTCCTTCTGAAGAGGAATTAAAAGGAGTAGCTTCTGAAATAATATTCCAAGTCATCGAATTTTTAACATTATCTCGTCTTAGGTCCCATAGTAGGCTAGATAGCGAAGTTGAAGAATTTTTGTTTGGATCTGTGAAAGAATTTTTATGATTATTGAAGCGAAATTTATATTCAGTCGAGGTAGAACCAACATAGTTAAACGAATTTAAATTAGTTTTAACATTACAATTGTACACTATATTTTTAGCTAAGCAGTTGTTATTTAACGGACAGTTAGATTTATTTCTACAGTTACAGTTATAATACAATATAGTTAGCACCCCAAACGTATAATTGTGAATATACTTAGGTATTTCCTCATGTTTGTTGAGTGAGTTGGAAATTGGTCGTAGTATGGCTATTGGCTCTCTCTGTTAATGTATTAAGTATATATATATATACATATATATATATATACTAGATGGCCCGTCCGGCAGGCTACCGGCTAGGTGTACCTGCCCCCACCACTCCGCTGCAAAGATACCACACACCCTCCCGTGTCACATTGTCCTTCCAACTCTCTCTCTCTCTCTATCTATCTCTCTCTATCTCTCTCTCTCTGAATAACTAACATTTTAATTGTATCTCTCTCTGTCTAACGGCCTATCTATCTCTTCTCCCCTCCCTCTGTTTTTCTGTAGATGTGAGTGTGTAGTTTTCCTAATCTTTCTCTAAATCCCTCTCTTTCTCTCTCTCTCTCTCTCTCTCTCTCTCTCTCTCTCTCTCTCTCTCTCTCTCTCTCTCTCTCTCTATGTGTATATATTGAAGCGAGATAGGGAAACTAAAACAGTGTTGTCATATAGAAAGTGAAGAGTGACAGAGAGAATAAAGCAGTTAAATTATAGAGAGGGGGAATGATCTTACATACATACATAAATATAAAGTGTAGATGTGTGTGTGTGTGTGTTTGTGTATGTGTATGTGTGTTTGTGCATGTGTGTATGTGCATGTATGTGTTTGTATGTTTTGTTTTGATATTATCCGGCAATTTGCGAAATCAGGTGTGAAAGTATGTGTATTTGTGTGTGTGTGTGTGTGTGTGTGTGTGTGTGTGTGTGTGTGTGTGTGTGTGTGTGTGTGTGTGTGTGTGTGTGTGTGTGTGTGTGTATGTGTGTGTGTGTGTTTATGTGTGTGTGTTTATGTGTGTGTGTGTGTGTTACTTATGCGAGCGACGACAGAAAAGTGTGGGGGATACATACATTATTATATTTGTCTGTATTTTCGTTCTGCAACCATTATATTATGATATTTGTATGCAAATGATTTTAGATGTATGTATTACCTCCTTGCCCATCCCTCTGTTTCTCTTTCCCTGTCTCTCTCTCCTCTCTCCCCTCTCTCTCTCTTTAGATGTGTGTGTGTGTGTAGTTTTCCTAATCTGTCTCTTTCACTCTCTGTCTCTCTAAGAGGGTTGCCTTTTGAAGTATGTATTACCTGCTGTCATATAGAGAGTGAAGAGAGACAGAGAGTAAAGCAGTTAAATTATAGAGAGGGTGAAAGAGAGAGAGAGAGAGAGAGAGAGACGACGCTCAGCATTATTAGAGAGTGAAGAGCGACAGAGAGAGTAAAGCAATTAAATTATAGAGAGGGGGAATGATCTATTATAGAGAGAAGGAAGAGCGACAGAGAGAGTAAAGGTAAGAAACTATAGGGAGGTGTGTAGGATACATACGTGTTGACCGAATTTACATACGAGTAAAAGAGTGTTGTCATATAGAGTGTGAAGAGAGACAGAGAGTAAAGCAGTTAAATTACAGAGAACGTGAAAGAGGGAGAAAGAGAGAGAGAGAGAGACGACGTTCAGCTTTATAATATTAGAGAGTGAAGAGCGACAGAGAGAGTAAAGCAGTTAAATTATAGAGAGGGGGAATGATCTATTATAGAGAGAGAAAAGAGCGACGAGAGAGTAAAGCTAAGAAACTATAGGGAGGCGTGTAGGATACACACGACACTCAGCTTTATAATATTATAGATATATAATAAGAAAATGCAAAGTAGTTCCAGATGTTAAAGTCCTTTAATGATAATGCTGTGATACATATTTCATTGACGACAGTGGCGACACTCTTCGGAGTACCCAGTGCCGTGACATCTTCAGACAGCTTCTTACATAATGTGGTTATGTTCCCGAGGTACTCCAAATTGAATTGAGAAGGGAACGGACAAAGCATGTGACCTCCGGCCGTTTTGACAGCTACCACACGCTCTTTGTTGTTTTATATATATATATGTATATATATATATATATATATATATATATATATATATATATTCTTTGTTTGTGTATGGTTGTTGTTGTTATTCCATTCGTTCTCTCTGTTCAACTGTTCAACTCTGAACAGAAAGAACGAATGGAATAACAACAACAACCATACCCAAACAAACAATACTGACCTAAGGGAAATATAAATAAATAAATAAATATATACACAAGTACATTAACAACAAACACATATAGACAGACATTAGTGAACAAAGATAGAATACAAAAACGAATACACACAAACACGAACACACACACCAAACAGGAAACACACACGCAAAACGCATGCGCAAACAAAGACTGAGACAAGAATAAATAACGAATTAAAATAAAATAAAAATGGCGTAGGCATTACAAACAATGCCACAAGAGGAAACATAATAGTACCACTGATGATGTCACAGATGTGCGACGAAAGAACTTTGATAGACTTTATATATATATATTTATATCTGTATTTTTAACCGTTGGTCAAACATTGATTGCCAAATAAAATAACTATGGAGATATAAAAGATACAGAAGCGAAAACTAACCCAACCCAAACAGTGAGGGTGTTCTATTATTATTTCTGGCAATATTATAACAATATGACCCTTCCCAAATATAACAATATATATTCCTAACGATCGACTTTCGTCAAATCGGACCGAGGAAACAGTGTTTCCATTGGTCTTTCCAATTGCTAATACTATCTATCGGTCGCAACTCCAGGTAGAAGGAGCAACGTGAAATAAAGTGTCTTGCTCAAGGACATAACGCATCGCTCGGTCCAGGAATCGAACTCACAACTTCACGATTGCGAATCCAGTTCTCTAACCACTCAGCCACACGCCTTCACAAATACATGGTAAATTGGCGTGTATCTTCCTAGATACTCAGAGTTTCCTGAAGCAGCGATAAAATCAGCTTGCTTCCGGAAAACCCGAACACATAAGAAAGTATACCCCAATTTGTCATATATATTACATAATATTCTACATTTTCCTCTGTTTACATATAGTGGTCTCTTACTTTAGTGATTACAACCCCACATTCAGGCAACAATACACACACACACACTCACACACACACACACACACACACACACACACACACACACACACACACACACACACACACACACACACACACATATATATATATATATGTGAGGGTGGAGTAGTTAACGGTAAGGTTCATCCCGAAAATGAAAAAATGAAACGCTGAAATGCAAAGTAGCGAAAAAAAATTGATACCTTAGTAAAGTAGTATAATATTTATTCAAAGCTGAATTTCCGGGAATTCCTACTCGAAGTTTTTCTTAACCAATCCTGATTTTGTGTTAAGTTTTTTTCTGTCTCTCTCTCTCTCTCTCTCTCTCTCTCTCTCTCTCTCTCTCTCTCTCTCTCTCTCTATCTATCTATCTATCTCTCTCTCTCTCTCTTTCTCTTTCTCTCTCTCTCTCTCTCTCTGTATGTATATATATATATATATATATATGTGTGTGTGTGTGTGTGTGTGTGTGTGTGTGTGTGTGTGTGTGTGTGTGTGTGTGTGTGTGTGTGTGTGTGTGTGTGTGTGTGTGTGTGTGTGTGTGTGTGTGTGTGCGTGTGTGTGTGTGTGTGCGTGCGTGTGTGCGTGCGTGCGCGCGTGTGTGTGAGCATGTTTATGTATGTGTGTTTATTTATGTAAGTTTGTGCGTGTGTGTTTGTATGTTAATGTAAGCCTCGAAAAAATAATGACAAATCACCTTCAACAGAAATAGTACGTATAAAAATAACAACAACAATATCAATATCAATCACAGGAACAGCAGCAATTGTGCATTAAGAATAACAACAGCAGCACGCAATCGCGGAAACATTATATGAAACATGGATAATAATGACGTATTTTACTATTCTGAAAAAAACAAACAAACAAAAAACATCTTCTTAAGTGTTTATAATCATCTTTTAATTTATTTCCTTTCCTTTTATTTTATATTATTATATTTTGTACTCAATTGCGTTGGTCTAATCGATCTAATCGGCTAGTTTTAAAGTAGACAGTTTAACGAACATTTATAATCATTTAATACTTATGTTTATTTGTATTATTATATTCTTGTCTTCTTGCATTCATATATTCTTTCTTCATATTTATTGTTTTTAGATATTTCAGTTCTTATATTTATTCCAGAAAGTTTCTACCCCTTTCATTTTCTATTGACTTCCAATTCATTCTTCGCTAATAAATAATGAATAATGGCTATTTAAACACATTTACTTTCAATAAATTCTACTCTTAAGATTTTTAACAGATTTTCGCATAGATATTTGGAGTAGGTCTTTTTACTACCAACCTGTATGTCTGTTTGTCCCATTAGAAAACAAGGAAGGTTGTTGTTTTTGTAAGACTTAGCTACGTGAGAAAGTGAATGTCTATCACCTTTTTCAGAGTCCGTGAGACTGATGAGGAAAAGGTAGGTGGTTATCCTTAGAGAAGAGACCTGCACTAAATGTTTCCAATAGAGTAAATTCCAGAAAAGCCGTCTTGGGTCAGGTGGCGATGTTATACTGTACAGTGAATTATGTCTCCTGTAAAAGATCTTATGACGAGCTTCCACCAAATTTCCTAGTTTCCATCTACCATATTTCACTCACAAAGTGTTGGTCTACTCGAGGATATGGAGAACATATTTGTTGACGGTGCTGCACAATGAGATTGAAAGAACCGACATAATGACGAAGTAAATATTTTAATGACAATGTTAAGCATACTGCAACAATTTTCTTAATGAATTGTTGAAATTGTAATTTTTTGCGCACAACTTTAGCCTTTCTTATGAGTTTTTGGTTGAAGAAAAGTCACAAGTAAAAAGATTCTTCTTCTTCTTCTTTGTCCACTTATTCATGGGGGGATCGTTGGGGCAGAGTCCTCAAACACGCCTTCCAGCGGGTCATGTCAGAAGCAACTATTTCCAGTTGATCTGGCTGGATCCCCAAGCAAGACCAGCAGAGCCCATGAATGTTATCCAACCATTTTGCTCAGGGTCTACCGCAGGGCCTCCTGCTGGCTGGTTTTGCCTGTGAAAACTCTCCAGCGATTCTTTCCTTAGACATCTTAATATATATCCGTAGTATCTGAGCTGTGATCTCTCATTTTAGAGAAGTAGCGGCTCTATTGGAGCGACACTCTGATCTCTGAGCTACGTACACTATCGAACCTTAGGGGATCCCCAGTTCGGGGATTCATGATCGTATCTTTTGGTCACTACCTAAGATCCATAGCCATTAGTAACGGTTGGCACAAATACCGTAGCATTACTTCGTTGTTACAATAAAGCTTAGTGATACGAGCGCTTCCTTCAAATCCTACTGAAACTTCCAGTCGCCTCAATATTTCTGGATTTTCTTTGTGTTACGCTCATACGTTGATCTTTTGCATTGTCCTTGTAAAAGATACAAACAACAGGATGCAACTTGTAGGTGGTCTTCAGTGATGCAGCCGCTTTGCTTTCTTAGTGTTTTAACAAAAATATTCAGATTGGTTATGCCGTCAGATATACTCTGCAAAGAATAGCATGCATATTACCAGACAGAGAAGCCGAGGAACAGCCAGACAGACAAGCAGATAGATCGATAGAGAGATAGAGAGATAAATAGATAGATAGCTGGATAGATAGATAAATATATATGTTCAAGAACATAGAAAACCAGAGGAAGAGACACGCATATTCACAACTAATCACAAACACACATACTTATGACACATTAATGCAATGTCTTTGCGAATGAATGGGTATTCAGTGATCATAACTAGTTAATAATATCGTTAGGTGGTCTCTAACTCTTATAAATGTATTGTTATATGATACGATATAATTATGCACAAACACACATACACATACACATACTTACACACTCAAATAAATACACACACACACACACTATATATATATATATGTGTGTGTGTGTGTGTGTATACAGGGTGTCCCAAAAAATGTAAACACACATCAACAGCATTCTAATAAATATTGCCTGTACAGGTAATCAAAGTGTGTATACATGTTTTGGGACACCCTGTAAATATATTGTTATGCATGAGGATGCCAGAATTGGCATTAAAAAAACGTTCCATATGATTTAATTTGTTTAGTTTGTCAAGGTTCTTTTGTCACACATTCTGAGACCTCAACGACTATTTGCTCCCTGTTGTGCCTCATCTTCTTTCTAGTCTTAATCTGTTACTCCATCTTGTCTTTTTTGTTATGTTTTTCGTGATTCGTGTCTGCGCCTGCACATCCATTTTTGCGTGTTGGTATAGCAATGTTAGGCTTCTCTTCTCCTTTAGTTCTAGCCAGTATTCCTTTATTATCTACTCTATGCTACGGGCGTATGTATGTTGTATTGTTTCTGCACCATCCCTCTGTATATCTTATCCTATAGACTGCATTTCTAGATTTGCAGCTTAGCTGTGGGCTTGCATTACAGACTATACAGTTTCTATCTGTACAAAGTGTTTTCTTAATGGCGTATGTTCTACTTATCAGGAATTTTATGAGAAATCCTGGTTTTTCTACTTTAATCCTTAGATTCCGATTGTCTAAAGCTCTTCTAAAACGATACGCTAACTCGCCGCTAGTGATAGCATCGACAAACATGACTCTGGTATTTTCGGCTCTCATACAATGAGTTGGCCTTCCCGATTTTCCTTTTTTATGTTATTCCATTATTTGCTCCTGCATAGTGGGCAAATACCATTCGCATCATTCTCCATAATTGTTTTGAATTTAGCCATGAATTCTTTGTACTACCTGATCCTGTCTCTTTTATGGTAACCAGAGAACTCATGAAGTGTTGTATGTGTTTCATTAACTCTGTTGGATCGTACATGCGGGTCATGTTTCTCATCACCCTTATTAGATCTGCTATCAAGATATTGAACTTAGCACTATCTGAGATAGCTGAGCTCCGGTAGATCAGGTACTAGGAGGTCATAGGATTGGTGTAATGTGAAGGGAAAATTTGGACCTAATCGTTCTTAGTTTCCAGCCAGAGTTCTGTGTGGAACACAGGTAATTTGTGGTTATGGTGCTTAATGGGGTGGTTTACCGTTACCGTAATGTGTTAGTGGATGGAGTTGGCTATTTGCTGGGTGTTTTCAAAAGTGTTAGCTTCTATTTCTGGTTCATGGGTACTGTCTCCTGAGCGTGTTTTTTACCACTATCATCAGCATCGCGAGAGTACATGGCCATAGAGTTCTCAACTATGCGTTCCTTGAGTCTCCCATGCAACCACAGCATGAACAGATTAGCCACATCATCAGAGATACGGGCACCAATTTTCGCTCCCTCTTCTCGAGTGAAGGATTTATAATTGGACTTAAACACATGGCCCTTTAAAGTAGTTTTAATACTTGCTCCGACCGCATGTCGATCATTCTTCTCACATGATCGTGTGTTTCGGGGATCCGTATGGCTCTCATCCATACACCCTATCTTTCCATGGGGGTAATTTTGGCCATAGATGTAAGGGTAAGTCTAACCCTTACAGGTCTACTGGGGCAAAAACAGCTACGGTTTTATTGGTCTAGGTATTCTCTGTCACAGGTAAGTCTAAAGAGGGGGTCTAGGTCCTCAGTGTCAACCCCTCGGAACTCCACATTGCTCTCGCTAATCATCTCCATGAATTTCTCCACAGTAGAATCAACGTCGATGGGGGGGGGGGGTATTAGTATACCACATCGTCGATGACTATTATGCAGTTTGTCACGTAGTGGATGTGGGTTGCATTTGTTGATTTTGATGAGGAGGTCCTCCACGTTGTCAAACACGTCTGAGGACATCTTGATTATGAGGGATATGATTATGAAGAGGATGTAGGAGATACTCTAACTACTGGTGGTATTTGCTCCGCACACAAATCTTGTTGTTGGTTGTGCCACAGGATCGGTGTTTATTTTATGATCCTTGCGGAGTTCACATAACGCTGGGATGTCATTATTTAAGGTTTGGAAATTGTTCGCCGTACGCTTCCTTGGTCCTAGAATGTTAGACCACATCATCATGTGAGTGTTAAGGACCTTCTCTCTCTCCTCATGTGCTTGTGGAGTTGTTTCCCCCGTGTAAACACAAATGGAATTGTTACAGATTTTTAAAAAACGAGACCCAAACAGTGAAAGATACAAGCCCACTATAAAACACACATAGACATGACAAACACAAAGGCACGCGCTCACACATTCAGTCCTTGACTTGGACAGCTTACGTGCACGCACACCCGCGCATTCTAATAGTTCCAGAAGCAACTCCTGCATTGTTACTGTCCGATGCCCATTAGACCTTCCTACCTTTCAAAGCTTTGTACAGACAAACACACACATACATACGCACACACGCTCACACACATGCACAGACACATACTCAGATATGTTATCACAAACTATACTATGATTTTCTCCGTTTTTAAAAATGCCATATATATAAAATACATTCTGAACCGCAACTTTAAGACTCTGTTCCTACTAAATGCAGCGTTAAACTAATATACATTGTACGTTATAGTTCTAATATTTTAAAACAAAAACACAAGAGTTAAAATATCCCGATTTCTTAGACATCAATTTTTATTTATCATGTGTCTTGATCATGTCCTACACATTTCAATTGACAAAATTAAAGAGCTTCATTCTAGAAGAATCCACATCACCACCTCCTTCAGACACAACGATTATAGATGTGAACTACGATGATGATATCATTCTCTTTGCAGAAACCATATTAGACGAACTGCAGAAGATTTGACGAACTGCAGAAGATTTGAAAATCTAAGAGTTGGGGTCGATAGGTCTACTAAATCAAGATGGTGTAATATCAGGGCCGCAGTTTACTGTCTGAACCAAAATAAAATCTCTCTCTCTATATATATATATAGAGAATAAAAGTACTTGAGTGCATTAGAGTCAAACACACTAGTCGTATTAGAGAAATGACAGTATAATATATATAATATATATATATATATATATATATATATATATATATATATATATATATATATATATATATATTTAAAGAATTAGCTTTTAAAGAATTTCCCTTTTCTTTAAATCCATCAACCATGACCGACCCCAACGATCTTATAGACACCTGAAATATAGGCATTGTTAGCTTAAGAGAAACTTAAAAATAAAGAGTGGCACCCCATTCTGAACTTGTTTATAGAATTATTTCTGCCTTTGTCACTCTAAATATAAATTATAGACTTAAAGAATTAGCCTTTAATAAATTTCCTTTCTATCAACCAATGACCTCAAGCCATTCCACTCCCCACCCTCTCCTACCACCTGAAAAGAGCTATAAATACAACATTTATTTATGGAAAGCCAGATTCCTGTTGATTTCTGAAGAATGAAACAGTTCTAGTCCTGTAGAATCTCACCTATATTTAAATTAAATATATATATATATGTTTTTAGCCTAAGAAAATACCTATATGCGTGTATAAATAATACATGCATATATTTATTTTTTTATATCCAATTGAGTTCTTCACGCATGGTTAAAATTATTGAAAGAATTAATTGACCCGCGTGCATATTATTTTATTATTTTATGTTTTGCGATGACCTCCCCTTTCCGCTTGATGGCAGTGTGAGATTTCTCATTGTGAGACTGCTGGAATTTCAAATTTGGCGGTCATTCTAGCACGGAGGGGTACCATCGCTGAACATTAATATCGGTAAGGTTTTTTTTATTTTTTATATCGATATTTGTCGGACATCCACTAATGATTTATAAGTGCCCACCTACATATGTTCCTACGGACTAAGTGTAGGCTTCTACACAACCTGGACATTATTTTCCCAATTTGTAGAAAACTTATAATGAAACGATCGTTTGGAAAGAGAGATGTATTTTAATTATGTCTCATAAAATAATACAAGTGGCTTTCCGCAAAATACGTATAGTTAGCACCCCAAACGTATAATTGGGATTATACTAAGGTATATCCTAATGTTTGTTGAGTGAGACGGAAGCCGGTCGGAGTATTGCTTAAAGATTTCTCTGTTAATGTATTAAATACATATATATATATATATATATATATATATATATATATGTGTGTGTGTGTGTGTGTGTGTGTGTGTGTGTGTGTGTGTGTGTATACAGGGTGTCCCAAAAAATGTAAACACACATCAACAGCATTCTAATAAATATTGCCTGTACAGGTAATCAAAGTGTGTATACATGTTTTGGGACACCCTGTATATATATTGTTATCCATGAGGATGCCAGTATTGGCAATAAAAAAACGTTCCATATGATTTAATTTGTTTAGTTCGTTAAGCTTCTTTTGTCACACATTCTGAGACCTCAACGACTATTTGCTCCCTTTTGTGCCTCATCTTTCTTGTCTTAATCTGTTACACCATCTTGTCTTTTTTGGTATGTTTTTCGTGATTCGTGTCTGCGCCTCCACCTTCAGCTGTGCGCGTGTTTATTTCAGTTTGTCCTGTTATGTGTGTGTGTTTGTATTTTCGTGTCTTTTTTATCCTGTTCTGTATTTACTAGTTACGTTCCGGGATGTTATTATTCTATTCGGTCAGGCTAGTGATATCCTCTATTATATAAGTGGTCTCCAATTTGCCTGAGTGTTGCACCAGTTCTATTTGTGGATAGGATCGTTATTTCTATGTTATCTCTTGAGACCCCATGTTCCATTTTGGCGTGTTGGTATAGCAATGTTAAGCTTCTCTTCTCTTTTAGTTCTAGCCAGTATTCCTTTATTATCTCCTTTATGCTACGGGCTGTCTCTCATATGTATGTTGTATTGTTTCTGCACCATCCCTCTGTATATCTTATCCTATAGACTGCATTTCTAGATTTGCAGGTTAGCTGTGGGCTTCCCTTACAGACTATACAGTTTCTATCTGTACAAAGTGTTTTCTTAATGGGGTATGTTCTACTTATCCGGAATTTTATGAGAACTCCTGGTTTTTCTACTTTAATCCTTAGATTCCGATTGTCTAAAACTCTTCTAAAACGATAAGCTAACTCGCCGCTAGTGATAGCATCGACAAACATGACTCTCTGATATTTTCAGCTCTCATACAATGAGTTGGACTTCCCAATTTTCCTTTTTATGTTATTCCATTATTTGCTCCTGCATAGTGGGCAAATACCATTCGCATCATTCTCCATAATTGTTTTGAATTTAGCCATGAATTCTTTGTACTACCTGATCCTGTCTCTTTTATGGTAACCAGAGAACTCATGAAGTGTTGTATGTGTTTCATTAACTCTGTTGGATCGTACATGCGGGTCATGTTTCTCATCACCCTTATTAGATCTGCTATCAAGATATTGAACTTAGCACTATCTGAGATAGCTGAGCTCCGGTAGATCAGGTACTAGGAGGTCATAGGATTGGTGTAATGTGAAGGGAAAATTTGGACCTAATCATTCTTAGTTTCCAGCCAGAGTTCTGTGTGGAACACAGGTAATTTGTGGTTATGGTGCTTAATGGGGTGGTTTACCGTTACCGTAATGTGCTAGTGGATGGAGTTGGCTATTTGCTGGGTGTTTTCAAAAGTGTTAGCTTCTATTTCTGGTTCATGGGTACTGTCTCCTGAGCGTGTTTTTTACCACTATCATCAGCATCGCGAGAGTACATGGCCATAGAGTTCTCAACTATGCGTTCCTTGAGTCTCCCATGCCACCACAGCATGAACAGATTAGCCACATCATCAGAGATACGGACACCAATTTTCGCTCCCTCTTCTCGAGTGAAGGATTTATAATTGGACTTAAACACATGGCCCTTTAAAGTAGTTTTAATACTTGCTCCGACCGCATGTCGATTATTCTTCTCACATGATCGTGTGTTTCGGGGATCCGTATAGCTCTCATCCATACACCCTATCTTTCCATGGGGGTAATTTTGTCCACAGATGTAAGGGTAAGTCTAACCCTTACAGGTCTACTGGGGCAAAAACAGCTACGGTTTTATTGGTCTAGGTATTCTCTGTCACAGGTAAGTCTAAAGAGGGGGTCTAGGTCCTCAGTGTCAACCCCTCGGAACTCCACATTGCTCTCGCTAATCATCTCCACGAATTTCTCCACAGTAGAATCAACGTCGATGGGCGGGGGGGGGGGGGGGGTATTAGTATACCACATCGTCGATGACTATTATGCAGTTTGTCACGTAGTGGATGTGGGTTGCATTTGTTGATTTTGATGAGGAGGTCCTCCACGTTGTCAAACACGTCTGAGGACATCTTGATTATGAGGGATATGATTATGAAGAGGATGTAGGAGATACTCTAACTACTGGTGGTATTTGCTCCGCACACAAATCTTGTTGTTGGTTGTGCCACAGGATCGGTGTTTATTTTATGATCCTTGCGGAGTTCACATAACGCTGGGATGTCATTATTTAAGGTTTGGAAATTGTTGGCCGTACGCTTCCTTGGTCCTAGAATGTTAGACCACATCATCATGTGAGTGTTAAGGATCTCCTCTCTCTCCTCATGTGCTTGCGGAGTTGTTTCCCCCGTGAAAACACAAATGGAATTGTTACAGATTTTTAAAAAACGAGACCCAAACAGTGAAAGATACAAGCCCACTATAAAACACACATATACATGACAAACACAAAGACACGCGCGCACACATTCATTCCTTGACTTGGACAGCTTACGTGCATGCACACCTGCGCATTCTAACAGTTCCAGAAGCAACTCCTGCATTGTTACTGTCCGATGCCCATTAGACCTTCCTACCTTTCAAAGCTTTGTACAGACAAACACACACATACATACGCACACACGCTCACACACATGCACAGACACATACTCACATATGTTATCACAAACTATACTATGATTTTCTCCGTTTTTAAAAATGCCATATATATAAAATACATTCTGAACCGCAACGTTAAGACTCTGTTCCTACTAAATGCAGCGTTAAACTAATTTATATATATATATACATTGTACGTTATAGTTCTAATATTTTAAAACAAAAATACAAGAGTTAAAATATCCCGATTTCTTAGACATCAATTTTTATTTATCATGTGTCTTGATCATGTCCTACACATTTCAATTGATAAAATTAAAGAGCTTCATTCTAGAAGAATCCACATCACCACCTCCTTCAGACACAACGATTATAGATGTGAACTACGATGATGATATCATTTTCTTTGCAGAAACCATATTAGAAGATTCTACATAATTTTGACGAACTGCAGAAGATTTGAAAATCTAAGAGTTGGGGTCGATAGGTCTACTAAATCAAGATGGTGTAATATCTTGGCCGCAGTTTACTGACCGAAACAAAATAAAATCTCTCTCTCTCTCTCTATATATATATATATATATATATATATATATATATATATATATATATATATATATATATATATAAGAATTGGTGCTCTGAAATAGCGATATATATATGAATGTATATACAGTGTATTTTGCAATACACTGTATGCTTAATTAAAAGCATTTTGAAGACCTTACGCTATTGTTTTAAGATAGTGACAATGTCACTTATTTAAATTTTCAGCAAACAGGGGGAGATAACAGAGCTCTGTTTCGTACTTTTTGGTACTTATCAAAGCTCACAACTCTCCTGCTTGCTTAAAATTATGTATGTTGGATTCTTATAGAATTCTAGTATTAATTATCTACTCAGATCAGGCATATCCACTCGGGCCATGCTTGCCTCTCTCATCCATCTTTCAACAAATTGCTGGGAAGTGAGCACTTCCCCCTCTACCCTGATTTTCCTTTTCAAATGAAATTTGAAAAAGTTAATCAGGGTATCACCGAGGAGGTAATTGCTCGTCTTCACCCCTTTCAAATGCGTCCACCACACTACCTCTTTCGCCATGGCCACCAGGCAGATAAAAAATGCCTGCCCTTTCCGGCTAAAGGAAGACAGCGGGGCAATCCCCTCGATGGACTCAGCTGATAGCCGGATCCGTCCTACATGCGACAGTAGGTGTTCGATATAAACCCACAAGTCAGCAATGATCAGACACTGGACGAGTGCGTGCAGGATGGTTTCGTCACCCTGCACGCATCTCGGATAGGTCCGGCTGACGGCACTTCCTTGGCTGTAGAGTTTATCCCGAACTGGCAAAGCTCCCCGGTCGTACTGCCAGGCCAGGGATTTCTGGAAGTTATCTATGAGTCCCAGCCCGAAAGTTCTCCCGAAGGGATTGGTTACTTGATTTTCGTCGACGCCCAGAGTCTCCCCAAGGACGTCATCGCTCTCCCCTCCACTAATCCTCTATAGAACGCCAAGGTGGAATTTCCACCGATCTCATCGCCCGATTGGTCTAGGGTTGTAAGCGCCTGAAGATATCCCAGTCTCCAAAAGCTCCCTCTCGGTCTTCGCTTGACCCAGGACTGCAGCTCCGTCAAGGACACCTGCTAGGGAAATACACGTCTAGCAAACGGCGACCACACCTGAGCACTGTCGAGGAAGATGTGGGGATGCCGTAACCTGAGCGCATGTTTGCCCAGCCCTCCACGTAGCGGGTGTTGACAGTAAATGAATCGCCTGATGATCGGAGCTCGTCCCTTCCACAAAAAGCGAAAGAGCAAACGCTCCAACGCAGTCAGGCGAGGCTTAGGACAAGGCACGACGGTCATGTGTTAGTAGATGACGAACGCGATGTATGCGTTGACAACCCCCGCTCGACTTTTCAGGGATAGCTGTCTCTCGGCCCATTTCTGGTTGAGAGAGGCCACCCTGCTTGTCACCTCGTCCCAGTTTTCGTCAGTCTGGAGGTCCGGATCGAACCAGCCCCCTAGCAATTTAACCGGTCCGTCCACCCAGCGCCCGGCGACGCTGTTGGACGGCATGGACCTGCCTCTCCAGATGTCGAGTCGCAGGAGCACCGACTTCTCCTGGTTAATCATTGCTCCTGTCACCGCCTCGTATTCTCTTAGTGCCGATCGCTTCGATGTGTTTGGCATTCGACACCACTACGGTGATGTCATCTGCATATGCTTGACATGGTTCTCCCGCATCCCAGTTCGCGTGGGACGCCCCCAAACGTCGCCAGTTTATGCAGCAATGGTTCGAGAGACAATACGTGCAATAGGTATCCTCCCCTATCCGCTAATTCCACACAATCCCAGCGTGCATCCAAGATCCCCTTTCAATCGCCCACTAACATTAAAGCGCGGGACATTCTTAGGAATGTCTCCAGTCACCTGAAAACCCCCTGCACGATGTAACACATGAGCTGGAGGTTGTCGTGGATCGATCTGCCTGGAATAGTGCATGTCTGCGCCTTTCCCACCAGACCACAGACGACAAGTGACAACCTCTTTGCTAGCACCTAAGCCCAAATCTTGAACTCTGCGTTTCCCTATGGGCCTGAAATTATCTGTTATCCTCCTTGTTATGATCCGTTGTCGTCAGCGCTACTGCTCCTGGTCTCACAGAGCTGGGAAATCTCCCGTTCTGCTGCCAGCCGCAGTAGACGTCCACCAAGACGTCCCTCTGCTCTATTTTTCTTTTTTGCTAACGCCTTACTACAATTAATGATCTCCATTCTAATCGCCCATTTCAGAGTGAACTACCATTTGTTGTTGACGATTGCCCCCGTAAACGCCCGCTTAACTATTTCGCTAATCCGGTCTCTGTAGGCTTTGCGCGCTGCCAATGACGTGTTTAGCTTTCAGGAGCCGGGTCCCTGTCTATGAAGTCTCAGTTGACCACACAGATCATGAATGTGTGGCCTGTGTAGTTGACTATTTTGAATTGTGGACAACCTATGCTAGAACTATCTATTTTCTTACAAAATACTCTATGTAAATACGACCTGGATGACCCGATGCGGTTTGTCCACGTCCACATTGGCACATTCGAGAAATCCAGTCGGTACCTGTCAGACAGTTAGAAGCATCTGAGCAGGTTTGCGAGGCTTTTACTCCCTCCTTCCCTATCCGCTAATCCCACATTATCCCAGCGTGCATCGAAGATCCCGTTCCAATCGCCCACTAACATTAAAGAGCGGGACGTTCCAAGAAAGGTCTCCAGTCGCCTGAAGAAATCTGGCCGTCCTGCCCCTGTCCGGTCATAAACAGCCTCTAGCCTAAAAGCATAGCCTTCGCTGCTGGTCACGTCCAGCACCACCGACTTACCTTCTGGGTCCAGGAAGATGCTAAGTATCACGATATCCAGGCCTCTCCGAAACAACACATCGTCTCCGCCTCCCGATCTCGGCCGGCTTGGAGATGTGTACAATTCGTACCCGCCGAAGATAGGTGCGAAGGCATGTGCCTCAGAAATTCTGGTCTCGCTCATGGCTACCACATCTATGTTCATTAACCCGAGGTCGTTGAGCAGGTGACCTTGCTTCCATGACGAACCCAGGCCACGCGCATTGATGCTGACTATTCTGAGTAATGTCATGTTGAAAATGAGTGGCAAATGTTGGGAAAAACCATTTTTCTTGCGGGGGAAGGATAGTTTTTACCGTCCTTCTGACTGATTGTGCCCCTCCGAAGGATGTCTTTATATACCCTCCTGGAAAATATTTGCCAGAAGTCTCCGATGTCATTGGGGAATGTTAATTTTAGTGTTTTGTATGTTTTCTGTGTAATACGAGTGTTTTGTATGTGTGTGGTGGCGTGAATTTTTGGGGTGTTGTATATTTTTTTCTCTAGTGCTGGTGTTGTGTTGGTGTAGTGCAATAATTGCTTAGTGTTCAAGTTTAATGCTGTGTAGTGTGTATCGGTTTGGTTGCTTTGTTTTATTTGCGTTTGTTGGTGTTATTTGTGATGTTGGTCGATGATGGTGTTGGAGTTAATGATGGTGATGGTGTTGGTGTTGGTGTTGGTGGTGATGGGGCTGGTGGTGCCGCTGAGGGTGGTGGCGTAGCTGTCTTAACTTTCTTGTTAGTTTGTTTGTTTGATTCGCCCTTTATTTTCTTTTTGGATGACGAAGGAAGGGTTTGGCTTTTTTGGTTTCTTTTTTTCCAGATACAGTTTCGCACCCCTCCTCCTCGCTATAATCTGTCTTTAGTTGTGAGAGGTCGGGGAGTGGAATGTTCTCCACAGGCGTTGGTGTTGGTTGTGGCGTGGTAGATGGTGGAGGCGGTGGTGGTGTTGGTCTTACTACCGTTGCTGCTACAGTTGGTGCTGCCGTTGCTACTACAGTTGTTGTGCTGCTGGTTTTGATGGTTGAGTCACTGGGGTGGGCGGGAAAGGTGGCCTCAACATTTTAGCCATCTTCCCTCGCCACAAACGACACATCTAGGCCTTCTACCTTCAACGATTACGGTGAGGTGGCTGCCGTCATGAGATCTATCACCTCTGGAATCTCTGGGATGTTTTTTTTTGGTCCGCTTGGATCAGGAGCTCCATTCCAGATCCGGATCAGTTTTTCTGTTTTACCCTAATCACCTCGATCACTTTTGAATCGGCCTCGATGTCGGCGAGGACGGCAGCCATCAGCCAGAGAATTTCAAAGGCCGGCGGAACCTGGGTCACCCTGATTCTTACCAGCCTCTCACCACAGTAACTTGGGACGAGTGTGAACATATCACTTTTTAATGGCGGTGCTCTCTGGATTCCTGTGGGTACCAAAGAACGCGTCCACGGTTCCATATCTTTGAGCACGTCTGATGTGGGTTTTTTGAGCCCACACATGTCCTATAGCTTTCTGGATCTGGGACTTGTATTCCCGTTCCACTCAGCGTGTTTTTATATTGATTGTGCGTAAAGATACACTGCATAGGCGCAGATGCTCCATGATATTTTATGGGGTGGGGGGTGGGGGGTGGGGGGGGGGGGGCTCGCTCTGTAACCATTTTTCTGGCCAGATTCAGCTCTTCCTATTACTATTGTTGCTGCTGCTGTTCACAATGGTGGTGGTGGGAGTAGTGTGTATGTTAGAGCTGCTGTCACGAGACACCTGGCTAGATTTGGGGAGGCGAATGCCGTCCATATTTTTTTTTTATTGTTTTTTTGACAAAGAAATTTAAATTTTGCGCTCAAGGCCACAATATTATTGAGTGTCCTTTTCAGAAAGCAATATATATGAACTTATAAACACTTAACAACAAAAGTTGCCATAACTGGCAATTCAAAACAACTAAAAACAATAAACCTTTGTGGAGCTCACGATAATACGTTTTCCTACGCGAATCGCCAATAATAATAATGATGCTTTCTTTATTAACCACAAGGGTTTACACAAAGTAGACATTAAGGACAGTACAGGAAAATACAGGACGGTACAAATGGGCATTTCTGCGTGTACAAAAACAAAAACAGAGGATGTAACAAAAAAAGAACAATGAAAAGTTCCCCAATAGGGGGAGACTTCTAAGGGCCATCGTGGAGAAAGCCCATTAAAAAAAGCCACGGTGACCTTGACCCCCAAGGCAAGTGCCCTCTCCCAGTTTTCCACCTTCAATTTACAGGCATATACTCAGAGTATATGCCATTCTTACCTCTCTCACCCATTTTTCAACAAAATGCTGGGAAGAGAACACTTCCCTCTCTACCCTGATTTTCCTTTTCAAATGAAATTTGAAAAAGTTAATCAGATCATCAGCGAAGAGGTAAGTGCTCGTCTTCAGCCATTTCAGACGCGTCCACCATACTATCTCTTTCGCCATGGCCACCAGACAGATAAAAATGTCTGCCCTTCCCGGCTAAAGGAAGAGGGCGGGGCAATCCTCACGATGGACTCAGCTGATAGCCGGATCCGTCCTACACGCGACAGCAGATGTTCGACATGAACCCACAAGTCAACAATGCTCGGCTACTGGGCAAGTGCATGCCGGACTGTTTCGTCGCCCTGCGCGCATCTCGGACATGCCCGGCTGACGGCACTTCCATGCATGTAGAGTTTATCCCAAACTGGCAAAGCTCCTCGGTAGCACTGCCAGGCCAGGGATTTCTGGATATTGTCCATAGGCCCCGGCCCGAAAGTCCTTCCGAAGAGATTGGCTAGTTGATTTTCTTCGACGCCTAGAGTTTACCCCAAGTACGTCGTCGCTCTTCCACTAATCCTCTATAGAACGCCAAGGTGGAGTTTCCACCGATCACATTGCCCGACTGGTCGAGGGCTGTGATCGCCTGAAGACATTCCAGTCTCCAAGCGCTCCCTCTCCGTCTTCGCTTGACTCAGGACTGCAGCTCCGTCAAGGAGACGAGCTGGGAAAGATGCGTCTAGCAAACGGCAACCACACCTGATCACAGTCGAGGAAGAGGTGGCGATGTCGTAGCCTGAGCGCATGTCTGCGCATCATCAGCCACGGCATGCCCTGCCTTCCACGTAGCGGGTGTTATCAGCAGATGGACCACCTGACCATCGGAGCGCGTCCCTTCCACAAAAAGCGAAAGAGCAAACGCTCCAGCGCAGTCAGGCGAGGCTTAGGACAAAGCACGACGGTCAGGCGGTAGTAGATGACGGACGCGATGTACGCATTCGCTACCTCCGCTCGACCTTTCAGGGATAGCTTCCTCTCCGCCCATTTCTGGGTGAGAGAAGCCACCCTGCTCGTCAACTCGTTCCAGTTTTTGTCCGTCTGGAGGTCCGGACCGAACCAGACCCCTAGCAATTTAACCGGTCCGTCCGTCCAGCCCTGACGACGCTGTTGGACGCCATGGACCTGCCTCTCCAAGTGCCGGGCTGCAGGCCCACCGACTTTTCCTGGTTGATCATTGCTCCTGTCACCGCTTCGTATTCTCTTAGAGTAGTGCCGATCGTCTCGATGTGTTCGACACCACTACGGTGACATCGTCCGCATATGCTGACACGGATCTTCCGCATCCTAGTTCGCGCGGGACCCCCCTCAACGTCTCCAGTTTGTGCAGTAATGGCTCTAGAGTCAATACGTACAAGAGGGACGAGAGGGGACATCCTTGGCGGACCGAGCGCATGATGTTGAACGGTTCCAAAAGGTGACCGTTCACTCTCACCACAGTGCAGATGTCACTGTGCATGGCAGCGATCCAGCCTCTGAAGACGGGTCCAAAGCCAGCCGCCCTCAGGACTGCCGGTGCATAACGATGGTCGACCCTATCGAAACTTTCGACTGATCTAAATTGATCAAGGACCTACCCGTGCCAGGTTACCTAGCTGCCCTATCCACGATTTATCGATTGAGGTGGAGGTTGTCGTGGATGGATCTGTTTGGAATGGCGGATGTCTGCGCCTCTCCCACCAGACCACCAACAACAAGCGCCAACTTCTTTGCTAGCACCTTGGCCAAAATCTTGAACTTCTTTGTGTTTAGCAGAATTATGGGCCTGAAATTATTTATGTTCGGGTCCGTTCTTCGTAGTGCCAACGCTCCTCAGCTCACAGAGCTGGGAATTCTCCCGGTCAGTAGACGTTCTGTTGCCAGTTGCAGGAGACGTCCGCCAAGAGGCCTCCGAACAAGTCCGGCATATTTACGTAAAGTTCATAGGGCAGACCATCCAAACCAGGCGATTTCCACCTTATGCAGCCAGTCATTGCCTACCGTTCTTCAGCGGCCGTTATCGGCTTTTCGCAACACTCCGCCTCAGTGGCCGAGAAACGCGGCTGTCCGTCAAGGTAGGCCTTAAATTCCATCCCTCGATCCGGCCCACCGCTGCCCCCGAACAGCTGAGCGAAGCCTCGCTGAAAAGCTTCACACATTTTCCCGGGATCGAGTAACATGCGCCGGTCAATGTCTACTAAAGACCGGATCGTAGCTTTGTTCCCACGACGCGCCTCCACCACTCGGGCCCATTGAATCCCCTCGTGTCTGAGAGCACGTACCCTAGCTCTGACAACGCAGATTTCGTGCTTGGCATTGAAGAATTTGTCTAGGGCCAATTTCGCCGCAAGTACGTCGGTCGCGATGCCTTTACTAAGTGCCTCGTCTAATTTTCTAACTAGTTCTTCCTCTGCTCTATTTTTCTCTATTGCTAAAGCCTTACGAAACCTAATGGAGTCTATTCTAATCGCTCTTTTCAGAGAAAACCACCATGTGTTGTTGACGATGGCCCCCGTAAACGCCCGCTTAACTAGTTCGCTAATCCGGTCTATGTAGGCCTTGCGCGCTGTTAATGACGCGTTTAGCTTCCAGTAGCCGGGTCTATGAAGCCTATCTAAGTCAACCACACAGATCACGAATTTGTGGTCCGTGTAGCTGACTATCTTCTATCTAGATATGATCTGGATGACCCTATGCGATTTGTCCCAGTCCACATTGGCACATTCGAGAAATCCAATCGGTACCTGTCTGACAGTTGAAAACGCCTGAGTAGGTATGTGAGGCTTTAACACCATCCTCCCCTATCCGCTAATCCCACAAATCCCAGCATGAATCTAAGATCCCGTTCCAGCCGCCCACTAACACTACAGAGCGGGACGTTCCAAGAAAGGTCTCCAGACGCCGGAAGAAATCAGGCGGTCCTGCTCCTGTTGGGGCATAGGCGGCCACTAGCCTGAAAGCATGTCCTTCTCTGCTGGTTACGTCCAGTACCACCAACTTGCCCTCTGGGTCCAAGAAGACTGGCCGTATGGAGAGGTTGAAGCCTTTAAAGAAGGCTGTGAGTTCTTTTCTGAACCTGTCGCAAGCAGGTGGGCCGCACTTTGTCATGGTCAAAATACCTTCAACCTCTCCATACAGGTTGAGGCCAACCTCTCGGTCATTTATTACCTCGACGTTACCCTCAATTTTCGAATGGCATGCACTACCCATATAGAAAGCCGAATGATACGCTTAATTACATAAGTAAGCATTCTAACCATCCAGCCAACATAACCAAGAACCTGGTAAGAAACATTTCTTTGAGGATTTCCCGTCTATCTACAAACGAGCATATTTTCACCGAACATTCCACATATTACAATGAAGCTCTTGCTCGGAGTGGATTTGTCGATAAGGTAGCATATACAGAGTATGAGAATAGACCTAGAAAAAATAGATCCCGACGCATTATATAGTATAACCCACCATATAATATGGAGGTGACCACACCATTAGCTAAGATCTTTCTCTCCCTTATTATGAAGCATTTCCTCCAGCACATAAATATAATAACATTTTTAATAAAAATACCATTAAAATGTCTTACTCTACGACTCCTAACCTTGCACATAACATCACTGCTTCAAATTTAGCTAAACTACCTAGCCGTAGGAACACGTGCAACCCTGTAGCTAGCACTAACTGTAATTGCAGGAATCAGGTTGACTGCCCCTATCCGGGAAATGCCTCTCTAGTAACATTGTCTGCAAATGTAAGGTTGAAACACCCACGTCCCGTAGGGCCTACATAGGGCTAACCGCCAATAGATTCAATCAGCGTTTTTACATGCATACCCATTCTTTTCGTTACCCTTTAAGAAGGAATATGACGTCACTTTCAGGTTATATCTGGAGTCTAAAAGACAACCACATCCAATATAAGTCACACTGGGAGATCCTAGCTAAAGGTAGATCGTATAACGGAAATAAAAGACCTTGTGACCTCTGCGCCGCTGAAGTCTTGGAAATACTCTACGCCAAAGAGGACATCTTAAACAAAAAATCTGAGGCAATTTCGGCTTGTAAACATAAATTGCACAACAATTTCCTGTATTACAGCCCCACATTATACCCTAACATATAGTACGAACTATACGCGGATAATTTACGTCTTGATGTGGTAGCTAATTATATGATATGTATATACTATTACTTATTTGTATAGGTAAGTATAATTACCTGTATGTTTTGTGAAGGTCCGTATACTTTCTCGTACGTATATTTGCTTGTATATGTTATAGGCGTATATATTATATTATATATACTGGTACATGTGCATATGGTTATGTGTATACGTGAGTTTTGCGTCTGTGTGAGAATGCGGGTTCGCACGTATGTAGGGTGTGTGTATATGTGTACTTTGTGTTTTGGTTGACGTACGTTTAGCGTACATATGTGTATTTACATGTAGGTATGTGTGGGCGCGCGTTATACACGTATTTATGTGTGTATATTTATATACATTTATATATTATATGTATACACGCACACACACACACACATATATATATATTTTTTTTTAATATATATATTTATGGGTTTTTGGTGTATACGTTCGTGTGTGTGCGGGTACAGGCGTTGCGTGGGTTCTGTATGTGCGTGAGTGTTTTTGTGTACGTGCTCGTATTTGCATACCCATGCCGGGTGTTTTCGCGTATGCATGTGTATGTACGTACATGGATGCGTGCATGTATATATTTTTGTTGATTTCAATTACCTCTGTAATTTATTTACATTATTCTTAACTCTACGACTTCAGTTATACCATAAACGTGGTTTTGTCTTTGCGTGTAATTGTTCTCACCGGTCCACTCCATGGCGTATTATCTTCGTTTTTCCGTTCAGTGCCAGAGAACGTCTCCACGAACCACTTAATAGAATACTAGTCTACAACTTCATTTATACCATAAACGTGGTTTTGTCTTTGCGTGTAATTGTTTTCTTCGCTCCAAATAATGACGTATTATCTACGATTTTTTTCGTTCTTTGCCAGGGAACGTTTCCAGGAACCATAGTATCGTCTTCCTGTCTTCCATGGGTTGCAACGTTTTTCAAAATATTTACTTCTGCGTTCACAGATTGACTTTTTTAGTTTCCGAAGAACCCGCTAATTGTGAAAGCAGCGATTCTTTGCTTAAACTTTAATCTGTATATATATATATATACATATATATATATATATATATATATATATATATATATATATATATACATACATATATATATATATATACATATATATATATATACATATATATATATACATACATACCCTCCCCTCTCACATCTCCACAATCAACCACGCCCTTCGCCTGTTCGACTCCTTCACTTTCCCACCCGGCCCACATCCCTTCCTCTTCACCCTAGATATCCAGTCCCTCTATACTGTCATACCCCACGCCGACGGCCTTCGTGCCCTCCGGCACTACCTCGACCTTCGCCCCTCCTCAATCCCCTCCTCTCCCACCCTCCATCGCCTCGCCGAGCTGGTCCTCACCCTCAACTGCTTCTCCTTCTCGGGTGAATTTTACCAACAGGTCACGGGGGTAGCCATGGGCACAAGAATGTGCCCAAACTATGCCAACCTTTTCGTTGGCCATGTTGAGGCCCAAATCTTTGCCCAGTACACCGGCCCCACGCCCGAACTGTACGGTCGTTACATCGAGGAGTGTATCGGAGCCACGACCCTCACCTGAGAACAGCTCGACTCCTTTCTCTCCTTCTTCTGCTCCTTCCACCCCTCCCTCCACTTCACCACCTCTATCTCCACCACCCACGTCCACTTCTTAGACATCTCCGTCGCCATCGACACGTCACCTCCGCCTTCTTCAATCCCCTCGACTCCCACTCCTACCTCAACTTCACCTCCTCCCACCCTACACACACTAAACACTCTATTCCCTACTCCCAACTCCTCCGGATCCGCCGCCTCTGCAGCCAAGATGCTGACTTTGAGTCCCAAGCCCTTTCCCTAGTCAGCCATTTCATCCGGCGAGGTTCCCCCCCCCTCGTCCACACCGCCCTCACTCGCGCCCGTACTATCCACCGCTCCACCGCCCTCACCCCACACCACCACACTCCCACCCACCGTCTCCCCTTCCCATCACCTACCACCCCTCCACCGCACCATCCACCCCTTCACTGTACTCCTCCACCGCACCATCCACCGCCTCTTCCGACGCCTCCAGTCCAACCCCCTTCACTTCCCCCATCTACCCCCACCCTCCCCTCCTTCAAACGCGCATGCAATCTCCGCACCCTCCTCGTCCACAGCTCCCTACGCCCCAATCCACGCTCTTCTCCCCCCCCCCCCCGGTTCACCTCCCTGCTCCAGGCCCGGTTGCCACACCTGCCCCCACATCACCAACACCACCACCTTCCATGGTCCCAACGGCCACTCTCCCTCTGTCCGGCACGCCTTCCGCTGCACATCCTCCAACCTAGTCTATGGACTCCAACCAACGTCGGACAGACTGGACGTCGCCTGGCGGACCGCTTTACGGAACACCTCCGGGATATTCGCCTCGGCGGGAGTTCCCCGATCGCCCGCCACTTTCGCTTCCCTGGACATTCCGCCCACCACCTCACAGTCTGTGGCCTTCTCCAATGCCATGGAACAACCTCCACCCGCCTCACGGTCGAACAACGCACCATCTTCACCCTCCAGATCCACACACCCCCCGGCCTGAACTCCCCATCCCTATTCCTTTAGCCTTCGACCGACCACCCGGCCGCCCACCCTTCCCCCCACCATTTCCCCACTAACACCTCTAACGCATCTCCCCTTTAACCACTCTCCCCTTGGCCCATCCCACAACTAACATACTAACACCCTACCCCTCCCCCTAACACGCACACACCCATCTGAACATATATACACGCACTCACGCTATCCACACACCCAACCCCCAGTTACACACTCGCTTTCCACCCTTTCCCCACCACATGTAATACTAACACCCCCTAACACACCCTTTACTACACACACACACTCATCCAAACACGCACACATACACCAGTACACTACACTCCCTCCTCCGTCCCCAACACCTCTTCTCTCCCTCTCTCTCTCTCTCTCTTTCCCTCTCCCTGCTCCACCCACACCCTTTTACGCACACACATCCCACTAACACCTCTACTAATATACACCCCATCGCCCCACTTCACCACCTTCCCCATCCACCCTTCACACCTACTCATCCTCTCCCCTGTCCACCGCACCTCCGCACACACAGACACACACACAGTCCTCACCTCACTTCACCTGTCAATCACTCTACTGCTATATCTACACCCTGCCTTGACCCTCTGACCACTTCCTGTTGCGCGCGCACCCCACTTTCCTCCACTTCCGATCACCACCAACATTGGATACTACACCTTCGGTCATCTCTCCAACCATCCACTCCATATCTTGAAAAATATCCAACACCTCTCCCAACATCTGACGGAACTACCCCAGGACCTTACCCACGAATATACACTCACACATTTTTATACGCACCACGCCACCCACATCCACACCACATATAAACACAAACACACACGTCCTTACCCCCACATATTCACAACCTCCGGAATCCACACGCCACCTACCCCAACCCCCTGACCCCTCTCCTTCCACACGTACGCACACACCGACTTACACCCCACCCCACGCACACACCTTTTCCTGAACATGGAACCTCGTTCTCCTCAAACTCTCACATACACACGCACACACACTC
>OZ024741.1:193110652-193185652 GCA_964016885.1 Eledone cirrhosa
TGCTATTTTCAGCTTGAAATGCGAACATTGCGGCATCAGAGCCCTTATTTACATATTTGCATATGTATTTTATCGACTTGACAGAGTTGCAAAACTCAACGTTGATGTGGGCGTTGAAAATCTTCAGGAGAAGCGGGCAGTAAGGGATCACCCATCTATTGTCGACTTGACCTCACCTTATGGTTGTGGTGAAGCCACCGTTCTCGGGCCGTCTCCGCCTGTACAAGGGGTATCCGTCGCCACCAATCTTAGTCTGGTCAACACAATTTTTGGGGTATCCCTTACTGCACGACCCCCCTCCTCTTCAGACACGTGTGATGCTCATTAGGACCCGACGCACACGGACCATGTTAGCTTTGACGATGTCGTGTAATTCCTGGTCAGCTGCTGGGTTAGGGATTTCAGCCGAAATGAAGCTGTCTATGGATTTTTTGAATTGATTTTATCAGCTAACCAAATCAAAATGTGAGCATGTGGCAGCCCTCGTTTTTGCCATTCGACGGTGAACATGTCACATTTTACAGCCCCAAATACCTGACCCTTTTTTATTAAAGCCATGAGTTTAGCCAGTTTCAGTCTGAACACTCTGGCAATGAGGTCATGTCTGTTCAAATAATTTTGCCCAGGAAAAAGTTCACGGGTTACATTCCGATTCATATATCTATAGCATTAATCTGTTATATGAAGTGTTATTTTGCGGGTTGTTATTTGCAATAAGCCGATTGAAAATGCCTCAGATAAGCCGTATGCCAATACGGAACGCTCAATACGGAACGCTCCACTGCAGTGTTGTCATATAGGGAGTGAAGAGTGACAGAGAGAGTAAAGCAGTTAAATTATAGAGAGGGGTAATGTACGAAACGCTCCATTTGATCATATCCATTGTTTCTCTATCTGCAGTGTTGTCATATAGGGAGTGAAGAGCGACAGAGAGAGTAAAACAGTTAAATTATAGAGAGGGGGAATGATCATGATCGATTTTTGTCCTTATTGTTAATTGATTTGTAATTGTTTTACTTCATGGCCTTCTCCTGACCCAAAACAATAATTGTCCCGACTTTGAATAGAATCCCGTGAAAAAGGTTTTCTCAATTTGTTGTCTCATATTGAGAAAAACAAAGAAAGAAAATTACAAAAAGGACAACAATCAAATATAATGTCTTTGTTGAGAATCATGTAAATAAATGCTTAAGCGTCGTTATTGTTACGTTTGTTGTTTTATAAATTCATCTGTTGCTTTTGAATATTTGTTATTTGATGTAAAATGTAAGTGTGTAAAATGTAACGTTGAGAGAGCAGTATGTATTTAGCTTTTTAAATTTTGATATTTGATGTATAAGTGTCGTTATGACTGTTTGTTGCTTAGGTTTCAAAGTTTGTGTCGCGTTCCTTCAAAAGAAGTGTTGTCGTTGTTCTAAACTGTAGGGTAGTAGACGGAGGCAGTAACCTTTTAAAGAGAGTTGCAGAGGAGATTGAGAGTGGAGTAAAGGAAAAGATGAATCTTTTAAAGAGAGTTGCAACATGTATGTAGTTTCATATATTTTTAATGGTAGTAGTGAGAGGAATAAAGCGTGTAAGAGAGAGGGTTACAGCATGTATTTAGTTTTATCGATTATTTTCATAGAAGCAGGAAATATTTGGCAAAAATAATTACGCATTGACCTGCCCTGGTAAATTTGGAGCACATTGGAAAAAAATTCATCAAAATCGGTAGAGAAATGTGGAAATGCATAAAAATCATACACACACACAGACAGACATCTACCGTTTTATATATTATATATATATATATATATATATATATTTATTAAAATAACAGATAAAGTTTAAGAAGCAAAGAATCGCTGCTTTCACCCTTAACAGGATCTTCTGAAATACTATATATATACACATATATATAGCAATATATTTATGCAATTTTTTGCATGATTTACACATACTGAATTCATTTGCCAAAATCTGGGGGTTTTCCCCTGTGAGTTACATATGTGCTTTTACGGAGCACTCTGTCATCCACAATACTGGCACAGAACAAAATACCTGTTGATAACGTGATATTCCTTGTTCGATCATTATACAAAAAGCTTATTGTTTTAAGTAGAAAGTATTATTGATTTAGGTGTGGCAGAAACCCTGTACTGGATTTTACCATCAATTCCAGGTGTCCAGGTTTGTTATATATATATATGTATATATAGTTGGCTCAGACCAAAATACATGTTGATAACGTGATATTCCTTGTCCGATCATTATACCAAAAGCTTATAGTTTTAAGCAGACAGTATTATTGATTTAGGTGTCATAGAAATCCTGCATTTGGATTTTACCATCAATTCCAATGGGTCCAGGTCGGTTATATATGTGTATATGTATATATGTGTATATGTATATATATATATATATATGATTTTATCATTTATTTTGCTTGACCTGTTTAGCTTGACTTGTTTTTTGGCTTAGGTGGTTAATGCCTTCTTGACCACTTTTTCAGTTTTGGATGGCGTTTTAACACATATGTTTAGCTCTGTTTTTTTAACTATGGAACGCTTGCCAGCGTAACTCTGATTTTGCGTTTCGTTTCACTTTTTCTACCCGCCGAAATGCGATTCTCGCTGAATTTATATTTGTATATGTATATATATATGATTATGTCATTTATTTTGTCTGACCTGTTTAGCTTGACTTGTTTTTTGGCTTAGGTGGTCTATAGCTTCTTGACCGCCTTCTCAGTTTATATGGCCTTTATAACCTATGTTTATTGCTCTAGTCTTTTAGACTATGGAGTGCTTGCCTGCATGACTCGGAATTTGCGTTACGTTTCGCTTTTTCTACCCGCCGAAATGCGATTCTCACTGAATTTATATTTATATATATATATGTATAATATATATATATGTATAATATATATATATGTGTGTGTGTGTGTGTGTGTGTGTGTGTGTGTGTATGTGTATGTGTGTGTGTGTGTGTGTATGTGTGTGTGTGCGCGCGCGTGTGTGTGTGTGCGTGTGTGCGTGTGTGTGTGCGTGTGTGTGTGTGTGTGTGTCTGTGTGTGTGTGTGTGTGTGTGTGTGTGTGTGTGTGTGTTTGTGTGTGTTTGTGTGCCTATAGTTGTATTGAAGCACAGTTAAATACCTTTCTGTGCTTGTCTTGTGTGTGTTTATGTGTTTCCACAAAGACGTGAAAAACGAGTGGTTGTTTCAGTAATTTAATCTCTCTGTGGAAGCTTCGTACAATTAAAGAGAAATTTTCTTTCTTTCTCTTTCTCTTTTTCTCTTTCTCTCTCCTTTTCTCTTTCTCTCTCACTCTAATCCTCTCTCTCTTTTTCTCTTTTCTCTCTCTATAATTCTCTCTCTCTCTTTCTCTTTCTCAATCTCCCCTCTCTCTCTCTCTCTCTCTCTCAGTTGGTCGTTGTTAAGGCGAGGTTGGCGTCATAGTTGCCATAGGGAATACTGGATCATATTTGACAGCAAAGAATAGTAATTTGCTTTAAAGACATGTCGGCAGAAGCAAGTACTTAATTCACCTCCTACACAAAAGAGTGGAATGAAGCAACTATTTATGAAATGCCTGTTATTGTTATATAGAACAGTTAGAAAACAGAGTGGTCACGTCTTCGCTATCTTAAGTATAAAAATACATAAATAACTAAATAGCTGTACGGATAATACCGTAGACGAAGTAAATAGCACAGTGAGATGACCGTTAACTGTCAACTCCAGCTATTTTATCAACTATTTGCGCTTCCTTCACTTCAGTTTTCACAATGCTTAAGCATTATATTACATTTACGGTCGTTTTGAGTCTAATATAAATATATATATATATATATATATATATATATATATGTGTGTGTGTGTGTGTATGTGTGTGTGTGTGTGTGTGTGTATGTGTGTGTCTGTGTGTGTGTGTGTGTGTGTGTGTGTGCGTGTGTGTGTGTGCGTGTGTATGCGTATGTATGTATGTATGGTTGTATGTATGCATATATGTTCTTCTAATAACACCAAGGTCAACTTTCGTGATCGATAAAGAAAGTACCCACACAGTACTGCGATCGATTCTTCCACTTTTTCCTTCTTTCATCCTTCAGACCTAGAGAGAAATGTGATCCGTCAGGTTTAAATGCACGAGATGCATGCGGTACAACAGAAGCTTTACTATTCCACCAGTATGTTGGGAACTACGGACTGCTGGTGATATATAACTACACACACACACACACACACACACACACACCCATACACACACACATATATATACGTGTGTGCGTGTGTGTGTGTGTGTGTTGTGTGTTGTGTGTGTGTGTGTGTGTGTGTGTGTGTGTGTGTGTGTGTGTGTGTGTGTGTGTGTGTGTGTGTGGCGGTCCAGGTCTGAAGTCAGAAAATCCTCTGTTGCTCAGGCCCTCAGTCGAGAATCCGGAGTTGTAGAGCACGCAATCAGGCCGCAGGCGGTCAGGTTGCGAACGGAATGACTGACTGAGCGGTGGTGTCGGGCGATAGGGGAACGGGAGCCGAAGCAGATGTCATGGAGGTATTGGGCGAACCGATCGGTAAAACGGTGTCCCGTCTGTCCGACATAGGTCCTTCCACGCACCGTCCCTAGACAAGGTTGGAGAGGTGCAGCGAAAGGAGTGCTGGAAATGGATGGAGTAGCTGTTGGGCCCCCGGAAGGTAGTGGTGTTGGTGATGTGTAAACATGTGTGGCAGTGGGGTCGGAAGCAGGGGAGGGATGCGGAGAGGAAGAGGGAATGCGGGTAGGGAGCGACGGACGAGGAGGTTGCGGAGGTTGCGTGAGTGCTTGAAGGGGAGGAGAGGTGATAGTGGGAAGATGGGGGAGGTGGGGGTGTCTGAGTGGAGGCGTCGGAAGAGGTGTAGGATGGTCCATTGGAGAGGTAGGGTAGCGGGTGGTAGGTGAGGGAGAAGGGGAGATGGTGGGGGGGGGGGGGGGGGGTGAGAGCGGCGTGGACAAGGGCTGTGGGTAAGTTCTCCGTGCGAAATGACGGACCATAAAAAGGGCTTGGGTTTCAAAGTCCGCATCTCGGCTGCAGACTCGGCTGCAGACTCGGCTGATTCGGAGAAATTTGGAGTAGGGAATAGAGTGTTTGGTGTGAATGGGGGTGGGAGGAGGTAAAGTCGAGATATGTGTGGGAGTCAGTAAGTCTGAAGAAGGCAGAGGTGATGAGTGAGCGGTGGGAGGTGTCAATGGTGACGAAGATGTCCAAGAAGTGAAGGTAGGGATGGAAGGAGCAGAGGAATGAGAGACGGGGGTCGAGCAGTTCCCGGGTGAGAGTAGTGGCACCGAAACAGACGTCAATATAACGCCGATATAGTTCGAGCCTGGGGCCAGTGTATTGGGCAAAGATTTGGGCCTCAACGTGGCCAACGAAAAGGTTGGCCTATTTGGGGCCTATTCTTTTACCTATGGCTACCCCGGTCACTTGCTGGAGAAGGAGAAGCAGTTTAGGGTGACGACCAGCTCGGTGAGGCGGAGGAGGGTAGAGGTGGAGGGAACGGGGGAAGGGTGAAGGTCCAGGTAGTAGTTGAGGGTGCATAGGCCGTCGGCGTGGGGGATGACGGTGTACAGGGATTTTATATTAAGGGTGAAGAAGAGGGGAGGTGGGCCTGGTGGAAAGGTGAAGGAGCCGAAAATATATATTAACGTGAGACTTTAACTCCGTTTTTTCAATATTGTAGCTCCTGATTTCTTCGTTAGTAGAGCTTTCAAAGTTGAATAGTTACAGGCTGCCATTTCTAGCGGTTTCGTGATCCATTCATGCCACTATATACTGTCTGTGCGCATGTTTTCGTTGTCTCACCACGTGCTTTATTCAGTTGTCTGAAATAAGTGTTGGCTATATCTTCTTCTCACCTGTTGATAATTCCTGAGAAGGTATGGTACCAGCACTTTTTATGGCGAAACATTGGGAATGTACAGGTGTCGTATAGTTATAAAGGTGGGCTTTTTACATTTTAAATTTACCTTTTAATTATTATGTATTTTCCCCACTTTTCGTAGACCTTATATCCTTCACTATCGTGGTTCTCTACTCCTTGTAATTGAAAGCATACCCCTTCTTGTGTTTTCTTCTCTATACATTGTATTATTAAGAACCCGGTAATTTATTCTTTGAGCTTATAAAATTACAGTACTATTAAGAAATGTGTTATATGTAGAATAAATCCACAAATAAATTGTAAAACTAGAAATGTTGTCTATAGCATAAGATGTACAGAGGGTACTTGCAGAAACATGACAACTACACACATGGGAGAGACAGCTCGGAGCATAGAGGGTGGGAATAGACCAACACTGGGGTGAACTAAAAGGACAACAAGATGGTTCGGTACTCTATAAACATGCCAGACTAAGACATGATGGTAATATAGAAAACATAGAAATTAAAATAATATCTAAACATAGAAATGACTCAACAGATAGACAAATCAGAGAAGCAACTGAAATAGAACTAAGAAAACCAAAGTTGAACAGAAAAAAATTAATGGAATATACTATACACAAACACACAATACTGACCTAAGGTAAATATAAATAAATATACACAGGTACAATAACAACAACCACACATAAAGACACACTAGTGAACAAAGATAGAATACAAACACAGACAGTCTCAGAAAGGCACACACACCAAACAGGAAACACACAGACAAACGCATGCGGAAACAGAGACAAGTATAAATAAATAAATAAATAAATAGAATAGAATAGACATTACAATACAGCAGGAAGAAACAAAATAGTAACACAAAATATGTCACATGTGTGTGATGAAAGAACTTTGATATACTATATGTTATATATATATATATATATATATATATATATATATATATATGTATTTTTAACCGTCGGTCAATTAAAGAGAAACATTGATTGGCAGCTAAATTAACTAAGGAGACATAAAAGATACAGAAGCGAAGACCAACCCAAACCAAACTGTAAGTATGTTTTCTTATATATTTCAGGCAATATTATAATAATATGACTCTCCCCAAATATAACTATATATATATATATATATAGTAATTTTTTCCCGTTCTTTGCCAGCGAACGTTTCCACGAACCAAAGTATCGTCTTCCTGTCTTCCTCCGGTTGCAACGTTTTTTGAAATATCCAGTTCTATATATATATATATATATATATATATATATATATATATATATATATATATATATATATATATATATATATATATATATATATATATATATATATATGGCTTCTTCAGGACTACAATTGTTTCATCCGAATGAAACAGTTCTAGTCCTGTAGAAGCCTTTTCTATATTATATATATATACTCTGCTCTGTATTGAGTACCTTACTTACTGTGGTTACCCCCGATTGAACCCTTGATAAACATATATATATATGGCAAGTAAGTATGTTTTGAAACAGTGAGCGAGTTTGAAATTAGAAAATCTATAGTATTGACGTACATGTACGCCAATACTCATCTTTTTCCATTTATCTGAGGGTTCTAAACCCCGTTATCAAGCTAAAATTCCTTTAGTTAAAAATACGGTGAAAGCTATATATTTTCTAATATATATATATATATATATATATATATATATATATATATATATATATATATATATATATATATATATATATAAATAAATCCAGGGAGTGTAACGCTGAGTTACATATATATATTGTACTCTCAGTCGCTTAACACCATGGAGACTGGGATATGCTCCGGCCTGATGAGCTCCCTCGCTCGAGACTTTAGACTTTAGACTTTAGACTATAGACTAGATATTTATACACAATTATATATGTACATGTTTATAAATAAATAGATAAATAAATTACATACATACATGCATACGTACATGATGGCTACCCCTTCGATATCGAGTATGGTCATTGCACGATATAACATTATTAGTAATTATCAATTAATGCTATCGTACAGTGCCTGTGCATGAAGATTTTTTTAAGTGAAGAAAGACTGTGCACAGAGCCAATCCCACTCTCTGGGCCACAGTAGCTATCTCATAAAGAAGAAAAGATCATCGGTAACTACTGAGCTGCGGATTTTATATCGGAGTTATCCCAGTTTCCTGAGTTGCCTTCCCCTAGAAGAATGCCCGGACAAAGGCTAGGGGTCCTTCACTCCCAGTAGTTTAACCCTGCGATTAGGTATCCTGCTCCATTATTTCTATGTCCCCGCGCATATAAAATACATGTACATATAAAATACATACACACATATATACACATGCATATACATATTTACACATTTTTCGATGGCCGTTGCCTCTTATGAGTTCTTCCACTCTTTATCACGTTTTATTTTTTGTCCTGCAGGATGTTCAAAATCACCCTCCTCACCAAATAAAGTTGGTGGGGTTGCCGGTTTAGTCGCCGACGACCCGATCCTGCGACAGGTTGTACTGGGTTACATGTTACCAGTAGCACCCAAGAGTGACCTATACGTACATACATACGTTGATACATACATAGTTACATACATGCATACATGGTGGCTGCCAACTCGTTTTCGAGTACGGCCACTACTTTATATCCATGTAGGAGAACCCCTACCGATGCACTGAACGAGTGTGACTTTTTAGTCCAGCCAGCGACTTGAAAACTCTGGTACAAAGACTACACTTGTGACCATTATTGACACATAGTGCTGGGCCCATGGTACCATGTGACGACAAGTTCAGAGAGATCTCCACATATAAAGCAATGCCTGTGCCGTGAAGCTTTTATAGTGAGCAAAGGCACTGCACAAAGCCAGTCCCACTCTCTTAACCAAGATGATATTTACCAAAAAGAAGAACAAGTCAACTTCATTGGATACCATCAGAGTTGCAGGTGTTATATCAGAGTTTTCCTTCTCCTAGAATTCTGCCTTGACAAAGGCTAAGGGGTCATCTCTCTCGGTGATTTTGAATGGCCATTGACTCTTAAGAGCTCCTTTGCCCTTTGACAGGTTTTGTTTTTAGTCCTGCAGGATGTCCAAAGTCACCCTCCTCACCAAGAAACCTTGGTGGGGTTGCTAGTTTAGTAGCCAACGACCCGACCATGAGACAGGTTGTACTGGGATACATGTTACCAGTAGCACCAACTGGTGACCTGACATGCATACATACATACATGCATACATACATAAAAATATACATACATGATGGCTGCAAACTCTGCTAAGAGTTTTGCAATCGTTCGTCAGATTATAGAGTTTGGTGCACTTTTAGGCTACAGCCAGCCAGACAAACTTTTAACATATCCTGAACAAGCAATGCCTGTGCTTTGAAGGTTTTTTAACTTGACTAATCCCACTCTCTGAGTATCAAAAACACTACCCGAAACGGGGAACTGGTCAACATCATCCGATGCTTCCAAAGCCGCAGGTTTTCTTTTTTCGAGTTTCTCTCTCCTAGAAAGGTGTTGTGACAACAACTGGGAGCCTTTCACTCCCAGGTGAGGGGTGGGAAGTGCTAATTGGATGGCCGTTGACTCTGCTGAGTTCCTCCGCCCTTTGCCGGGTTTTGTACTTCATCCTCCAGGGTGTCCAAATATTACCCTCCACACCAAGCAAGCTTGGTTGTGTTACGGGTTTAGTTGCCGGCGACGTGACCATGAAACATACGTACATACATACATACATACATACATACATACATACATACATACATACATACATACATACATACATACATACATACATACATATTAAGACAGATGGCACTAAGGAATACTGGTGGAACCTGAAAATAAAAACTGCCACCAAATTAAAGCACAACCGGCCTGATATTGTAGTTTGGGACCACACATTGAAAACGTATTCTGTTGTGGAGATCAGCTGCCCACTTGATGTAAACGTTGTCAGAAAAATACAGGAGAAGGAGGACATCTACGGACCATTGATGAGGAGTTTACAAATCCAGTATCCAAGATACACCTTTAGCTTCATACCCATCATTATTGGAGCTACGGGTTATATACCAACCCGCTTGGGCCAAAGTATGACTGAACTTGGATTTGTGGACAAAAAGCGCAGCTCCCTAATTCATAGTCTACAAATGGCTGCGATAGCTGGCACCTTCAAAATTTGCAAAACATTCTTGCGATTCAAGGGATGACAATTTCTTTTCTATTACAACCTTGCCACCAGGAAGGTGGCCGGTCAAAAAAATATACTCGAAATTAAGAGAAAGAGAAAACATACATACATACATAGTATATTTATTGGAAGCTGAAAACTCAACAAGTTACTTTAACAGAGAGTATGAGTGAGAAAGACACATTAAAATAGTGGTATTTGAATATATTTATAGGAATGTGAAAAACTACACATGTATACACACACATATACATGTTTTCTGTCTCTGTCTATCTGTCCCCCACTCTCTCTCTGTATATATATATATATATACACACACACATATATATATATATATATATATATATATATACCAGCATGGAATTGTTTAATTCGTAGCAATCTCCTTCTTTATTAATCCCCCGCCCTCGAAGTGTTGAAGGGCCATTCACCGGTCTGCCCTAAACTCTGCAAGATATGCTGAAAAATTCACCAAGAATATCGCTAATCGACATGAAATACAAATTGCGTTTCAAAACCTCTATAACGTTCAAAAACATGCTTTTGTTGTAGGAGTTTGTGACGAAATGTAGTTTGAATGCGATATTTAAAGGAATAATGCCTATCGTTTAGTGGTTTGGTCTACCTACTTGTTTTAAACTGTACAGCAATTCGACAAAAATGGTGGTGTGTTGATTTTGGCTTGTCAATAATTTCACTAGATTAGAGGCTACATCAAGATACTTTAAATACTAGAGCAAATATATTTAATCCATGCTAGTCATATTTGTGCCAATGGTTTGGTTTAATCATTAATTAATCATAAATAAATAATTACTGTGGTATGTGGATGAAAATGTAAAGAAACGGATTAAATTCCTTCAGGCATTTAATTATATTCAGTTAAATATGTTTACCTTCAGTGTTCAACAACCTGCTGTGTTCGGCAGCGCCTTTCATCATTCTAGAATCGATAAAATATATGGTTTCTGATGTGATTCCACTGGCATGTTAAGCAAATGATTTCCCCCATATCTCCAGGTCGATTGAAGCCTAGTGAGTGATATTTTGTCAACCGAAACCGTGTAGAAGCTCGTCAGATGAATCGTTCCAGAACTTGGGCGGTAAATTTAATTTGACGTTTAGTTTAATACCTGTCTGTCCTTTGGGTGCCATTAGTGGAACCCACCCTGTTGCAAGCATTAGGGTTAGATTTCAAATTTGAGGATAACATTTACTTTTCCTTCCTGCTGTGCTGGAGACTGAAAAAGGTTATGAGTGATGTCTCTTTGCCTCTGATTAAACCAATTAAAAGTATCAGTTAAATATTGGCAGTCGTCTCAATGGATTGATAAACTTTCCTATAAATGTTCGTCCTCGTACCTATATTTAAAGTCAATAATAACTAATTCATAATTGATTTCCTTTCTGCATGCTCATTGTTGAATATACAACTGCTACAATTCATGCCTACTTACTGGTATTAATTTCATAGACCCTGTAGTCACGAAATTTAATGTCGACTATGGTGGGATTTGGACTCAGGATAAACTGGGACAGAAAGGGAAGCCAAAGTTTCACATTTTTCACTTTCTGCCAACTGATTATTTTCTTTTTAAATTCTCTTCCCAATTTCAATAACCTTCTCTGGTTTATCTCATGCCTCAGTTGCACGAAACGGATGAAGAACAGTCTCACTCTGTACTAAACATTAGTCCACCTCGGTCAATTTCCTGCTATTACTAGCCTACAGCTCACTCCTTAAATTCGCTATCCCTGCTTATAGTGATCAATCTTATTCTACACAGTGTTATCCACTTAAAGCTACGTGGAATGAGCGGTCGAATGTCGACGAGGGGCACCCAGTGGAGTGTTTATCACACGATATGAACCACCGAACTAATGACTTTCTCTTGATCACCCTTAATTCAAACACAGATGCTTACTCTTCCTAGGAGCAGTAGATACCATATCAAATGGGATTCAAACAAAGACCGTAACTCACTAATCGGTTTACCTTGCTATCACCACACAGCACACCTGATAGAATAATGTGTTTTTTTTTTTATTAACCACACAAAGCTTACACCAAGAAAACATTAAAAACGGCACAGCACGCTGCAATGTGAGATTTTGCATTTAAAAATGTGTTTAACAAAACAACAAACATGCAAAAGCAATTCAAACAAACGAAAACACCCATTAGAGGGAAGAATTTTAAGATTCACTCAGAAAAGGCCCAGAAATAACCACGGCCACTCTGGCCGTTGGGACAAGTGCCTTCTCCCAGTTGTGATTCTTCAATCTATAGGCGTATACTCAGAGAAGGCCATTCTCTCAAACCATGCTCACCACTCCCATTCATTTTTTAATGCATTGGTTGGAAGCAGCACTTCCCTTTCCGTTTCGATTTTCCTCCTCAAGTAAAATTTGAAAAAGTTAATCAGGGCTTCGCCGAAAAGAAAAGTCATTGTCCTCAACCATTTCAAGTCAGTCCAACACACGACCTCTTTCATTATAAGCACCAGACAGATAAATACAGCCCGCTCTTCCTGTCTAAAGGATGGTGATGGGGTGATCTTCACGGGGGATTCACCTGATAGTTGGATCCGTCCTACTCGTAACGGCCGGTGTTTGACATATACCCACAAGTCAGCAATGCTTGGACATTGGATGAGTGTGTGCAGGACGTTGATTTTCATCGACGCACAGAGCCTTCCAAAGAACATTGTCACTTTTACCCATCATTATCATTCTATAGAACACCAAAATGAGCTTAATTGTAATTCATCGTTTCCATACACGTTAAGGTCATCTATACATAGTAAATAATTAACTTTCTGTTGCTTTCCCTTAAAATCTTATCCAGCCGTCACTTATTTCAATGTCATAGTTTCCGGAATCATGGATAGTACAAACAGATGTGGTGACACGCTGTCACCCTGGAATATTCCCCACTTGATATCTATTGTGCCCAAGATTTGCCCATAACATGTCAACTCTATGTTCTATTTACCTCTGATATTCTTCACAAACTGTTCAATGTTATTTGCAATCCCAATCTCATGCATTCCAAGATCCGCAAACGAGGAATTAAATAATTGTTTCTACTTTAGGCACAAGGCCAGCAATTACCCAGTGCCTTACTGGTACTTTATTTTATCGACCCCGTAAGGATGAAAGGCAAAGTCAACCTCGGCGGGATTTGAACTCAGATCGTAAAGGGACGTAACTATGCTGGAAAGCATGGCGTCCGACCCTCTACCGATACTACCAATCCACCGCCAACGAGGAATTAAATAATATGCATTGCAATGTTCTATTCATGACATTGTTATTTTTTGTTCTTTTTACAATCCCTAAGCATTGTTTTGTTCACTAAAATTTGATCCTTGGTATCTCTGCATTTTTGTCTACTCCCTTTCTTTTCCTCGGGAGAATGTTATTCTCTTCCAAGTGTCCATACACCTCACCAGCAATGACCCCTGGTTGCAACTTCCATGAAATCGGTCTAGTTCACAGCATTACCTTTTGTAATATCTTTCAAGTATAATATTGCTTTATCACTCTTAACTAATAAATATATTAAGTTGCTCTTCTGTGACACTCAGTAAATCTTTTCATCCAATATCCTTGTATCCCATCTGACCTTGATGCTTTCAAATGGCTCATTTTGTTGCTGATTTCTCGATGCTCCGTGATGCAAACTATTATTATCATTATACGCTTGTCGCACATCATTTGTTGCTGGTGATGTAATTCTGGTGCTAGCTGTCCATAGTCAGTGGACTTAGGTGGTTCCATCAATAGTCAAGCCCATTTCTGAGTATCATGGTTGTTCTAAGGAGTGTTGTTTTCTGTAAGGTAACCACCATGATGTTGGTGCTATTCAAACTTTTCTGCAATTTTTTTATCCAATATCCCTGCACTCTGTCTGAGCCTGGCGATATCCAGTTGCCCATGCGTTTACTTATGTATCGAATATCTTTAAACCATTCAACCTCTTTGATGAGCTCTTCCTTTTTACTTTAGATATTACTCCAAAACTGTTTACATATTTGTTCATTTGGGATCAACACTTCTGCTAATCTCCTATTAATTACCTGGGAGAACTCATTTTGGTCCATCCATTAATTCACTGCTCATATCTGGAGATCTTTGTTTTCTTTGTATTCACACGTTGTTGTAATTCTTCTAAGACAATCATGAGTCCCTTTCTTTCTGTGTCATATTTTCTCTTCACTCTTCACTTCTGTTCATTCCTAAGTTCGTCTTTAGTTTTTCTGTCTAGTACTAAAATATCTTTCACGACAGTTTTAATGCTTTGCTGCATTCTTTTCCACCACGGCACAGTGTGTTTTAGTTTGGTGGGGTTTTTTTCTTTTTTCGATTTCTTTATTGCTACTCCCATATTCTCCGCTACAATGATATTTGCCTCCCTGAGCAAAGTATTGGTCTAAGTAATGTTATCTGTAAGTACTTCAGGACTTCATTCGCATTCAATGTCTCCGCAGCACAGCACCAGAAAAATCAACTGACAAAGACAACATTAACACCAGTGCCACCGCCATCTTAACAACAACAGCAGCAACAGCAACAGCCACAAAGGACGCAAAGAACAACAACTGTAACAGCAGCAACACAGAAGAAAAAGCTAACAAGATCACCACCACAACTAGCACCACAACCAACAACAACAACAACAACAACAACAAAATCAAGAGTAACGACGAAACAACACTGCAAACAGAAGCAGCCGAAGCGAAGGCTGCCAAAAATGTCGAACGCGTACACGTCAGTGACACGGAGATGATGCAGGCCAACATGTTGGTAAACTAAAAACCGGACACAGGGGAAGTCTTACCAATACACCTAATATAATGAAAAACGGTTCTTGTGGTCGGTTTGCTACCGCACAATTGGACTAAAGTCGCGCCGGGTAGAACGGGAAAACGAGTCGAAGGTCGAAAGGGCTATGGGTGCCATCTAGGCACAGAAAACCTACATAGACCGAGGGTCGAAGTATGACATAGTGGATGATCTCTTCGCTACATCCGAAAAAGGCAGAGCACACTCCATCACGCCACTCCGCAGAGACGAAATAGTCATGATGGCCACATACTGCGGCCAGAGAGTCGCAAGGCTCCGAGTGATCCAGATTCTGCCCTCAGTGGAGATCGCTTGGGTGATGGCAGCCCTCCTCGCTGACGTCGACGAGTAAACAACAATCATAGACGTCATACGGATAAGACAGGAAAACTGGTCAGGCTCGGGGATGGAGCTAATCATCCAAGCAGACCACGAGAGCATAGAGACCATCCCCGATGTGATCGACCTGGACGACTGCAGCAATCTACCCATGACTGTCAAAAGTAGGCGCCCAGGGTATCACGGGTGCGGTGACAAGGCCTTCTGTTCCAAACTCACCAAGGCGAGCACGCCTTCCCCCTTCTCACCCCGCCGTGCCCCGCAACTGCAGTGGCCAAATCTCCCGAGAAAAACTACCAACACCAACAACAAAAGTACCATCTCCTCGACCACCAACAGCACCAAGAGAACCAATAGAGAGCATTCCCCTACCCGATATCGTTAAATCGGACAAGGAGTGTGATGACGCTGAAGGTGGAAAACCATCCCAGCAAAAGAAAAAAGGAAAAAACTCCCAACCTTCGCCCTCAAAATAAAAAGAGGAAGAAAAAACAAAAAAAATGTAAAAGTCAACGATCCCACCACCATCAAAACCACCACCACCGGCACAACCACCACCGCCACAACCACCCCCACCACAACCACCACCACCACCATTACCATCTACCCATCGTCACCTCCAACAACACGACAGCATACACAGCCATAGACACAGACAACACAAAGCTTTTAAATTACATTCAACACCACACCAACATCACAGAAACAAACTACGTATTGTCCACCAAAATTGCACCCCCACACATAAAAAAAATAGAAATCACACAAAAAATTTACATGACATTAACAAAAATGCTCCACACATCAATTGGAGACTACAGAGGGAACATCACCAAAAGAACATTCGTGGACTTTCTCGTGGAGAAACCCGCCAATGGATGGATCACCCACCCACTTCCTGAAAAAGAGCCACAGGTAAAGCTTTTTTTTTTTTTTTACTTTTCCTCTCTCACTTGTTTTCCTCCTATCCTAGCCAACATGGCTGCTCTCAGGATAGGTAGCATAAATGCACGTCGTCTGGGGTCGTTTTGGAAGCAGGGCCACCTGCCCAACGATCTCAGGTCGCTAAATATAGATGTGGTAGCCATCAGCGAAACCAGAATTTCCGAGGCCCGGGCATTCGCACCCATTTTCGGCGGCTACGAGGTGTACACATCTCCAAGTCGTCCCGGATCTTGCGGGGAGTGGCTGTGTTGTTCCGGAGAAGTCTAGATTTCGAGATATGCGGAAGGTAAGTTGGACTAAGAAGGTACGTTGGTGGTGCTGGACGTGACCAGCGGTGAAGAGCTGGTTTCAGGCTAGTGGCCGTCTATACCCCGACAGGGGCAGGACCGTCTGAATTCTTCCGGCGACTGAAGAACTTACTTGGAAAGTGACGCTTATTAGTGTTAGTGGGCAACTGGAACGGGATCTTAGATGCAGGCTGGGACTGTGTGGGATTAGTGGATAGGGGAGGAGGGTGTAAAAGCCTCGCAAACCTGCTCAGACGTTTCCAACTGTCTGATAGGTACCGTTTGGATTTCCAAAATGTGCCAATGTGGACTTGGACAAACCGTATCGGGTCATCTAGATCGGCCACTGAGGCGGAGTGCTGCGAAAAGCCGATAACAGCTTCTGAAGTACGGGAGGCAATGGCTGGCTGCACAATAGGTAAATCGCCTGGTTTGGAAGGTCTGCCCTATGAAATTTACGTACATATGCCAGACTTGTTCGGAGACTTCTTGGCGGACGTCTACTGCAACTGGCAGCAGAACGGGAGAATTCTCAGCTGTGTGAGCCGAGGAGCGGTGGCGCTATGAGAAAGGATCCGAACAAGGGGGACAACATAGATAATTTCAGGCCCATAACTCTGCTAAACACAGAGCTCAAGATTTTGGCCAAGGTGCTAGCAAAGAGGTTGGCGCTTGTCTTCAGTGGTCTTGTAGGAGAGGCGCAGCCATGCACAATTCCAGACAAATCCATCCACAACCTCCACCTCATGTGATACATCGTAGAGAGGGTAGTTACGGAACCTGGCACGGGTGGGTCCTTGATCAATTTGGATCAGTCGAAAGCTTTCTATAGGGTCCACCATCGTTATCTGGCGGCAGTCCTGAGGGCGGCTGGCTTTGGGCCCGTCTTCAGAGGCTGGATTGTTGCCATGCACGGCGACATGTGCTTTGTGTGGTGAGAATGAACAGTCACATTTCGGAACCGTTCAACATCATGCGCTCGGTCCGCCAAGGATGTCCCCTCTCGTCCCTGTTGTACGTATTGACTCTGGAGCCATTACTGCACAAACTGGAGACGTTGAGGGGCGGCGGGGGGGGGGGGGACTTGGAGGCGGAAAATCCGTGTCAGCATATGCAGACGACGTCACCGTAGAGTTGTTGAACGCCAAGCACATCGAGGCGAACGGCACCAAACTAAAAGAATACGAGGCGGTGACAGGAGCAATGATAACCAGGAAAAGTCGGTGGGTTGCACCTCGGCACCTGGAGAGGCAGGTCTATGCCGTCCAACAGCCTCGTCGGGCGCTGGACGGACAAACCGGTTAAATTGCGAGGGGTCTGGTTCGGTCCGGACCTCCAGACGGACAAAAACTGGGACGAGGTGACGATCAGAGTGGCCTCTCTCACACAGAATTGGGCCGAGAGGAAGCTATCCCTGACAGGTCGAGCAGAGATGATGAATGCCTACATCGTATCCGTCATCTACTACCACCTGACCATCGTGCCTTGCCTAAGACTCGCCTGACTGCGCTGGAGCGTTTGCTCTTTCGCTTTTTGTGGAAGGAAGAGACGTACTCCGATGGTCAGGTGGTCCATCTGCTGTCAACACCCGCTACGCGGAGGACTAGGCATGCCGTGGCTGATGATGCGCAGATATGCGCTCAGGCTACGACATCTCCACCTCTTCCTCGACTGTGATCAGGTGTGGTCGCCGTTTGCTAGACGCGTCTTTCCCCAGCTCGTCTCCTTGACGGAGTAGCAGCCCTGGGTCAAGCGAAGACCGAGAGGGAGCGCTTGGAGACTGGAATATCTTCAGGCGCATGCAACCCTCGACCAGTCGGACAATGCGATCGGTGGAAACTCCACCTAGGCGTTGTATAGAGGATTAGTGGAGGGAAAGAGCGACGACGTCCTTAGGGAGGCTCTGGCCGTCGACGAAAATGAACTAGTTAATCTCTTCGGGAGAACTGTCGGGCCGGGGCTCATGGACAACTTTCAGAAATCCCTGGCCTGGCAGTGCTACCGAGGAGCTTTGCCAGTTCGGGATAAACTCTACAGGCATGGAAGTGCCGTCAGCTGGGCCTGTCCGAGATGCGAGCAGGGCGAAGAAACCGTCCAGTGTCCGAGCATTGCTGATTTGTGTGTTTATGTCGAACACCTGCTGTCGCATGTAGGACGGATCCGGCTATCAGCTGAGTCCATCGTGAGGATTTCCCCACTGTCTTCCTTTAGCCGAGAAGGGCAGGCAGTTTTTATTTGCCTGGTGGCCATGGTAAAAGAGATCGTCTGAAAGGGTTGAAGACGGTTACTTTCCTCTTCGGCGATTTCCTCATTAACTTGTTCAGGTTTCACCTGAAAAGGCAAATCAGGGTGGAGAGGGAAGTGCTGCAGTCCAGCCAGTTTGTTGAAAGGTGGGTGAGAGAGGCAAGAATGGCGCGTGTGAATGGGCCTCCCCTAAGCGTGTGCCTGTAGCATCGTAGGAGGAAAACTGGAAGAGGGCACTTGCCCTATCGGTCAGGGTAACCGTTGCTTTTTAGTGGGCTTTCTCCACGAGCGACACTCAGAAGCTTCCGCCCTATTGGGGAATTTTTCATTGTTTCTTTTTCTGTTACATCCTCAGTATTGGGGGTTTTTTACACGCAGAAATGCCCGTTTGTACTGTCCTGTATTGTTCTGTGCTGTCCTTAATGTTATACGTTGTGTCAACCCTTGTGGTTAATAAAGAAAGCATTATTATTATTTTTGTTGTTTGAGTCTCAGTCATTGATGTTATTTAACTGGAAAGTTTGTTGAAATGAATATCAAGCCACTACCTTCAGCCGCAGATATTCAGGACGTATCGGAGGGTTCTTGCTGTTCCCAACAAGCATGCCTTTTGAAGTGTCCCAAAAAGTGGGGCTGGACTAATTTTCTCTAACCATCCTTGGAAACTCTTTGAGATAGTACCCAGGGCGCCTATGACAATTGGGACGACTTTGACTTCATGGCAGTTCCAAATTCTTTTTACCTCCCACTTTAAGTCCTGGTATCGGTTAATTTTCTCCCTCTCCTTCTCTTGCACTCTCGTGTCGAATGGGCAGGCCACATCCACAACCAGGCACGATCTTTTTTCCTTGTCCAAAACCACCAGGTCAGGTCTATTGTGTTTCAGTTTCTTGTCCGTCTGTATCCTACAATCCCACAGCACCGTCACCTGATCGTTTTCTATCACCGACTCTGGCTTGTGCTCATACCACGTCTCAGAATGTGGTAAATTGTTTACTTTGCATAGGTGCCAGTGGATCACCCTGCCTATCACATCATGGCCCCAGCCTTTATAGTGAGTCTGGGCTAGGTGTTTACACTCGGATACAATGTGAGCCACAGTCTCCTCTCTCTCTCCACAAATCCTACACAGTGGGCTAGCCTCCTCCTTGTAAATATGGTGTATCAGCCACTTCGTGCTGAGGGCCTGCTCTTGCGCAGCCATGAGCATTCCTTCTGTAGCCTTTTTAAGGTCTCTTCTTTTCAACCAGTTCCATGTCTGTGGATCTCTAAATTTAGTTTTCTCAAAGAAGGTAGTATGAAGGGATTTTTCATGAAGGTTGCTCTTCCTCGTTGTTACTTCCTGCTTGGACATCCCCTGGTCTATTTTCCTCTCCTTCAGTACAATTCTGAGCATTGGCTCCCTACTCTCAGTCATGTATTTGTGTAGGTTGTTTTTCTCCATCTGAACACAGTCCTCTATGCTGATAAGACCCTTTCACCTTCAGATCTCCTTAAGTAGAGTCTATCGACATCACTCCTCTTGTGGAACATGTAGATAGTCAATAGCTTCCTAGTCTTCCTATCCATTTCTTTTTGTTCAGCAACATTCCATTTCAGAATTCCCGCACAGTACCTAATAGTAGACACAGCTCGGGAATTCACTGCACTTATGACATTCCTACTGTTCAGATGTGATTTTAATACGCTCCTTACTCTATGAATGTACTCAGATCTTATCAATTCCTTCATTTTTTTGTTCTTGATGTCATCTGCCCTCAGTACATCTAAATATTTGTATCCTTCTTCAGTGTCAATTTCCTTTATCATCTCACCTGTTGGTATCTGGGTTCCATTGTTTCTGCTCAATTTACCCCCTCTTCATCACGAGGACTCCACACTTACTAATACCAAATTGCATACATATATCATTGCTGAAAATACGGACAGTGTCAACAAGTACATCCAACTCCTTCTCACTCTTCCCGAAGAGCTTAAGATCGTCCATGAAGATGAGGTGATTGGTGGTAAGCTCTCCTTTTCCCAACTTGTATCCTGCTCTCACTTTTCGCAGTATAATGGTCAGGGGTATCAAGGCAAAGACAAACAACAGAGGGGACAAACTATCGCCCTGGAAGATACCTCTCTTGATCTTTACGCCTCCCAAGGATTCTTCACCCGATGTTAATTCTGTTTCCCAGGACTTCATACTTTTGCTCAACAACTGTCTGATGTTATCTGCCACCTTGAAGATCTCTAGGCTTTTGGTTATCCAAGAATGAGGTACCATGTCGAATGCCTTTTTGTAGTCTATCCATCCCATGGCAAGACCAGTGTGTCTCCTCTTGCAATTCCTCATTACCATCTTATCAATAAGTAACTAGTCCTTTGTACCACGGGACTTCTTTCGGCATCCTTTCTGTTCGTCCGGTAACAAGTTGTTTATGAGGAGGTGATGGTAGATTTCCTCAGACACAATGCTTGTTAACAGTTTCCACATTACGGACAGACATGTGATAGGTCTATAGTTGGTAACATCATTTCCCTTGATTCGGTCTTTCATTACCAGAACTGTTGTACCTTTTGTCGACCACTCTGGTACCTCACCTGACATCAAGCGGTCATTGAACATGGTTGTCAGTTTCGGGTGGAGGGATGTTATATTTTTAATACAATACCCCTGCACACCAACTGGGTCTGGGGATTTCTAGTTGATTAGTTTTTTGGCCTGCCCTTTAAGAGTTTCAACTGTGATACTCAAATCAGTTTGTTGGTGTGCCTGTTCACTAATCTCCTTTTGTACTGTTTCAATCCACACTGCCTGTTCAACGTTCTGCTCCCATATTCCTCTCCAGAATGTCTTAGTCTGTTCCGCCTCAGGATCAAGGCGTTGCCTCTTTCTTTCCCTTCAAGCTGTCTAAACAACATCTTCTGGTTGTTGTCAAACATGCGGTTCCGTCTATACTGGCTGACTCTGCTCTCATATCGCCTAATCTTTGCACTCTTTGCTACAATGCGTTGCTTCAGTTCCTCTATGATAATATTTAGCTTTTTCCTCCTAGTTTTGTACTTTATTTCCAGTCTATTTTTAGTGTCTATTATTATTATCAACGTTTTACCTCGTTTTCAACCGTTCCAAACCTTTTATTCAAGTGTGAAATTTGATAAAAGTTTAGAAGAAGTGACCCAGCTGATACAGGGGTTCACTTGTAAATAATACGGCACACCTTTACGCGGTGTCGTATTTGTGTAAAAATACTTTTTTTTTTTAAATTTCAACATGGATAACACAAGAAAGAGAGAGAGAGAGCGCTATCAGGCAATGCAGAGAGAGGGAGACTTTATCAGCATGTCAACAAGACAGCGTTCCAGCGGAGGTATATATAAACGAAAATAGTACAAAGGAAACGAGGATTGTTACAGATTTAAAATTACCAAATATTTCAAACACAAACAACACCAACAATAACACCAACAACAACACCATCAATAACAGCAACAACAAAAATAACAGCGCTAAAGTCGAGAACGACAATAACAAAAATAACAGCGGTAAGGTCGAGAACGACAATAACAATGACAATAACAACAGCCACAACAACAATAATAACAACATCCACAATAACAGTAACAACAGCAACAGTATCAACGAAAACAACAACAACAACAACTGTACCAACGAAAATATCAACAATGACATCGATACCTGTAATAGCTACCTCAGCACCACCAGTAAGACCAGTAGCGGCAGCAATAGTGGTGCTGCAGAAAAGGACCACTTCTTTTGCAGGTGCCGCCCGAAATATCGAGACAGTGTTAGTCACGGAGGCGGACAGCAAGGGCCATGGTGACAAGAAGCGACAATAGAGTCTCCCTGAAACCTCCACCCGATTTTTTCAAGAACCAGCAGGTACGGACGGTAACTTACCGCACCGTAAGCAAAATCTCACATCGAGTGGAGAGAGCAACGGAGGCTCAAATCGAAAAGGCCTTGGGGTGCGTCTGGGCACGCAAACTCCACATCACCCGAGGCATAAAGTACGCCACAGTAGACATACTAAAGAGTGAGGAGATAGTCTTGGTGCCCTTCTACTGCGGGCAGAAAATTGTGAGAGTCAAAGTGACCCAGGTCCCACCCGACGTGCTCATGCCATGGCTGGCCGCGTCTGTCCTTGCTGGAATCGAGGACAGGACGACCATGCTGCAGGTAGAGAAAATAGGGAGAGAGAACTGGTCAGGTATAGGCATGCAAATGCTTATACCAACTGACCAGGAATGTATCGACACTATCCCCGATATCATAGACATCGAGGAAGGACTCCAACTCCCTATAAGCGTAGAAGGAAGACGGCCAAAATGTTATCTCTGTGGGTCGAAGGGTCACCTCAGGGCCTTTTGCCCGCAGAAGACAGCGAAGAATAAGGCCCCTCTCCTTCCAATACCTGGTCCGCTGCTACCAAGAGCAGGGCAGGGAACAAACGCAGAATCCCCTTCCACGGTGAGTAAGAGGGCAACGTCCGTGGCACCCGTAACAAGGCCACGGACAACTAAGACAGCAGCATCAGGGGCGGCAACACCAATAGCTACATTAGAAGTAGCTACACCAGCAACAAAATTGCCGAAGAGGGCTCCACTACCACCACTAACAGCCGTGGAGCACACACCCCTCCCAGACGCCACGGAATCCGACATGGTGTTTGAGGCGGGAGTGAAGTGGCAAACGGTCTGCACAAAAATGAAAAAAACCCTTAGATTCACCCTCCAAAAGCGAAGGCACACAAAGAGGGGTAAAGGCAGCAAGGAAACTTGCAGCAACACCACCACCATCACTATCACCACCACAAGCACCATCGCCAACAACAACCACACCACCACCAGCATCACCAAAAACACCAACAACGCAAACAAAACACACACAGCAAACAGCAACAAGAAGAAAACAGCAACAAAATCACCCTCCCCCCAAAAATTACACAGCCATAAACATGGCAAAAAAAGAAATCAGACAAAATATAAAGCAGCACACAGACATCACAGAAAAAAAACTACTACACCCCACCAACACCATAAGCATCATTGAAATCTCAATAGAACAGCACAAACCTTTAAAACAAAAATTCCCCAACGCGGTTGGAGACTTCAGATGGTCGGTTAGAGGATATACACTGACATCCTTTTGGAAATACCCATGACCAGCTAAAGGGACGGTTCTACTGTCCCTTCACCACACGATCAAGGTAAGTGACCCTTTCTCACTTGCCCCGTTTCTCATCCAACACGGCCGTATTCAGAATAGGCAGTATAAATGCACGTGACCTGGGGTCATCTTGGAAGCAGGGTCACCTGCTCAACGACCTCAGGTCACTAAACATACATGTGGTGGCCATCAGTGAGACCAGAATCTCCGAAGCACAAGCCTTCGCACCGATCTTCGGCGGCTACGATGTATACGCATCTCCCAGCCGTCCAGGATCGGGGGTAGGGGTTGCCGTCCTTTTTCGGAGAGGCTTGGATCTCGCCATACGGGCCATCTTCCTAGAGCCAGAAGGTAAGTCGGTGGTGCTGGACGTGACCGGCAGCGAAGGCAATGCTTTCAGACTAGTAGCCGTCTACATCCCAACAGAGGCAGGACGGCCAGATTTCTTCAGACGTTTAGAGACCTTTCTTGGAACGTCCCGCTCTTTAGTGTTAGTGGGCGACTGGAACGGTATCTTGGATGCACGCTGGGATTGTGTGGGGCTAGTGCATAGGGGAGGAGGGTGAAGAGCCTCACCTACCTGCGAGCAAAGCCTACAGAGACCGGATTAGCGTATTAGTTAAGCGGGCGTTGACGGTAGCGGTCGTCAACAACAGGAGGTGGTTCGCCCTGAAAAGGGCAATTAAAGTAGAGTCGATTAGGTTTAGCAAAGGACTAGTGATAGAGGAAAATAGAGTAGAGGGAGAGCTAGTCAGAAAGCTAGAAGAGGCGTTTAGGACAACATCTCAACCGACGTGCTTGCGGCGAGATTGGCATTCTACCAATTCTTCAACGCAAAACACGAAGGCTGCGTTGTCAGAGCTAGAGCGCGTGCTCTAAAACACGAGGATACAAAAGCCGTCCAATGGGTCCGGGTGGCAGAGGCGCGACGTGGCAACAAAGCCACAATTCGGTCTTTGTCTGACCAAAACGGGTGCGTGATGCTCGAACCCGAGTAGATGTGTGAAGCTTTTCAGCAGCACTTTGCTGAACTGTTCGGGAGCAGCGGCGGCCCGGATCGGGGCATGGACATCAGTGCATACCTCGACGGACTGCCTCGGCTCTCGACGATCGCAGCACAGTGTTGCGAAAAGCCAATAACAGCCAGTGAAATACGGAAAGCGATGGCTAACTGCACGAGGGGTAAATCGCCAGGTTTGAATGGTCTACCCTACGAGCTTTATGCATTTATGCCAGACTTGTTCGATGACTTCTTGGCAGACGTCTACTGCAACTGGCAGCAGAACGGGAGTATTCCCAGTTTCGTGAGCCGGGGAGCGGTGGCGCTGCAGAGAAAAGACCCGAACAAGGGGGTTGTTATCGATAATTTCAGGCCTATAACCCTGCTAAACACAGAGTTCAAGATTTTAGCCAAAGGGTTAGCAACGAGGTTGGCGCTTGTCGTCAAGGGTCTGATGAAAGAGGCGCAGACATGCGCCATTCCGGACAGATCCATACACGACAACCTCCACCTCATGCGATACATCATAGAGATGGTGGTTAAGGAACCTGGCATGGGTGGGGCCCTGATCAACTTGGATCAATCCAAAGCATTCGATAGGGTCGACCATTGATACCTGGCGGCGCTCCTCGAGGCAGCCGGTTTCGGGAATATTTTCAGGGGTTGGATCGCTGCGATGTTCAGCGACATTTGCTCAGTTGTGAGGGTGAATGGTCACCTGTTGCAGCCGTTCAGCATTATGCGCTCAGTCCGCCAGGGTTATCCTCTCTCGTCCCTCTTGTACGTATTAGCTCTCGAGCCGTTACTGCACAAACTGGGGGCAATGAGGGTCGTCCCAGGCGAACAAGGATGCGGGAGATCCGAGTCGGCTTATGCCAACGACGTCACCGTGGTGGTGTCGAGCACCATACACGTCCAGATGCTCGGCACCGCTCTCAAGGAATACGAAGCGGTGACAGGAGCAAAGATAAACCAGGAAAGGTCGGTGGACTTGCAGCTCAGCACCTGGAGAGGCAGGTCCATGCCGTCCAACAGCGTCGTGGGGCGTTGGACGGACGGACCTGTTAAATTGCTTGGGGTCTGGTTCGGACCGGACCTCCAGATGGAGAAAAACTGGAACGAGGTGAGGAGCAAGGTGGCATCACTCATCCAGAAATGGGCCGAGAGGAAGCTGTCCCTGAAAGGCCGGGCGGAGGTGGCGAATGCGTACATCGCATCCATCTTCTGCTACCACACACCGTCGTCCCTTGCCCCGGCCCAACTCTCACCAAAATGGAGCGCCTCCTCTTTCGCTTTTTGTGGAAGGCACGCGCTCCCATGGTCAGACGATCCATCTACTGTCAACACCCGTTGCGTGGAGGACTGGGCATGCCATGGCAGATGATGGGCAAACATGCGCCGAGGCTGCGACATCTCTGGTGCTTCCTTGACGGTGAACAGGTGTGGTCGCCGTTCACCAGGCACGTTTACCCACAGCTCGTCTTCTTGGCGGAGCTGCAGTCCTGGGTCAGGAAACGATCGAGGGATAGCGCTTGGAAACTGGAATGTCTCCAGGCGCTCACTACTCTCTGCCATCTGTGCACCAGTATCGGTGAAACATCCACCTCGGCGTTCTATAGAGGGCTAATGAAGGGGAAGAGCGACGAAGTTCTCGGAGAGATCCTGGGCGTCGAAGAAGATAAGCTGTTTGCTCTCTTCCGGAGAACTTTCAGCCCAGGGCCTATGGATAACTTCCAAAAATCCCTGGCCTGGCAGTGCTACCGTGGAGCGCTGTCAGTTCGAGATAAGCACTACAGGCACGGAAGTGCCGTCAGCCGAGCCTATCCGAGATGCGCGCAGAGCGACGAAACCGTCGTTCACGCACTCGTTCAGTGCCCGAGCATTGCTGACTTGTGGAGCTGTCGAACAGTTGCTGTCGCGTGTAGGACTGATCCGGTTATCGACTGAGTCCATTGTGCAGATGCTCTCACCGTCTTCCTTCGAGGAGGAAGGGCAGGCGGTTTTCATCTGCCTGGTGGCCATGGCGAAAGAGATTGTGTGGTGGACAAGTTTGAAAGGGTTAAAGACAGACACTTTCCTCTTCGGCGAATCTCTAATTAACTTTTTCAAGTTTCACTTGAAGAGGAAAATCAGGGTGGAGAGGCAAGTGCTGCTTTCTAGCAAGTTTGTTGAAAGGTGGTTGAATGTAGCGAGAATGGTCCGAGTGAACGGGACCGCTCTGAATATACGTCTGTAGTTTGAGAAATGGAAAAATTGAGAGAGGGCGCTTGCCCTGGTGGTCAGGGTGGCCGTGGTCTTTTGTGTGGTTTTCGCCATGAGTAACCGTCGGAGGTGTCCCCCCTATTGGTGAATTTTTCATTGTTTCAATTTTTATTTTTATTGTTTATATATATATATATATGTTTCTATGTCTTTTATTTCTTTTCTTATATAAATAATAAAAATCTTTACACGCACAAAAGCCACATTGTACCGTCCTGTACCGTCCTGTGCTGTCTGTAATGTTTTTCTTGATGTCAGCCCTTGTGGCCAATAAAGAAATCATTATTATTATTATTATATTTATATTTATCTTGCTTTATGTTCATGTTTCAAGTATGGGAGGTGATTGATGCTCCCACCAATTCTTTTGATGGGGCAGGTCAAAATGCTTACACATTATCCAATGTATGTATTGTGCAGCTCTGTCATGCTTGTTTAGGTATTCGGTTGGAGCTATAGGACTGCACAATGAAATTATATGATCAATGGTCTCTGGTTGTTTTTTTCATACAAGGCATAATGGGTTGCATCCATTTTTTATTATGTTGGCTTGGTAACTTTTTGTTGGCAGATACTTATCTTGTGCTGATATAATCAGTCCTTCAGTCTCTGATTTTAGTCCAGAGGATGCCAACCACTGGTGGGTTAAAGTTTTTTCAACATCAGGATTGTTAGCTCTTTCTGGGTATTTTCCATACAGAGTCTTTTCTTACCATTTCTTAACCTGTTTCTGTAGCAGTTCTTTCTTTGCAGTTACTTTCACCGGCTTTGCTTTTTCTGTGTTTTTCATTTCAGCAGTAAAGGGAACTTCTGAAATTTGTAGTTCATTACTGTATCTTTGTGTATCTTTAGTAATAGAGTATGATCTTTTGTTGCTTTCATGTTTGAAAACGAGTTTGATCATCCAATCATATGCCTTCCTTAGATATGTAATTAATCCAATTGTTGCAGTTTTCAAAGCAATATCTAACTGGATTAATCCACGTCCTCCTTCTTTCCTAGGGAGATATATTCTATCTCTATCTGCCTTAGGGTGATGATTCTGTGCATGGTTAAGAATGTTCTAATTTTTGTATCGAGCTTACGGATCTCTGCGCTTGACCAGTTGATGACATTGAAACTGTAATGGCAACTGGTATGGCAAGTGTGTTTTGTGTCTATTATGACAATCTTCCAGTATCATTTTGTTAACCAAAAGCTGATCTTTACAGCCATATGAGCCTCGTTTACACCCTTTCTGCTAATTGGGAAATAGATCATTTGTTATCAGGTGATCATATGTATATTCAGTTAAGATTGATGTTAAGATTTTATACATTGTGGTCAAGCAAGTTATCGGTCTGTAATTTTTTGGATTATTTGTTTCATCCTTCTTCGGAAGTAAGAATATAATGTCGTTAACTAGCCATGATGGTATCTTTTCTGGCTCAATAACCATTTCATTGTAAAGTTCGGCTAAGATCTCATGAGACTCTGTGATGGCATTCATCCAAAAATTTGGTGTTTTGTCTTTCCCTGGGGATTTCCATTTGCTGGATTTTCTAAGACCTAAACGTTGGCTTGGTAATTTTTTGTTGGCAGACACTGATCTTATGCTGATATAATCCGTCCTTCAGTCTCCGATTTCAGTCCAGAGGATGCCAACCACTGATGAGTTAAAGTTTTGTCAACATCAGGATTGTTAGCTCTTTCTTGCCATTTCTCAGCCAGTTTCTGTAGCAGTTCTTTCTTTGCAGTTACTTTTACCTGCTTTGCTTTTTCTGTTTTCCATTTCAGCTGTAAATGGAACTTCTGAAATTTATAGTCCATTATTGTATCTTTGTGCATCTTTTGTAATGGCATATGATCTTTTGATGCTTTCGTGTTTCAAAACTAGTTTGATCATCCAATCATGTGATTCCCTTAGATATGTAGATAATCCAATTGTTGCAGTTTTCAACGCAATATCTAACTGGATTAACCCACGTCCTCCTTCTTTCCTAGGGAGATATATTCTATTCTGTATCTGCCTTAGAGTGATGCATTCTGTGCATGGTTAAGAATTTTCTAAATTTGTATCGAGCCTACGGATCTCTGTGCTTGACCAGTTGATGACATTGTAACTGTAGGTTACTACTGGTATGGCAAGCGTGTTTATGGCATCGATCCTATTCCTTGCATTCAATTCCGTTCTTAAGATTGCCCTTACACTGCGGTAACCTTCCTTCCTTATCCTTTCCCACATTGTCGAGTGCTTGATTCCGTCTCCTTCACAAACACCTAGATATTTGTAAGTTTCCTCTTGATCAAGTTCTCTTATCACATTCCCCCGATCAAGATTAATGTCTGAACTTTTCAGCAGCTTTCCTCTGGTGAACGTTGCTTTGGCGCATTTATCTAGTCCAAACTCCATTTTAATGTCATCACCGAACTGCTTCACAGTGGATAATAGCCCTTGCAATTGTTCATCATTTTTTGCAAATTGTATTAGGTCATCCATGTAGAACAAGTGATTAATGGTTTTGTCATAGACTTTATATCCATGTTTTGTTTCATTGAGCATTTTACTTAATGGTATAAGTGCGATGTAGAATAAAAGCGGTGATAAAGAGTCACCCTGAAAATTCCACAATTAATATTAACTTCTCCAACTTCCAGTGATTTTTTTTTACTATTCAAAAGGAGTGTCGTTTTCCATGTGTTCATACTGAATGACAGGAAACTCCTGACAACGGGAGATAATTTGAAAATCTCTAAACATTTTTCAATCCAACTGTGTGGCAAACTATCGAATGCTTTTTTATAATCTATCTATGCAATTGATAGATTTTTGTGTCTATTATGACAATCTTCCAGTATCATTTTAACCAAAAGTTGATCCTTACAGCCATATGATCCTCGTTCACACCCTTTCTGCTCAATGGGAAATAGGTCATTTGTTATCAGGTGGTCATATGTGTATTCAGTTAGGACTGATGTTAAAATTTTATACATTGTGGTCAAGCAAGTTATCTGTCTGTAATTTTTGGGATTGTTTGTCTCATCCTTCTACGGAAGCAGGAATGTAATGCCGTTAACTAGCCATGATGGTATCTTTTCTGGTTCCTTAACTATTTCATTGTAAAGTTGGGCTAACAGCTCATGAGACTCTGTGAAGGCAATTACCCCAAAATTTGGTATTTTGTCTTTTCCTGGGGATTTCCATTTGCTGGTTTTTCTAAGAGCAACTGTTCAACGCAACTGTTCAACTGTTATATTCTCCCATATGTGTTCCTCAAGGTGAGCTGTATCTTTCATTTGTCTGTCTATCCATGGGGAATGTATATTATGAACTTTTTCTTCGGCCCAGATCTTTTCCCAGAATTCTTGCACTTCCTCCTTGGGTGGTATTGATTTAGCAGTTATTGTTGACTTGCCAATTTTTCTGTAGAAGTTTCTTTGGTTGTTTTTGAACATATTATTGTCCTTATAGAATCTAGATCGTTTTTCAAAGCGCCTTATACGAGCAGCTTTGGCCGACACTTTTTGCTTGATTATTTCTATCAGCATGTCTGTCTCTTGTACTGTATTTCCTTTTCAATTTTCTAAGTTTAGTTTGTCATGAGACTCTGTGAAGGCATTTATCCAAATATTTGGTATTTTGTCTTTCCCTGGGGATTTCCATTTGCTGGATTTTCTAAGAGCTAAACGCAGATGTTCAACTGTTATATTGTGTTCTAATTTCTTGTCCGTCTGTATCCTGAAATCCCATACTACCTTCACTTGATCGTTTTCTATCACCGACTCTGGCTTATACTCATACCACGCCTCAGAATGTGGTAAATTATTTAGTTTGCATAGATGCCAGTGAATCACCTTTCCTACCATATCATGTCGCCAGCCTTTATAGGGAGTCTATGCTAAATGTTTACAATCGGACACGAGGTGAGCCACAATTTCCTCTCTCTCTCTCCTCAGATCCTACACAGTGAGCTAGCCTCCTCCTTGTCAATATGGTGTTTCACCCACTTCGTTCTGAAGGCTTGTCCTTGTGCACCCAATAGCATTCTTTTTTTAAGGTCTCCTCTTTTTAACCAGCTCCATATTTCTGGATCTCTCAATACCGTGTTCTTTAAAAATGTGCTCTGAAGGGTTTTTTCTTAAAGGTTGCTCTTCCTCTTTGTTGTTACTGCCTTCTTGGACATCTCCTGGTCTATTGTCTTCTCCTTCAGAACAACTTTGAGCATCGGCTCCCTACTCACAGATACATATTCCATTTGAGAATTCCCGCACTGTACCTAATATTAGACACAGCTCGGGAATTTACTATTTAGATATGATTTTTTACTATGCAGATGTGATTTTAGTATGTTTTTACTCTCCTCATGTATTCAGATCTTACCTGGATTCCGTTGCTTCTGTTCAATTTAATCGGCTTCATGATTAGGACTCCACACTTATTAACACCAAATTCCATACATATATCATTGTTGAAAATACGGACAGTGTTAACAAGTACGTCTAACTCCTCGCTTTTGTTAAAGAGTTTTAGATCATCCATGAAGAGGAGGTGTTTGATGGTAAACTCTCCTCTTCCCAACTTGTATCCTGCTTTCACTTTTCTCAATATAAAGGGCAAGGGTATGAGGGTAAGGACAAACAACAAAGGGGACAAACTATCTCCTTGGAAGATAGCTCTCTTGATCTTCACTCCTCCCCAGGACTTCATACTTTTACTTAATAGCTGTCTGATGTTGTCTGCCACCTTGAAGAACTCGTGGCGTTTGGTTATCCAAGAACGAGGAACCATGTCGAATGGCTTCTTGTAGTCTATCCATCCCATGGCAAGACCAGTATGCCTCCTCTTGCAGTTTCTTATCTATAAGGCTACATGTTTGATCCGTTTTGTTTTTTATGATGATATCTGGCCTGTTGGCAGTGATTTCTCGGTCAGTTATCACAGGCATATCCCTGAAGATGAAAATGTTGCCCTTTTCCATGACTGTTTTTGCTTGATGTTCATACCATTTGTTAGAAGTTTGGATGTGGCAGAGCATCCAGTGCACATATTTGGCAATGCGGTTGTGTCTTTCGATATAGTCAGTTTTGCAAGCTCTGCACACCCGGAGATAACAGGATCTACCCTTTATTCATGCTTGTAGCATATTCTGCAGAGAGGGTTAGTCCCATCTTTTACTATTCTGTATCTATAGGCCCGAGTGTTTAGAGATTGGTCTTGTGCAGCAACTAAGAGTCCCTCAGTCTCTCCTTTCAAACCAGCACTTCTGAGCCAGGATAGTGAGCCATGCTGATCGATATCATTGCCAGAAAGTCTTTCTAGGAATCTACCATGTCGTGGTTTAGTTCCTCTGTTTCGAGTTTCTTTGCTTTGATCTTCACAGTCATAGCTAGTTGTGCAACACTCTGTTGTTGATTTTCTATGGCTTTTGTATTTCTTGCAGGTTTCAGTTAAAGCTATATGTTACAACTGCTACTTCTAGACTGTTAATGGCTTTGAGCTTGTTGCATGAATTCAGCTCACTTTTTGTTACCAGTCTCACTCTCCTTATGAACTCCTTCTGTATCTTTTCCTTCATACTCTCATGCCAGAGTCCATCTCCTTCGTTAACTCCAAGATATTTGTAGAACGCTTCATTATTAAGTTCCTTTGTGGTAGTTTGTTGATCTATGACAATATCTTTATGGTTAGAGAGCAAGCCTCTCTTGAATCTAGCTTTTGCACACTTGTCTAGTCCAAATTCCATATGGATGTCATCACTGGATTGTTTCACTGTGTGCAGTAAACATCCCAGCTGCTCATCATTGTTTCCAAATAGCTTGAAATCATCCATATAAAGAAGGTGACTGTAGTGTCTATTTTATATCTATAGCCCGTCCTCGGCAATAACTAACTTAATGGTACAAGTGACATACAGAACAGCAAAGAGGACAATGAGTCGCCTTGGAATATTCCACGATTAATCTTGATCTGTCTAGATTCCAGTGGTCCGTTGTGGTGTTGAAGGACTATCGTAGTTTTCCATTCTGTCATCATTGCCTTCACTGTTGTTTTTGTTGTTGTTGTTATTTTATTTTTGTGTTTCAGGATTGATCTTATTGCTGGCAAGATTTGTGTGGGTAGCAAATTATTACCAGTAATCTTAGCTGTTCTGATAATTTCAATATGTCATCAATTGCTCAAAACCGTTCCGACGATCTTCCCCGTTCCGGCATTCAAATTCAATTTCCTTTATTCATTTGTCTACTTCATCACTCACAACTCCAAGTACACCGATTATGCCAAGCACAATCTTTACAGATTTCATATTCTTAATTCTCATAATCACAAATTTTAAGAGGTTGTAGTTTTCCACCTTTCCATCTGCTTTCTTCACAATCCTAGTAAAAAACGAACATGACCGACCAATCAGTATGCAAATTCTATTTACCTTTCCTATTGCTGCACTGTTTGAATTGGAAAATCTCACAAAATCATACATGTTTCTGACTGAAGCACTCATTCTACCCGATGATTTTACCACGTAATTCCTGCTTCAAACGCTTATTTCTGACAAGGCTTCCGGTGTAAACCTTTCACAACTCGGTCATATCTCCATTTCATATATTCACTCTAGGCTAAATTGGAGCATTCTGCAACAATATGTGCCACTGTTTCACCCCCAAACTCCACATACTTTATATTTTCCAACCAAGCTCAGAATACTTTACTACGTGCATCGTCGTTGGATTCCAGAAACTGACAAAGGACAGAATTCCCTTAATCTGCTCGATGTGCTCTCTTTGAAGTTCATTTTTTGTCCCTTTTCCCAATGTCCAGTCATGATCAACTGTTACCTCACTACCTTCAGTAATTCTTTTGTGATTTTCTACAAATAATCAAATAAGCTGCTTCATCAGAAAACCCACGTAGTCACTGGATGCACTTAAAGCCTCCATCATAAATTAAAGTGTTACCAAGACTTCTATCTGTTGAGAAAAGCCTACAGAATTGCTGTCATTGCTTTACCAACACCCACACGTGATCTGAACCAACTGCGGTTAATGCAAGGATAAATCAATCTTTTAACACCAGTTAATGCTCCGACAGATTACTGATGCTACTAGTGTTAGTAGCATCACGAACATCGACCAACATGAAATACAATGCATGAATAGAATAGTATCAACCTCACAACGCAGTGACTATAAACAATATAAAGACACACAAGATTAAAACTAAGATAAATAAACAGACACTCAGCCACACACACACACACACACACACACACACACACACACACACACAGATACATAGAGATGAAACATAAAAATCAGGATAACAAGTAATTAACTAGTGACAAACACGAAACAGAGATTAGGGAGAAAATCAATCAATAAATAAATATATAAATAAATACATATATGCAATCTAAGTACACAGCTCACAAAGACAAGATGGTGTAAAAAAAGTACAGAGGAGGTCATAGAATAACTAAACAATCATCCGATTATTAAACTAACCAAGTGAGAAATAATAATAAATGTCAAGTGAAGTGAAGCTAGTGCGTGTGTTTTTATTGACAACATGACCCAATCAAAGATTAACAATATCTGCTTCAACACATGTTTTCACATAAGAATATTGCAGAACAAATGCATAAACGAAATACGCCCCCCCCCCCTATATATATATAAACACAGATATATGCATATATATACATATTAAAGGGTCGGATGTTATGCTTTGACGCATAGAGTTACGACCCCTGCCATTCTGAGTTCGAATCCCGCCGAGGTTAACTTTGCCTTTCATCCTTACGGGGTCGATAAAATAAAGTACCAGTAATGCACTGGGTAATTGCTGGCCGTGTGCCAAAAAGTAGAAACAATTATATGTTTATATGTATATATGAATATATATAGTAATAATAATAAATTTGAAGACTAAAATCCAAAGATGGCTCGATAAGGATAAATATATATCAAATATATAAGAACCCTAGAGCAAATATTTATTAAAATAACAGATTAAAGTTTAAGCAAAGAATCGCTGCTTTCACCCTTAACGGGATCTTCTGAAACTAAAAAAAATCAGTCTGTGAACGCAGAAGTAAATATTTCGAAAAACGTTGCAACCGAAGGAAAACAAGAAGACGATACTTTTGTTCGTGGAGACGTTCCCTGGCAATGAACGGAAAATTGAACCATCAAGACCGTTGAGGTATGTCATACATCAATTCATGTATTTTATCTGACGAGGACGTACTGAAAAAGCAGCACAGTACCTTCAAAATATATATAATAAAACATATTTTGATTATGTGAATGTCTTCATTTATTAATATTCTGAATAATATATATATATATATATTTATAGAGAGAGAGAGTGAGAGTGAGAGAGAGAGAGAGAGAGAGAGAGAGAGAGAGAGAGAGAGTGTGAGAGAGAGAGAGAGAGAGAGAGAGAGAGAGAGAGAGAGAGAGAGAGAGAGAGAGAGAGAGTGAGAGAGAGAGAGATGGAGATGCCAATCGAATTATTTGAGGCTGTCAAGTCACAAGCTCTGAATGGTGCGAAAATTTAATACATTTTCATCCAAAGTGAACAAAAAGTTCAGAAAGTGTCACACCAAGAAAAGCGACCAAATGCATATGGACATAGTTATACTACAACAACGATAAATACAAACAGATGGAAGACTAACCTGCATGGTCTCGAGTAGATATGAATAGATAAAAATCCAATATATGTATTCTGCTTAAACCTTTCCTAAAACACATAAAAAGCTTCATAAGGGACGACCTTGACATGCTCAACCACCTCCAAACAACACTCAATAATGAACATACCCTACTAGTAACCTTTGATGTCATCAATTTATATTCCAATATCCCACACAACCTAGGTATAGAGGCAATACAATTCTGGCTTGAAAATTTCCCTAGTGAACTTCCACAGCGCATCCCTAAAGAATTTGTGTTGGAGGGACTCAAATTCATCTTGGAAATCAATTTCTTCGAATTCAATGCCAAATATTACAGACAGAAATCTGGGACTGCCATGGGCACGAAATTAGCCCCCTCATACGCCAATATTGTCATGGGATATTTGGAAACCACTCTCTACCGCAATGTTCTAGACAAATATGGAAACCACTTCTACCAACACATAGAGAAAAACTCGAAGAGATATCTGGACGACTGCTTCATCCTCTGGCATGAAAATATAGTAAGACTTATTGAGTTTAAAACACTTCTAAATGGACTCAACACAAACATTTAATTTACAATGGAATACAGCCATGAACAACTCCTTTTCCTTGATATCCTCATCAAGAAATCAAACAACAAAATAGAAACAGACATACTGCAAACCCACAGACTCCAAACAATACCTCCCATTCAACTCGTGCCACCCTAGACACACCAATTCCTTATAACATAGCCAGAAGGATCTGCACAATAGTTTCAGATAAATACACATGCTACACACGACTAGAAGAATTAAAAACACACTTATCAGCACAAACTACCCACCATCCCTAATCAACAATGGATTCCAACGTGCCCTAAACCTCGACATCCAGGAACTCAGACACCCCAAACCCAGGAATGAACTGCAACAGAAAACTCTACCATACATCTCCACACACAACCCCCTCAACAATGAGGCATTCGATACCATGCTCCAGAACATTCCTTTACTAAAAAGAGACCCAAGAATGAACAAAATCCTCCAAATACACAACATCATAAAGAGCAAAAGACAACCTAAATCCATAAAAAACATCCTCGCACAAGCCAAAATCCAACAAACACTCACAATGAACCCTACAGTAACAAAATGCGGAAGGCCCAACTGTGGCATATGCATAAATCTAATAGAAGGTCCAACATTCCATTTTAAACAAGGACAACATTTCACAGTTAAACACAACTTTATATGTGCATCTGAAAAAACCTAATCTATGTTTTGACCTGCTCAGGTTGTCAAGAGCACTACATAGGACAGACAAAAATCAGCCTCCTACAACGTATGGCCGTCCATAAATCACAAATCAAAATACAGGAATACAGAAAGATTGCTTTTAGTGAACATATCGCCAATTGTGCACCCAAGCAACATCCAAACTTTAAAATTTTCCCCATCTACAAATTCATAGACAACGCTACTTTCATCCATCGAACCAATAAGGAAACACATTTCATTAACAAATTTCAACCCCGACTTAATGCACTAAATATTGGACCAAACTAACAAACAATCGAACATTTACAAGAGTTAAATCCCTCACAACCCTACCTAATCCTTTTTCTTAAATAAATTAAATATCATCCAGCATGAATTGCCTCCCGTGCATATAAACTCTCTAAAAAGGGAGATCATATGAAACCAAAGTCCACCATTTGCCTCCATCATGGATCGACTAAGCACCCTTGCTATACTAACACATTTTGATCTGCTTAACTTAAAGAACTATGCCTGTAAATAACATTATTTTTTCTTTCACATTGACTTTTAATGCTCCACATACGCTCCACATACGCATGGGTGATGTGTTGGTGTGAATGGTAGCACAGTGGTCCGGATAACCAAAGATGTGGGTTCGACTCCCATGTACGTCAATACTCATCTTTTTCCATTTCTCCGAGGGTTGTGATGTGTGGGTGTGAATGGTACACAGTGGTCCGGATAACCAAAGATGTGGGTTCGACACCCATGTACGTCAATACTCATCTTTTTCTATTTCTCCGAGGGCTCTTAACCCCATTATCAGGCTAAATAATTTCTTTAATTTCTTTAGTCAAAATACGGCGATAGCTTACATTTCTAATAATTTCAAACCCACTAGCTGTTTCGAAAATATTCTTACTATACATATATATATATATATATATATATATATATATATATATATTATTATTATTAGAAATGTAAGCTATCGCCGTATTTTGACTAAAGAAATTAAAGAAATTATTTAGCCTGATAGTGAGGTTAAGAACCCTCGGAGAAATGGAAAAAGAGGAGTATTGACATACATATATATATATATATATATATATATATATATATATATATATATATATATATATATATATATAGTTATGTAGTAAACAACATAAGATAATTATTTCATTTACCAGTGGTTTCTTGAGAGCAAACAAAATTTACTTTCATATATATATATATATATATATATACATACATATATATATGTATATATATGTATATGCATATATACATATATACATATACATATATATATATACAGAGAGAGAGAGCCAGAGAGAGAGAGAGAGAGAGAGAGAGAGAGAGAGAGAGTGAGAGAGAGAGAGAGAGAGAGAGAGAGAGAGAGAGAGAGAGAAAGAGAGAGAGATCTATTTGGTAAAGACATGCCAAGTGTTTTCAAGTTCAATGTGGTTTACCTCTATATATTATAATTTAGCTTAGGCAGATTCTCCCATTTACTATATCCCTTCGCATTCCATTTGTTGAAACATGTGTAAGGCGTATGAAACTGTGTTAAATTCGTTCAGAACTCCCTTAAATATATAACGTAATATAATATAAATATAGTGATATATATATATATATATATATATATATATATATATATATATATATATATATATATATATATATCGTTTCTGAATTTGTTTAGCAGGATTCTTTATCTGAAAACGTGTGTTGAAACCGATATTGTTATACTTTGGGTGGGTCATGTTGCCAATAAGAAACACACGCACCATTGCTTTCACTCCAATGTATTATAAATTAAATTTATAAATTTAAGAAATTTGTAAATTTCCGGTTGGTTGGTTGGTTCCACAACAGGACGGTTGCTCATATATTGTCAAAGTTCTTTCGTCACACATTCTGTGACCTCTTCAGTGACTGGGAATTCTTTTCTTTGTTTTGTGTCTCTCCTTTGTTCTGTGCTACGCCATCTTGTTTTTGTGTGTGTTGTGTGCTTAGTTTGCGCATGTGTTACATCCGGGTGTCTGTGTGTGTTTTTATTTGTTTATTTACATGTTACTAGTTGGTTGTTTGTTCTATGTGTGTATGTTTTCATTTTGTCCTTAACTCTAAGTTGTGATGTTGTTATTCCATTCATGTTTTCTATTTAATTTTGGTTGGAGTTCATTTATGTTTATTGCCTCTGTGATTTGTCTAAACATTGCGTCTTTTCTGTGTGTAGATTTTATTTTTATTTCTATGTTCTCTAATTTGCCCTTATTTTATCCTGTTGGTGGAGTACTGATGATTCTTTTCTATCTTAAAGCTCTCGCCAGTGTTCATTTAATCATTCTCCTATACTACGAGCTGTCTCACCTATGTACACTATATTCTTATCTTTACATTGTCCCTCAGTAAATCTTATGCTATATACTATGTTTCTAGTTTTGCAGTTAATATGGGGGCTTAGTTTACAGTTTATACATTTCTTATCTATACAGGGAGGTTTTTGAAAAGGGTGTGTATTGCTAATAAGTGTTTTATTGAGGTACCTGGTCTTTCCACTATCTTAATATTTAGGTTAAGTTTATCTAGAGCCCTTCTAAATTTGTAAGTTAGTTCATCTCTAGGGGTTGTATTGATGAACATTACACTCTGGTATTTATTGCTATTATACCCTGAATTTATTCTATTAACCTTATTCCTAGTTCTTTCTATTCTATTCCAAAATTTGCTCCTATACAAGGGGCAGGTCCCATTTGTATCATTATTTACCATTTTTTCCCATTTGGTTCTGGCTCCTCTATACACTCTGATTTTATCTCTTTGATTGTAACCAGAGAACTGCATACAGTGGATGAAGTGTTGTATGTGTCTCTCTAGTTCTTCGGGGTTGCACATGCGGGACACGTTCCTCATCACCCGTACTACATCCGCAATCAGTATGTTGATTTTGGTGTGATCCGAAACAGCTGAGTTTCGGTGGATCAGATATTTGGAAGTCATGAGTTTGGCATTATGCCAAACCCATGACTTCCAAAGTATAACTATATATATATATATATATATGTGTGTGTGTCTCTGTGTATTGTCCCTCCAAGCAATGCTAATTCTAGTGAACCGTATTTTTTATTGCTTCTATATTGTTTTGTGTTCTTGGTCTTTACTGAGGCTATTGTCGTCATCATCACGAACGCCATACTCATCCACTTTATGGCTTTATTGTTGCTATTGTCATCATCACCACCATCAGCAATATCACCATCATCATCTATGTCTTGTAATCTATATTTAATTTCTAAACATTTCACTTACTTAGATATAATTCCCTCCAATATATATATTGAATGGCTTCATCAATAGTGCATCATTATATTTTATGTGTGGGTATGTGTGTGTATTTGTGTTCGTATATATATGTGTACGTATACAAAATCATTTGCATGTTTATCTGGTATATATATTTGTGAGTATTTTTTTTTCTTGCCTGAAAAATACTTGTCAGTACAGTATGCGTTGAGAAATGTGTATTATGTGTGTGTGTGTATGTATGCATATATATATATATTATATATATATATATATATATATATATATATATATATATATATAGAGAGAGAGAGAGAGAGAGAGAGAGAGAGAGAGAGAGAGAGAGAGAGAGAGAGAGAGAGAGAGAGAGAGAGAGAGAGTACAGTAATATTCCTAATGTGTTAATCTGTTAGAATTTTGGTGTGGCTTTTCCTTAATTGATTCTATTTAAGGCCGCTGGAATTTATATTTGTACAATTTAGTTTCCAATTCTAATTTAAATGCTATGTGTAATGCTAAGATATTGGGTTGAATGATGAATTTTAAAGTGTATTGGCCAATGACTTCTAGATTCTAGCATTGATTTTGTTTCATTTCTTTATTTTACTGCTAATTCTGAATTGAATTACTAATTGTAAATTTTTTTTTTTCCAATGATTATGGAATGATTATTTCAGGTTTTGGTAAAATCTTAGTATATTTAAAAAAATGTTATTTATGGATAGTGGGTTGATTGAATAAATACTGTGTGGGGTGATTGAATAAATACTGCCATGGCCACCGAATAGGATGGTTCTGTGTTCATTGTTTGATGGTTATATATTGAATATTTTCTCTGTAAAATATTCTTTCTCCAGATGTTTGTTCAACTTTTATTTGATTTTGCATCAATCAATCAATCAATCATTCAATCATGCAATCAATCAATTAATCAATCAATCTATTTACATATCCATATATCAATCTTTCTTCTCTCTCTCTCTCTCTCTCTCCCTCTCTCTCCCTCTCTCTCTCCTTCTCTCTCTCTCTCTCTCTCTCTTTATATATATATAAATGTATTATTATTACTATATATATAAATATATATAGTAATAATAATAAATTTGAAGACTAAAGTCCAAAGAGGGCTCGATAAGGATAAATATATATCAGATATATAAGAACCGTAGAGCAAATATTTATTAAAATAACAGATTAAAGTTTAAGCAAAGAATCGGTGCTTTCACACTTAACGGGATCTTCTGAAACTAAAAAAAGTCAATCTGTAAACGCAGAAGTAAATATTTCAAAAAACGTTGCAACCGAAGACAGGAAGACGATACTTTGATTCGTGGAAACGTTCCCTGGCAAAGAACGGAAAAGAGCGAAGATAATGTGTCATTATTAGGTACGGTGAAAACAATTACGCGGAAAGACAAAACCACGTTTATGGTATAAATGAAGTCGTAGACTAATATTCTATTAGATGATTCATGGAGACGTTCTCAGGCAATGAACGGAAAAAACGAAGATAATACGTCATTATGTAGTACTATGAGAACAATTACACGCAAAGACAAAACCACGTAAATGGTATAACTGAAGTTGTAAACTAAAATTCAATTTAGGAAACCGAATGATTCTCGGCTTCAGAGTTAAGAATAAAGTAAATAAAATACAGAGGTAATTGAAATTAAATATATACATACACGCATCCATATACGTACATACACGAGCAAACGCGAAAACACTCGCCATGGGTATGCAAATACAAGCACATACACAAAACAACATGCACGCACATACAGAACCCACGCAACGCCTGTACCCGTACACATACAAACGTATACACCAAATACACATAAATATATATATATATATATATATATATATATATATATATATGTGTGTGTGTGCGTGTATACACATAAGTAAATAAACGTATATAAACATACACACATAAATACGTATATAACGCGCGCACAAACATACCTACATGTAAATACACATATGTTAGCAGAACGTTAACCAAAACACAAAGTACACATATATACAGACCCTACATACGTACGAACCTGCATACTCACACAGACGCAAACTCACGTATACACATAACCAAATGCACATGTACCAGTATATATAATATACTCCATAACATAAACAAGCAAATATACGTACGAGAAAGTATACTACTTTCACGAAACATACAGGTAATATATACTTACCTATACAAATAAGTAATGGTATAAACATAACATATACTTAGCTACCACATCAAGACGTAAAATATCCGCGTATAGTTCGTACTATCCGTTAGGGTATAATGTGGGGCTGTAATACAAGAAAGTTTTATGCAATTTATGTTTACAAGCCGAAATTGCCTCAGATTTTTTGTTTAAGATGTGGTCTTTGGCGTAGAGTATTTCCATGGACTCAGCGGCACAGAGGTCACATGGTCTTTTATTTCTGTTATACAATCTAGCCTAAGCTAGGATCTCCCAGTGTAACTTATATTGGGTGTGGTTTTCTTTTAGACTCCAGATATAAGCAGAAAGTGACGTCATATTCCTTCTTAAAGGGTTAAGAAAAGAATGGGTATGCATGTAAAGACGCTGCTTGAATCTATTGGCGGTTAACCCTATGTAGGCCCTACGGGACGTGGGTGTTTCAACCTTTCATTTGTAGCCAATGTTACCAGAGAGGCATTTCCCGGATAGGGGGAGGTCATCCCGATTCCTTCAATTACAGTTAGTACTAGCTACAAGGTTTCACGTGTTCCTACGGCTAGGTAGTTTAGCTAAATTTGAAGCTGTGATGTTATGTGCAAGGTTAGGTGTCGTAGAGTAAGACATTTTAATGGTATTTCTATTTAAAATGTTATTATATTTATGTGCTGGGGGAAATGTTTCATAATAAGGGAGAGAAAGATCTTAGCTAAAGGTGTGGCCACCTCCATATTATATGGTGGGTTATACCATATAATGCGTCTGGACAAATCCACTCTGAGCAAGAGCTTCATTGTAATATGTGGAATGGGCGTTGAAAATATGCTCGTTTGTAGATAGACGGGAAAGCCCCAAAGAAACGTTTCTTACCAGGTTCTTGGTTATGCTGGCAGGATGGTTAGAATGTTTACTTATGTAATTAAGCGTATCATTCGGCTTTCTATTCGGGTAGTGCAAGCCATTCTACAAATTGAGGGTAACGTCGAGGTAATTAACGACCGAGAGGTTGGTCTGAACCTGTATGGAGAGGTTGAAGCCTTTAAAGAAGGCTGTGAGTACTTTTCTGAACCTGTCGCAAGCACGTGGCCGCACTTTATCATGGTCAAAAGACCGTCATCACGGTACAAACCACCGCCCACGTTGGGGAATTCTTCCTTGATAGAGAAAAGAAGGAAACGGCCGATAAGATCAGTAACCTCCGCCGAATCGCTGGCGCCCATACTCACGTCGAATGGGGTATTATTAGATTTTTTAATCCAAATAGAGTCGTCGAAATTAATCACCGACTTACGGGCATTGAGGATGACATCAACTTCGAAATCCTTAACCACTGTGAGTATAGCAGCGATTCTTTGCTTAAACTTTAATCTGTTATTTTAATAAATAAATATATATATATATATATATATATATATATATATATATATATATATATATATATATGGCAATAATAACAAAATGGGGGCTCATGCGCACGTGTCGGAAATCCTGGTCTCGCTGATGGTAATTACATCCATTTCTAGAGACCTGAGGTCGTTGAGCAGGTGACCCTGCTTCCAGGACGATCCCAGGCCTCGAACATTTAAACTTCCTACTCTTAATATGGCCATGTTGGTAGGCTAAAAGAGAGAGGAAAGGTTTACTTACCTCCCGGGCTCTTGTGAAGGTCGGGTGGTTTGACCTCCATAGTTGGTGGGGTTTCTTTTGGTAACCCCTTCAAAAAGCCTACTTGAGGTTTTTACACTGGGTGTTCCCACGTCGTTGGGGGAGCTCTCCCTAATTGTTTTATAATTGCTTCATAGCATTCGCACCAGATAAAGTGTTTGTGGCACCTTGAAGGTGAAGGTGCTAAACGCCTCCCCCTCTTTCTCTATTTCCTTCCTGCGTGTTATGAGGTTCAGTAGTGTTGTGTTCGATTTCCTCACCAACACGAAGTTAGGTGTTGTTGTGGTTGTGAGTTGTTGCTGTGTGTTTTCTTTTAGTTGTTTGTGTTAGTGGTAGCGTTGTTGGTGGAGATGGTGTGTGTGTTGTTGCGGGGTGGGTGTTGTAGTATGCGTGTCTGTAATTGGTGCGAATGTGTGGGGGGGTTTTGCTGTTTGTGTTGGTGTGTGAGATTTCTTCTTGTATTTTCTTTTAGTGGTTTTTGGAGGGGAGACCAGTCCTCTTTTCCTCTTTTGGTTAATTCTATTGGAACGCCATATGTCCCCTTCACAATCACGCATCCCAAGAGCCACCACATATCTAGTCCTGGTGGAATCCTGGGAATTCGGACTCTAATCATCCTTTTTCCCATGTGGGAGGGGTACATAATAACCTTGCTGGTTTTGCAAGGGGTCATCGAGTGCTTCAAAGCGATGGTCTCCGCTTAAACAGCACCGAGATGGTGCCGTATTACCGACCCCTCGCTATGTTTTCTGTATCTCCTCTGATGCACCTCAGCGCAACCACGACGTCTGCTTGGGGAGGGTTTGTGGCTCTTTTCGTCTCAACTGAGATGCATCTGAAGACCAGAGTTCTCCTCTCCACCGCTCCCATGGCCTCTGCCAGGACAGTTAAGTTGACGCAGGTTTGCTCCTGTTTGATGAGCTTCCATGCCTGGGACAACTTGTTCTCCTTGCCTGTCAAGTCCATGTTGAAGCATGGCTTTTTTCCGGCTGCTGCGGCAGTGAAAGTGTTCTTGTTGGTGTCATTGATGCTGTTGGTGTTGTCGTTGTTGTTGGTGGTGTTATTTTCCTTGTTGGTGTTGTCGTTGCTGCTGAATTTTTCATTGTTTCCTTTTGTCACACTGTTTTTGTTTTTTTACACGCAGAAATGCTCATTTGTATTGTCCTGTGGTGTCCTAAATGTTATACTTTATGTCATCCCTTGTGGTTAATAAAGAAAGCGTTATTTTTATTTATATTTGTATTTTCAATGTTGTTGTCATTGGTGCTGCTGTTGTTGGTGTTCTCATTATTGTTGGTGCTGCTGTTGGCGATACTGCCTAATGTGGTGTTGCTTTTCATATTTGTTGTGGGAGGGGCCGTTTTATTCGCCTCAACGTTTAAACCGCTGTCAGACGAAGTCGGGGGGGGGGGCGTGACTCCGCCATGTTTTTTTCTTTTAATTATATTTTAAATAAAGTTCAAATATTTGGGCCAAAAGTCCAAATATTATACTTTCCCCTTCACAGGGCAAAGTCCAAGGGCTTATGTACCTTATACGACAACAACATTTTTTACAATAAATGATTCATGACAGGTAAATAAAGAGACTTAGGAGAGAGAACAAAACGACGCCCGATCACACCAATAGCCAATAATAATAATAATAATAATAAATATGAAGACTAAAATCCCGTTAAAGGTGAAAGCAGCCATTCTTTGCTTAAACTTTCATCTGTTATTTTAATATATATATATATATCCCATTCCCGCTTAGATAGAAATTTAGTATATAAACGCACCATTAAAATTAGGATAAACTGTATAATTATATAGAGGCCACTTCATCAACATTTAAGGGGCGCTGGTATAATCATAAACGCTCTGATAAGAAATTCTCAACTTCACTGTCACAACTAATGTGGTCTTTAAAAGACAATAACACTGATTATTCAATCTCTTGGGAAAAAATCAGGAACGCTCCCATATACCAAAGTTCTTCAGTTTCGAAAATTTGTCATCTTTGTACAGAAGAAATATTTCATATATATATATATATATATATATAAACGTTTGTATATGTATAATAAAGCCAAAACAATGCAGGTATGGACATAGAATAACGAATGCAAATGCAAAAGATATTGTTGACAATTAGTTTTTTACCTTAGATTTATTTAAATGTCCTTAATTTTCGAGATAATATCTCTTCTTCAGAGGGAAGTAAAATTGTCAACCAGTGTTCTAAATAGCTTGCCAAGTTTACTTCGCTCTGAAGAAGAGATATTATCTCGAAAATTAAGGACATTTAAATAAATCTAAGGTAAAAGACTAATTCTCAACAATATCTTTTGCATTTGCATTCTTTATTCTATCTCCATACCTGCATTGTTTTGGCTTTATTATGCATATACAACCGTTTATCGTTTATACCTCATTACACAATGCTTCAAGTGAACTATAACTTCCTCCATATATATATATATATATATATATATATATATATATATATATATATATATATATATATATATATATATATATATGCCGTCGACGTCATACTTTTTCCTATTTCATACTCTACTACCCTAAGTATTGAGTACTCTGGTGCGTTATGGTCCATCTGGTTCCTTACCACAATTCCTTTGTTATATATATATATATATATATGTTTATATATATATATTAGGTAGTAACATGTGCTTACGCCGTATAAGACTAAACAGAATTAGTCTGTTAGTTGAGACTTTAAAAAAACCTCTGAATGGAATGAAGGATGAGTATTGACGTACATGGGACACGAACCCACATCTTTGTGTTACCATTCAGAGGGTTTTTTTAAATCCCAACTAACAGACTAATTCTATTTAGTCAAATACGGCGTAAGCACATGTTACTACCTTACTTTCAAATTCGCTAGCCGTTTCTAAACAAAGCCTGCATACATACATACATACATACATACATACATACATACATACATACATACATACATACATACATACATACATACATACATACATATATACACTAAAGCGATAAATAAATGTCAAATCAGATTTAGCGGTAGTGAAATGTCGTCTATTCATGTTACTAACCACTCCAGAAATGTTGATAATGTTTCTTTTATCGTACCACATTTGTTATTTGTATTGGCGTTCTTGTAGCCGTTGTTATTGTTGATGTGATTTTTAATAAAACTACTACTACTACTACTACTACTACTACTACTACTACTACTACTACTACTACTACTGCTGCTGCTCCTAATAATAATAATAATAATAATAATAATAATAATAATAATAATAATAATAATAATAATAATAATAATAATAATAATAATAATAATAAGGGAAGAAGACGCACGAGGTGGTAGAAGGTCATGAAATCGCTCCCGTAAGTTTTGAATTTCTAACATATTTAAATCATTTGTGAAATAACAACTCTTAGTACAAATGCTACGTAAAGCATCCGGCTTGAGCCCCAAAAAAAATCGGACCCAAAATATATTGTTATAAGGCTCAAATATTCAAATATTCAACTTTGTATTGTACATTGTATATTCAAAAAAGAAAATGGCTATAAATGGAAGAAGAAGAACCCCCCCTCCTCTGTCTACACTATATAGAACAGCCAAACAACACCAATCTCACCAACACCAGAAACTAGATACACCACCTACCCCATCACCTCTCTGTGTACACTAAACACAACAGCCAGATAATGGCAATTTCACCACCACCACAACCAATCTCAACATAATAATGATAATAATAAATACTATTATTATTGTCCCAAGTTTTAACAAAATGTTTAACTCCAACATTAAGGGAATTTATGTCAACACATATACGCGACTAACCCCATAGATTCACCGAACGGACATCAGTAACGACAACGCCGCCCATCCATCATTACTACCACTATCCCATCACCGCCGCCACCACTCCTTCATTGCTACCACCGCTACAACACCATCACTACAGTAATACGACCACATCACCACCACCACTGCCATCATTACTACCACTATCCCATCACCGCCACCACCACTCCTTCATTGCTACCACCGCTACAACACCATCACTACAGTAATACGATCACATCACCACCACCACTGCCTCAGTATCGACATCACCACCACCACTGTCTCAGTATCGCTACCGCCGCTATTCTCTCCCATTGCTTCCTGCTAGTTGCTGCCACCACATTATAGAATTCCTACTAAAAAAGAGGAAGGCATCAAAATATATAGATAGACTCAAAAGAAAAAAGAAAAAAACAAACACCAAAACCAAAGCAGCACAGCAACAACAGCAAAAAAAGAGAAAAACAAACAGAGAAAAACAAAAACAAAAAAAAGACGTAAAGAAAATAAGAATGAAGAGAGAAACAAGCGGACGGACAGAGAAGAGTAGGGAAAAACTAAGTCAGACATTCGAACAATACATTACTATGAAACTTATGCTTATTCATTTTTTGGGTTTTTCTGCCTGTGTGTTTGTTTGTTTATTTGTGTTCGTCTACAGCGTGGTGATAATGCGACACAAGAGCCAAGTGGAGCGGCGCAACCACCGGAGACGGTGAATCCACAGATGGTTATGTAACCATACATTCGCCAATCCTCGATAAGAGTGTTTAAATATCGAACCTAAACAGTTCGAATAACGGTGAAATGGAGACTAGAACGTCATGTGACAGACTCTCACCCAACAGGTGCTCCCTGGCTCAGCAGCTGGAACCTGGCTGTCAACCAAATACTGTTGGTGTCGGAGGAAGAAGAAGAAGGAAAGGGACCAGAACCAACTGGACGAAAGAATTGAATAGAACTGTTATGCAATGTTACCTGAAAAGTAACCCCAAGGAGAGGGGCTATAGGAGACGGATGCATAACATCTGGAACGAGATTGGTCTATTTAAATTAGATGAACAAAAATTGGCCGGGCAGGCTCGGGTAATAAGAACTAATGGGTGGATAAGCGAGTTGGAACTGGAGGAACTGAGCAGAGAGATTAGCTTGGAGATGGAGGGTGGAGTATGACAGGCAAACGAGCCAGTGGGAAATGAAGGTGAAGAGGTCGAGAGAACGGAGGAACCACCCGAAGCAGACAATGGTCTGAATACTGAGGTAAATAATACCTGGAACAGAGATACGGCCACTGAGGAGATGAATGCTGACGGGCTAGGACAAGATTCGGTTGACATCCTAAATTTAGTGGTAGATGAATTGAACAATGATAGTGGGAGACCTATGAACCTAAGATTTGTAGACAGGAAAAAGTTAAAAGAAACAACAGCTAAGGTAAACAAAGTCATCCCATACCTTGAGGCGAGGAGCCTTCACCAGTGCAACAATATCCTCAAAGCAAGAGCAAATACGGTGAGGAAACTACTTCGTATAAAAGCGAGAGGAAACAACAGACAAGAAAGAGCAGAGCCTTGGTGGAAGAAACGACTGAGTGGTCAAATCAGGGAAATGAGAAATGACATTGGAAAGCTTGAGTCACTACTGAATGGGACACTAAAAAACATAGGCACTAAAAATAGACTGGAAATAAAGTACAAAACTAGGAGGAAAAAGCTAAATTGTATCATAGAGGAACTGAAGCAGCGCATTGTAGCAAAGAGTGCAAAAATCAGGCGATACGAGAACAGAGTCAGTCAGTATAAACAGAACCGCATGTTCGACAACAACCGGAAGATGCTGTTTGGACAGCTTGAGGGGAAAGAAAGAGGCAACGACTTGATCCCTGAGGCGGAACAAACTAAAACATTCTGGAGAGGAATATGGGAGCAGGATGTTAGACATAATGACCAGGCAGGGTGGATTGAGACAGTACAGAGGGAGATCGGTGAGCAGGCACACCAACAAACTGATTTGAGTATCACAGTTGAAACTCTTAAGGGGCAGGCCAAAAAACTAACCAACTGGAAATCACCAGGCCCAGATGGTGTGCAGGGGTATTGGATTAAAAATATAACATCCCTCCACCCGAAACTGACAACCATGTTCAATGACTGCTTGATGTCAGGTGAGGTACCAGAGTGGTTGACAAAAGGTACCACAGTTCTGGTAAGGAAAGACCGAATCAAGTGTAATGATGTTACCAACTATAGGCCTATCACATGTCTGTCCGTAATGTGGAAACTGTTAACAATCATTGTGTCCGAGGAAATTTACCATCACCTCCACATAAACACCTTGTTACCGGACGAACAGAAGGATGCCGAAAGAAGTCCCGTGGTACAAAAGACCAGTTACTTATTGATAAGATGGTAATGAGGAATTGCAAGAGGAGGCACACTGGTCTTGCCATGGGATGGATAGATTACAAAGAGTCATTCGACATGGTACCTCATTCTTGGATAACCAAAAGCCTAGAGATCTTCTTCAAGGTGGCAGATAACATCAGACAGTTGTTGAGCGAAAGTATAAAGTCCTGGGAAACAGAGTTAACATCGGGTGGAGAATCCTTGGGAAGCGTGAAGATCAAGAGAGGTATCTTCCAGGGCGATAGTTTGTCCCCTCTGTTGTTTGTCTTTGCCTTGATACCCCTGACCATTATACTGCGAAAAGTGAGAGCAGGATACAAGTGGTTGAAACGAAGTGGTTGAAACTCCATATTTACAAGGAGGAGGCTAGCCCACTGTGCAGGATCTGTGGAGAGAGAGAGGAGACTGTGGCTCACATCGTATCCGAGTGTAAACACCTATCCCAGACCCACTATAAGGGCTGGAGACATGATGTGATGGGCAGGGTGATCCACTGGCACCTGTGCAAAGTAAACAATCTACCACATTCTGAGAAATGGTATGAGCATAAGCCAGAGGCGGTGATGGAGAACGATCAGGTGAAGGTGCTGTGGGGTTTTAGGATACAGACGGACAAGAAACTGGAACACAATAGACCTGACCTGGTGGTTGTGGACAAAGAAAAAAGATCGTGTCTGATTGTGGATGTGGCCTGCCCATTCGACACGAGAGTGCAAGAGAAGGAGAGGGAGAAAATTAACCGATACCAGGACTTAAAGTGGGAGGTAAAAAGGATTTGGAACTGCCATGAAGTCAAAGTGATCCCGATTGTCATAGGCGCACTGGGGACTATCTCCAAAAGTTTCCAGGGATGGTTAAAGAAAATCGGCGCCTTCACGCTTTTTGGAACGCTTCCAAAGGCATGCTTGCTGGGAACAGCAAGAACCCTCCGATACGTCCTGAATATCTGAGGCTGCAGGTAGTGGCTTGATATTCATTCCAACGGACTTTCCAGTTAACTAACATCAATGACTGCGATTCAAGGAATAATAATAATAATAATAATAATAATAATAATAATAATAATAATAATAATAATAATAATAATAATAATAATAATAATAATAATAATAATAATAATAATAATAATAATAATAATAATAATTGTTTCTACTTTTGGCACAAGGCCAGCAATTATCCCAGTGTATTATTGGTACTTTATTTTATCGACCCCGTAAGGATGAAATGCAAAGTTAACCTCGGCGGGATTTGAACTCAGCATGGCAAGAGCCGTAACTCTTTGCTGAAAAGCATGGCGTCAGACCCTCTACCGATACTGCCATCCACCGCCCTCTAAACGAAGAAGAAGAAGAAGAAGAAGAAGAAGAAGAAGAAGAAGAAGAAGAAGAAGAAGAAGAAGAAGAAGAAGAAGAAGAAGAAGAAGAAGAAGAAGAAGAAGAAGAAGAAGAAGAAGATGCACATGGTGGATAGAGTGTTATGAAATCGCTCCGGTAAGTTTTTCCTTTTTTACATATTTAAAACAATTGTGATAGAATGGATACAAATGGGACATAAGATACCAGTCTTAACTATCAGGAAGTGACAACACATAACACTATGGGATTGGGATAGGGCTGAAATATTTAATTTTGTATCAGAAATTTGTATCAGAAATTATATAGTCAAAAAAGAAAATGGTTACAAATGGTCACAAATGGAAGAAAACAACAGCCAAATAATTTCACCACCAACACCAGAAAATTTAGCTAGAGAAAAACCAACAGCAGCAGCAACAACATCACTACAGTACTACTACCCAATCACCACTGTCACCACTCCAACATCGCTACCACTACTATTTCCTCACTACCTCCTGTTAAGGGAGAGAAGGTAGTAGTGCCACTACACATGACTAGAAACGAGTAAGTCACCAAAAGATGTAAATAGACTGATTTAGTGACCCGGTCAAACAGCTAACAATAACACCATAATAATTATTGTTGTTGTATCTCTAAACTCTCAAAATGTTTAGTTTAAACGATGTCAAATAATAATAATAATTGTTTCTACTTTAGGCACAAGGCCAGCAATTATCCCAGTGTATTACTGGTACTTTATTTTATCGACCTCGTAAGGATGAAAGGCAAAGTTAACCTCGGCGTGATTTGAACTCAGACCATAAACAACAAGTCGAAAAATTACAGAATAGAACACAGACAAAAAAATTTCAAAAGTTTTGAACGCAACACCCCCTATCTCCCTCGCTGCTATGACTACGAGCTTAGCGTAGCTAAAATCAAAAACAGCAGCAGCAGCAACAACAACACTAGTAACCGATGTTACTGGCCTTGAAAAAGAAAAAGGGGGAAAAAAGTCAGACATTCAAATATTACAATGAAACTTAGGTTTATTTTTTTAAGTTTTTATTTATTTATTTGTTTATTTATTTATGTTCGTCTACAGCGTGATGGTGCCACGCTAAAATCACCGGGGGTGATGAAATCACCGGTGTTTATGTAACCATACATTCACCAATCCTCGATAAGAGTGTTAAAATGTCGGACCTAAACAGTTCGAATAACGGTGAAAAGGAGACTGGAACGTCATGTGAAAGACTGTCACCCAGCAAGTGCTCCATGGCCCAACAGCAGGGACCTGGCTGTCATCGAAATACTGTTGGTGTTGGAGGAAGAAGAAGGAAAGGAACAAGAACCAACTGGACGAAAGAATTGAATAGAACTGTCATGGAATGTTACCTGAAGAGTAATCAGATGGAAAAAGACTATAGGAAACGGATGCATAACATCTGAAATGAGATTGGTCTATATAAATTAGGTGAACAAAGATAATAAGAACTAATGGATGGATAAGCGGGTTGGAACTGGAGGAACTGAGCAGAGAGATTAAGTTGGAAATGGAGAGTGGAGTATGTTAGGCAAACGAGCCAGTGGGAAATTAAAGTGAAGAGGTTGAGAGACCTGAGGAAGTATCCGAAGCAGACAATGATCTGAATGCTGAAATAAATAACATCTCGAACAAAGATACGGCCATTGAGGAAATGAAAGCTGACGGGCTAGGACAATATTTGGTTGATATCCTGAACTTAGTTGTAGATGAAATGAACAATGATAGTGGGAAATCTATGAACCTAAGATTTGTAGACAGGAAAAGGTTAAAAGAAACAACAGCTAAGGTAAACAAAGTCATCCCATACGTAGAGGCGAGGAACCTTCACCAATGCAACAATATCCTCAAAGAAACCGCAAATGCGGTGTGGAAATTACTTGGCATCAAAAGGAGAGGAAACAACAAACAAGAAAGATCAGAACCTTGGTGGAAGAAACGACTGAATGGTCAACTCAAGGAAATGAGAAGAGACATTGGAAAGCTTGAGTCCTTACTGAATGGGACATTACAAAACATAGACACTAAAGATAAATTGGAAATAAAATACGAAACTAGGGGAAAAAAGCTAAATATATCATAGAGGAACTGAAGCAACGTATTGTAGCAAAAAGTGCAAAGATTGTGGGAGCAGGATGTTGAACATAATAGTCAGGCAGTGTGTATTGAGACAGTTCAAAAGGAGATTAGTGAACAAGCACACCAACAACCTGATTTGAGTATCACAGTTGAAACTCTTAAAGGACAGGCCAAAAAACTAACCAACTGGAAATCACCAGGCCCAGATGGTATGCAAGGGTATTGGATTAAAAATATAACATCCTTCTACCCGAAACTGACAACCATGTTCAATGACTGCTTGATGTCAGGTGAGGTACCAGAGTGGTTGACAAAAGGTACCACAGTTCTGGTAAGGAAAGACCGAATCAAGTGTAATGATGTTACCAACTATAGGCCTATCACATGTCTGTCCGTAATGTGGAAACTGTTAACAATCATTGTGTCCGAGGAAATTTACCATCACCTCCACATAAACACCTTGTTACCGGACGAACAGAAGGATGCCGAAAGAAGTCCCGTGGTACAAAAGACCAGTTACTTATTGATAAGATGGTAATGAGGAATTGCAAGAGGAGGCACACTGGTCTTGCCATGGGATGGATAGATTACAAAGAGTCATTCGACATGGTACCTCATTCTTGGATAACCAAAAGCCTAGAGATCTTCTTCAAGGTGGCAGATAACATCAGACAGTTGTTGAGCGAAAGTATAAAGTCCTGGGAAACAGAGTTAACATCGGGTGGAGAATCCTTGGGAGGCGTGAAGATCAAGAGAGGTATCTTCCAGGGTGATAGTTTGTCCCCTCTGCTGTTTGTCCTTGCCCTGATACCCCTGACCATTATATTGCGAAAAGTGAGAGCAGGATTCAAGTTGGGAAAAGGAGAGCTTACCATCAACCATCTCCTCTTCATGGACGATCTTAAACTCTTTGGGAAGAGTGAGAAGGAGTTGGATGTACTTATTGACACTGTCCGTATTTTCAGCAATAATATATGTATGGTTATTTGGTATTAATAAGTGTGGAGTCCTCGTGATGAAGAGGGCTAAATTAAGCAGAAGCTACGGAATCCAGGTACCACAGGTGAGATGATAAAGGAAATTGACACTGAAGAGGGATACAAATATTTAGGTGTTCTAGAGGCAGATGATACCAAGACCAAAAGAATGAAGGAATTGATAAGATCTGAGTACATAAGGATAGAAAGGAGCGTATTAAAATCACATCTAAATAGTAGGAATGTCATAAGTGCAGTGAATTCCAGAGCTGTGTCTATTATTAGGTACAATGCAGGAATTCTGAAATGGAATATTGCTGAACAAAAATGAAGCTATTGACTATCTGCAACATGTTCCACAAGAGGAGTGATGTTGATAGACTCTACTTAAATAGATCTGAAGGTGGAAGAGGTCTTATCAGCATAGAGGACTGTGTTCAGATGGAGAAAAACAACCTGCACAAATATGCGACTGACAGTAGGGAGCCAATGCTCAAAATTGTACTGAAGGAGAAGACAATAGACCAGGGGATGTCCAAGGAGGAAATAACAACAAGGAAGAAGAACAACCTTCATGAAAAATCCCTTCATACTATCTTCTTTAAGAAAATTGAATTTAGAAATCCACAGACATGGAACTGGTAAAAAGAGGAGACCTTAAAAAGCTACAGAAGGAATGCTAATGGCTGCGCAAGTGCAAGCCCTCAGAACGAAGAGGGTGAAAAACCATATTGACAAGGAGGAGGCTAGCTCGCTGTGTATGATCTGTGGAGGGAGAGAGAGGAGACTGTGGCTCACATTGTATCCGAGTGTAAACACCTAGCCCAGTCTCACTATAAAGGCTGGAGATATGATGTGATGGGCAGGGTGATTCACTGGCATCTATGCAAACTAAACAATTTACCATAATCTGAGAAGTGGTATGAGTATAAGGCAGAGCCGGATAGAAAACGATCAGGTGAAGGTCCTATGGTATTTTAGGATACAGCCGGACAAGAAATTATAACACAATAGGCCTGACCTGGTGGTTTTGGACAAGGAAAAAAGATCGTGCCTGATTGTAGATGTAGCCTGCCCATTTGACACGAGAGTGCAAGAAAAGGAGAGAGAAAAAATTAACTGATACCAGGACTTAAAGTGGGGGTTAAAAAGGATTTGGGACTGTCATGAGATCAAGGTCGTCCCGATTGTCATAGGAGCACTAGGTACTATCTCAAAGAGTTTCCAAGGATGGTTAAAGAAGATTAGTCCAGCCCCGCTTTTCGGAACACTTCAAAAGGCATGCTTGCTGGGAACAGCAAGAACCCTCCGATACGTCCTGAATATCTGAGGCTGCAGGTAGCAAACTTTCTAGTTAAATAACATCAATGACTGAGAGTCAAAGAACAATAATAAATAATTATGATTTCATTTATTGGCCACAAGAGTCGACATGTAGGGTACAATACAAAGACACAGACATTGGGGGGTTACAATAAGGTCGAGTAAAAGTGCACAATGGCAAGACTAATTTAACAATGGAGATATAAAGATATAAAATAAACTATGTATAAATATAACAAAAGAAATTCTCCTATAGATGGTGGACGACTCAGGGGTGACTCAGGAACCCCACCAATCCTGAACCACCCTGCGCTTCTAGGCACCGGGGAGAGCACCCTTCTCCTCCTCAAATTAGCTAGCATGGTCAAAGTACGCCATTCACACGGGCCTTTCACACCACATTTATCCACCTTTTAGCAAATGTACTGGGAGGCAGCACTTCTCTCTCCATCCTCACCTTCCTTTCCAGGTGAAACTTGAAGAAGTTGATGAGGGATTGGCCGAAGAGAAAAGTGTCTGTCTTCAGTCCTTTCAATCTGGTCCACCATAAAACCTCTTTCGCAACTGCCACCAGAAATAGGAAAATTGCCTGCTCTTCCTGGCTAAAGGAAGGCGGCGGGTCGAACTTCACTATGGACTCGGTCGATAGCCGGATCCGTTCTACACGCGACAATAGCTGTTCGACATAACTCCACAAGTCAGTAATGCACGGACATTGGACAAGTGCGTGCAGAACGGTTTCGTCGTTCTGTGCGCATCTTGGGCAGGTCCGTCTGACAGCACTTCCGTGCCTGTAGAGTTTAATCCGAACCTGCTTTAAGGTCATGCCTCGAAGGAAGAGATACTCCATTGGCCGAAATACTGCGAAAGAGGCAAGAAAAAGAACAAGGCGGGCAAACGAATCGTCAGTGGAATCTGCTATTCGACGATCGCAAGGCCGAGGTATTCCGTACTTCTCTGTACTGTTTCAGAAAGGAGGGATAAACAGGCCAATCTATGTTTAGAATCCCGAGTAACGCCGGGCCATTCTGCTACCATATCTATATATTAGTTATATTCAACGTTATATGTTGTTGGGTTATATAAAAATAAGATCAAAGGAAACGTATAAACGAAAAACGAACTACAATAAAATAAAAAATAAAAAAATGCGTTCACATACAAACAACTTCTTTCATATATTGCTAGCTATAATAATTGTTTCTACTTTAGGCACAGGGCCAGCAATTACCCAGTGCATTACTGGTACTTTATTTTATCGACCCCGTAAGGATGAAAGGCAAAGTCAACCTCGGCGGGATTTGAACTCGGATTGTAAAGGGACGTAACTATGCTGGAAAACATGGCGTCCGACCCTCTACCGATACTGCCAATCCATATAATAATGTGTATTATATATAATTAATATAAATAATAATTAGTGATATCTGGAAGTGTCTCCCCTACTCCCCCAAAAGAATATAAATCATTGACCAAGTGTTGTGTTGTTTCCTCATTGCATATAACTACTTCTGTCATGACTATCGAGGATGGTTTCGTAGCATGTACTACACTTTCACTAATAATATTAGGTAGCGATAATGTCGTGAGTATACACACCCTTTCGACCTAGTGGAACATCCAGGATGTGTCAGCAAGGGGCATAGAAGGCTGCACATACTATCTTTTTTGTCGACCCTGAAAGAATAAAAGGCAAACTCGACCACGTGATGATTTGAATGCAGATCGCAGAATGGCGGAAGAAATATTGCAACACATTCTATCTGACACTCTAACGAGTGCCAAAGCGATTGCGTTATTCACTGCATATACTAAATATGTTAACACTAACTTAACTGTTGTTCTTTATGCAGATGGTGTCCTTCAGCATCAATCTCAATGATTTGTTTTTATAAATATTCAAATGTTTATTCCTACCTTTGTAGAATATTGTATATCAACAATATTGTACATTAACAAAACAAGTACAAGGAAATGTATGTGTGTTTGAAGTATTCTAACTAGACCTGAAAAATGTGCAAGCTCAAAAGAGCCACAGAATGTTATAATAAACTTTCAAAAGTGTGGGACTAGAGTTGTTGCTCAAAAATATTGTAATCATTATCTATCGTACACTCTGTGGCATCCTTTTATAAAAAAGAGACTCATAACGAATAATTATTTAAGCTAATATTCAATATCTCATATTAGATGTTTAGTAATGATTAATACGAAATGCACTTAAACCGAATTCTATATTATAAATTAACTTAAATAATTATCGTGTCGTCTTGAGTTCGTTATGAGTCTCTTTTTTATAAAAGGATGCCACAGAGTGTACGATAGATAATGATTACAATATTTTTGAGCAACAACTCTAGTCCCACACTTTTGAAGGTTTATTATAACATTCTGTGGCTCTTTTGAGCTTGCGCATTTTTCAGGTCTAGTTTAATATTTTTTTAAGGCAATGCTTGTAATAACTCTAGTTAAACATGATATATATTAATAATAAATTATCGTTGTAATGTAATTAGATTATATAATTGTTATTTATAAATAATCTTATATATATTATTGTAAGATGTATAAAAATATTTTCAGACTTTTAATATAACCAACTACAAAAAACAATTAATATTAAATAAATATATTTTACATAATAATTGTTATAGTTCAATTAATAAAAATTAAATATTACATACAAATAGTCTAACATAATAATAATAAAATAATCTAACATAAAACGAACAATAATAGGGACAAATATACAAGTAAATATGATACAACCAATATTATAAGCATGTTATAACGAACTGAAGAAAAAAATAGTTAATATAAATTTAAAAAAATCATATATAAATTAACAATATAACTTACCAAAACGAGAAAAATATTTTGATGTTAAACGACGAAATACAGGAGGAAGATTCGAAAGCGAAACGATAAATAAACGTGCAAACAAAGTGGCGGGTGCTTTTGAGTAACAATTACTCTCATTGGTTGATTAGCCAATAAGACGATACATTACAAAAGATGTGTGGCAGGGATCACCACGGCCAGCGAAACTCCAATTTTCTTTTATTCACAAGCTACGCATATATGTCAGACATGCAGACTTAAAACATTCTGTTGTTAGTCACTGCGTGTCTAACAGATAAGATTGAAAAATGTCTGGAATCAATCATTGAAACATTGCTGTCTTTTGTTGACCGTATAATTTTATTAAATATCTAATGCTCATTTAACTAAATATGTCTATATAAAATTAACTATAGTTTTTCATGTGGGTAGTGTCTCTAGGTAGTTCACAGTACTGGTTTAGTCTTTGAAATATAATTGAAGGGGAGGGGTAAGTCGAATAAATCGACGCCAGTGCATTGTTATTCATCGACCCCGTAAGGATGAAAGGCAAAGCTATCCTCGGTGGGAATTAAACTCAGAACGTAAAGCCGCAAAGCAAGGTGTCTGACGCTCTACCGATACTGCCAATCCACCACCCTTTTAAATAATATCGATGGTTCCATATAGTCTTTGAAATATAATAATAGATAATTTTAGAACACATTGCATGTACGTATAACTACAGAGTATAATCTTCGCCGTGAAAATGTTAACAAGTTTGAAAACATTCAGTTCTCTTCGTACACAGACAACCATAAGAGATTGCCTTTACAAGTTTCAATGGTGATATGATGTTCATCAAAAGACAAGTGTCCTTATCTTTCTTCTAACAAAGGGAATGTATAATTCAAAATCTCTTTATATCAAACGCAAACCAAAATTTAACTGTAATGGTTCGGCTAACTGCATTTAATTTATAACGCCGTGGGTGAATGGATATTACGTATATTTTAAGACAATGAAGGGTAATTTGAGGGAGTTTGGTCTACTCTCTCCAGAACATCGAGTAGCCTTGGACACGCACCCTCATTAATCATTCATCTTATTGTTACCACTACTGTGCTACTACTGTTGATTTTATAGTAGTCACTATTCTTGTTGCTGTTGTTGCTACTGTTCTTTCTTCTGCAGTTGTCATCGTTGTTACAGCAGTGGCTTTTACTATTGTTGAGACTGTTACTGTCGTTGATATTTATTTGTTAGTCTCCATCTATAATCTACTTCCTTCTCCATCAACTCTCAATTCATTAATACCATCTGACATATTACATATGCTTCACCCAACTTCACCGCCATTTTATGGCACTTTACATTTGTCATCTTCATAATTATTGGTAGTGTTAGTGTTGATGGCGGTAGTTGTGATGTAGGTGCTGCTGCATCTGCTGTTGTTATTAGGGTGGTGATGAAAGTGATGGGGATGTTAGTACTGGTGGTGCTTGTGGTGGTCGTCGTTCTGGTGGCTGTGATGGTGCTGTGAGTTTTTTTCTCTTCTTTCAGTCATATTTATAAGTTGTTATTGAAGTTGATCGTATAGCTCTAATTACTGTCGTTGTTGTTGAAATTGTTATAGTTGTTTTCTTTGTTATCTTTTGTTTAATGTATCCCGTTATTATAGTTATATTTGTGGTTATTGTTATGTTTGAGATTTGGCTTAGAAATGCAATTCATGTTTAGCGTTAGCAGAAACATACGCCCACCAACACACATCTACACATCCATACACATACACATCTCTCTGTCCGTCTCTCTCTCTCCCTCTCTCTCTCTCTCTCTCTCTCTCTCTCTCTCTCTCTCTCTCTCTCTCTCTCTCTCTCTCTCTCCCTCTCTCTCTCTCTTTCTCTCTCTCTTTCTCTCTCTCTTTCTCTCATCCTCTCGCTATATATATATATATATATATATTTATATTTATATACACACACACATGTATATATATATATAACATCGGTTACAAATGACCATGTGATTTGCACCATGTGATTTGCGCAAGTCCGGACAGGGTCGTTTGAGGAAGACCAGCAGTCGTCCATGCATACCAGCCTCCCCTCTCCACATCACCAGTGATGTCCAAGGGAAAGGCTATGGCCGATACAGCTTGGCACCAATGACGTCGCAACTTATTTCTACAGCTGAGTAAACTGGAGCAACGTGAAATAAAGTGTCTTGCTCAAGGGCACAACGCATCACCCTGTCCGAGAATCGAACTCACAGCCTTTCGATTGTAAGCCCAATGCTCTAACCACTAATCTATGCGCTTTCACACACACACACACATTCATGCGAAATTTTCTTTTATGTATATATATATATATATATATATATATATATATATATATATATATATATTTATAACATGTTTAACATCACCTTAATTTCTGTTTTACATTTTGTACAAACACAAATTCCTTTTTTTATCTCTCCCACTCACACAATTTGAAAATGCATAAAATGCTGAAACCGGTAATTGTTTATTAATAAATTAATTAATGTTATTGTTAATTAATTTTAAAAAAATTAATTAATGCTTTGACACTTCACAGAAAGCAAAATAATTTGTTTTAAACATTTTCTAACTCCGGAAAAAATATATTTTTCTTCCTAATAATCGTTTTCTCTCTCTCTCTCTCTCTCTCTCTCTATATATATATATATATATATATATATATATATATATATATATATATATATATATATATATATATATATATATATATATATATATATATATATATATAATATGAAGTTTGAAAGCCACAACAATGCGAAATGAACGAACAAGAAAAGAAGACGAAGCATGATGTTGTGTATCACTATTTATTATCTGTCTGATATTTCGAGATAAAATCTATTCTTCGGAGGGAAATACCAAGTGACTAGTCTGGATTCAGTGAACGCATTGTACCATGTTGCCGGAAATGGTGAACATGTCCATCACTTCCGGCAACATGGTATAAATATATAGAAATGTCAGATAGATAAATAAATAAGGTAACACACATCTTGCTTTGTATTATTTTCTTGTTCGTCCATTTTGCATTGTTGTGGCTTTCAAACTTAGGTAGGCAACAGACACATGAAATAGCCGAACCGAACACTAATATGGGGACCTCCAGAAACTCCGGGAAACCCAAAAGTAGGAAATATTTATGGTTCAATCCAATTATCAACTCCTCCATAAGGACCAACCTACCTTCTATATTCTTTAAATTAATCGATAAATACTTCCCTAAACCACATAAATACCATAGAATCTTTAACAGCAAAACTATCAAACTCTCTTACTCTACTGCAGCGAACATCGAATCACACATCCATAAAATCAACTATAAGAGAATCTCTAAAGACTGTAGTCTACCAACATACATCGTAACATCAAATACAAAACGCAAACACGTAACAGCATCACAACCACCCAAGCGCCAAGATATGTCACCAATAAACAAAACACCAATAAACCAAAATCCCAGCCTGTCCCAAACAACATACTGGACTGCAACAAGGAACCTGCACGCAGTAAGACCTCCCAATGTAACAGCCACCTACCGGATAAATGCTCACTGCAGAATAGATGCCTGGAGTCAAGTATAGTATACCTGTGCACTATTAAGTCTGGCAACCTAGCATGGCACTACATTGGTTCTACGGCTGGCGACTTCAAAAAAAGATGGTATGTGCATCGACACTCCATAAAAACCGAAAAAACTGACGCTGGCCATTAAATTCTGTTAGCTTAAGGACACTAATCTCAGGAATATGAGATTAGCTGGTTGTTGTCAAACATGCGGTTCTGTCTATACTGACTAACTCTGTTCTCATACCGCCTAATCTTTGCACTTTTTGCTACAATGCGTTGCTTCAGTTCCTCTATGATAACATTTAGCTCTTTTCCCCTAGTTTAGTTTCGTATTTTATTTTCAATCTATCTTTAGTGTCTATGTTTTGTAATGTCCCATTCAGTAAAGACTCAAGCTTTCCAATGTCTCTTCTCATTTCCTTGAGTTGACCATTCAGTCGTTTCTTCCACCATGGTTCTGATCTTTCTTGTTTGTTGTTTCCTCTCGTTTTTATACCAAGTAATTATTATTATTATTATTATTATTATTATTATTATTATTATTATTATTATTATTATTATTATTGTGAGGGTCAAAGTGACCCAGGTCCCACCCTACGTGCCCATGCCTTGGCTGGCCGCGTCTGTCCTTGCTGGAATCGAGGACAGGACGAACATGCTGCAAGTAGAGAAAATAGGGAGAGAGAACTGGTCAGGTATAGGCATGCAAATGCTTATACGAACTGACCAGGAGTCTATCGATATCATAGACCTCGAGGAAGGACTGTAACTCCATATAAGAGTGGAAGGAAGACGGCCAAAATGTTATCTCTGTGGGTCAAAGGGTCACCTCAGAAGACAGCGAAGAAGAAGCCCCCCACCCTCCATCAAATGCTTGGTCCGCTGCTACCAAGAGCAGGACAGGCAACAAACGCAGAACACGCTTCCACAGTGAGTAGGAGAGCAACGTCCGTGGTACCCGTACCAAGGCCACGGACAACCAACAGCCGTGGAGCTCATACCCCTCCCAGACGCCACGGAATCCGACATGGAGTCTGAGGCGGGAGTGAAGTGGAAAACGGTCTGCCACAAAAAAGAAAAAAAGTAAAAAGCCCTTAGCTTCACCCTCCAAAAGCGAAGGCATGCAAAGAGGGGTAAAGGCTGCAAAGCGACTCGCAGCAACGCCACCACCATCACCACCAACGACCACCACACCAGCAGCACCACCACAAATATCAACATCGCAAACACAATAAGACAAACATACCCAATAGCAGCAACAAGAAGACAGCAACAAAACCAACCCCCCAAAAAAACATTACACAAATAGCTGTTTAACATTTTTTAGAGAATTAATATGCAGGGGGAGGTAATTCAGGGTAGGGTAGGCGAAATAGAGGGGTAATTCACTTATTTAAAAAAAAAGGAATAAGCAGGGCGTTCATTCTAGTTTTAATTTAGTCCGAAGTTTAGTTTAGTCCATTTAGAAGGAGTTGGAATTTGCTAATGAAGTACATTTCTTTATTAGTGCGTTGGATGAAAGAAGCGTTGTCTATAAATTTGTAGATGGGGAAAATACTAAAGTGTGGTAGTTGATCAGGTGCACAGTTGGCGATATGTTCACTAAAAGCATTCTTTCTGTATTCCTGTATGTTGATTTATGATCTATGGACGGTCATATGTTCTCAGAGGCTGTTTTTTGTCTGTCCTATGCAGTGCTCTCGATAACCTGAGCAGGTCAAAGCATAGATTAGGTTTTCAGATGCACATGTAAAGTTGTATTTAACTGATAAATGTTGTCCTTGTTTAAAGTGGAATGTTGAACCTTCTATTAGATTTATGCATATACCACAGTTGGGCCTTCGGCATTTCTTTCTACTGTAGGGCTCATTGTGAGTGTTGGCTGGATTTTGGCTTGTGTGAGGAAGTTTTTTATGGATTTAGGTTGTCTTTTGTTCTTTATGATGTTGTGTGTTTGGAGGATTTTATTCATTCTTGGGTCTCTTTTTAGTAAAGGTATGTTCTGGAAGATGGTGTCGAATGCCTCATTATTGAGGGGGTTGTGTGTGGAGATATATGGTAGAGTTTTCTGTTTCGGTTCATTCCTTGGTTTTGGGTGTCTAAGTTCCTGGATGTTGAGTTTTAGGGCACGTTGGAATCCATTGTTGAACATGGCAAATAAAGAACTCTTAGAACATATAAAGGAGCACACAGACATTATGGACAAAAATTACTACACCCCACCAACACCAAGAACTTTACCGAAAAATATAAACATTATTGAAATTAAAATTGAACATTATAAACATTTAAAAGAAAAATTCCCCAACGCAGTTGGAGATTTCAGATGGTCAGTTACCAAAAGGATATACACGGACATCATCTTGGAGACACCCATGACCAGCCAAAGGGACGGTTAAACTGTCCCTTTCCCACACGATCAGGGTAGGTGATCCTTTCTCACTTACTCCATTCCTCACCAACATGGCCTTACTTAGAATAGGCAGCATAAATGTAAGTGGCCTGGGGTCATCTTGGAAGCAGAGGCACCTGCTTAACGATCTTAGGTCACTAAACATAGATGTGGTGGCCATCAGCGAGACCAGAGTTTCCGAAGCACGATAATTCGCACCGATCCTCGGCGGCTACGATGTATACGCATCTTCCAGCCGTCCGGGAGCGGGGGGGGGGGCTGTGCCTTTTCGGAGAGACTTGCATCTCGCAATACGGGTCATCTTCCTGGACCCAGAAGGTAAGTCGGTGGTACTGGACGTGACAGCCAGCGAAGGCAATGTTTTCAGGTTAGTAGCCGTCTACGCCCCAACAGGGACAGGACGGCCAGATTTCTTCAGACGTCGAGAGACCTTTCTTGGAACTTCCCGCTCTTTAGTGTTAGTGGGTGACTGGAACGGTATCTTAGATGCACGCTGGGATTATGTGGGGCTAGTAAATAAGGGAGTAGCATGTAAAAGCCTCACCAACCTGCTCAGATGTTTTCAACTGTCGACTGGATTATCCGAATGTACCAATGTGGACATGGGCAAACCGCATCGGGTCATCGAGATAGTATCTAGATAGTGTAATGTGTAGGGAAACAGAGAAGGCTAGCGTAGGCTGTCCACAATTTAAAGTAATCGGCTACTCGGACCACTAAGTCGACTTAGATAGACTTCATACACAAAGACCTGGTTACTGGAAGCTGAACGCGTCTTTCCCAGCGCGCAATGCTTACAGAGACCGGATAAGCGAATTAGTTAAGCGTGCGTTGACGGGTGTTATCGTCAACAGCAGGTGGTGGTTTACCCTAAAAAGAGCAATTAGAGTAGAATCAATAAGGTTTAGCAAAGGAGTAAAGATAGAGGAAAATAGAGTAGGAGAGCTAGTTAGAAAGCTAGAAGAAGCGTTTAGAACAGGCATCGCACCCGACGTGCTTGCGGCAAGATTGGCACTCTACCAAATTCTTCAATGCAAAGCACAAAGGTTGCGTTGTCAGAGCTACAGCGCGTGCTCTGAGACAAGAGGGGACAAAAGCTGTCCATTGGGCCCGGGTGATGGAGGCGCGACGTGGCAACAAATCCACAATTCAATCCTTTCCTGACCAAAACGGGCACATGTTACTCGAACCCGAGCAGATGTGTGAGGCTTTTCAGCAGCACTTTGCTCAAATGTTTTGGAGCGGCGGTGGGCCAGATCGGAGTATGAACTTCTCTGCATACCTCGAGGGACTGCCGCAGCTCTCGACGACCGCAGTGCAGTATTGCGAAAAGCCGATAACATCAGGTGAATTACGGGAAGCGATGCCTGACTGCCCGAGGAGTAAATCACCAGATTTGGATGGTCTGCCCTACGAGCTTTATGAGTACATGCCAGACTTGTTCGGCGACCTCTTGGCAGATGTCTACTGCAACTGGTAGCAGAACCAGAGCATTCCCAGTTTTGTGAGCCGGGAAGCGGTAGCGCTGTTGAGAAAAGAACCGAACAAAGGGGACGTTATAGACAACTTCAGGCACATAACTCTGTTAAACACAGACTTCAAGATTTGGGCCAAAGTGTTAGCAATGAGATTGGCGCTTGTCGTCGGTAATCTGGTAGGAGAGGCGCAGACATGCGCCATTCTAGACAGATCCATCCACGACAACCTCCATCTCATGCGATACATACTAGAGAGGGTGGTTAAGGAACCTGGCACGAGTGGGGCCCTGAACAACTTAGATGAATCTAAGGTATTTGATAGGGTCGACCATCGATACCTGGCGGCAGTCCTCGTGGCGGCTGGTTTCTGGTCCATTTTCAGAGGTAGGATCGCTGCGATGCACAGCGACATCTGCTCAGTTGTGAAGGTGAACGGTCATCTGTCACAGCCGTTCAGCATGATGCGCTCGGTCCGTCAGGGCTGTCCCCTCTCGTCACTCTTCTACGTATTGAACCTAAAGCCGTTACTGCACACACTGGGGGGATGAGAGAGGTCCTACGCGAACTGGAATGTGGGAGATCCATATCGGCTTACGCCGACAACGTCACCGTGGTGGTGTCAAGCGCCGGACATGTCCAGATGTTCGGCACCGCGCTCAAGAAATATGAAGCAGTGACAGGAGCAAAGTTAAACCAGGAAAAGTCGGTGGGCTTGCACCTGGAGAGGCAAGTCCATGCCGCCCGAGAACATGGTGGGGTGCTGGACAGAAAGACCGGTTAAATTGCTCGGGGTCTGGTTCGGTCCGGACCTCCAGATGGAGAAAAACTGGAGCGAGGTGACGAGTAGGGTGACCTCTCTCACCCAGAAATGGGCCGAGAGGAAGCTGTCGCTGAAAGGTCGGGTAGAGGTGGCGAATGCGTTCATCGCATTCGTCATCTGCTACCACCTAACCGTTGTGCCTTGCCCCGGCCCAACTCTGAAAAAATGGAGCGCCTCCTCTTCCGCTTTTATGGAAGGGACGTGCTCCCATTGTCAGACGATTTATCTGCTGTCAACACCCGTTACGTGGAGGGCTGGGCATGCCGTGACTGATGATGCGCAAACACGCGCTGAGGCTGCGACATCTCTGGTGCTTCCTTTACGGTGAACAGGTGTGTCACCGTTTGCCAGACGTGTTTTTCCCCAGCTCGTCTCATTAACGGAGCTACAGTCCTGGATCAGGAAAAGACCTAGGGATAGCGCTTAGAAGCTGGAAGTCTCCAAGCGCTCACAGCCTTCTACCAGATGGGCACTAGTATCGGTGGAACATCCACCTCGTCGTTCTATAGAGGGCTAGTGGAGGGGAAGAGTGACAACGTTCTCGGGGAGACCCTGGGCGTCGAAGACGATCAGCTGTTCGCTCTCTTCAAGAGACCTTTCAGCTCGGGACCTATTAAATCTTCCAGAAATCCCTGGCCTGGCAGTGCTACCGGGGAGACTTGCCGGTTCGAGATAAGCTCTACAGGTGCAGAAGTGCCGTACGCCGAACCTGTCCGAGATGCTCACAGAGCGACGAAACCGTCCTGCACGCACTCGTTCAGTGTCATAGCATTGCTGACTTGTAGAGCTATGTCGAACATTTGCTGTCGCGTGTAGGACGGATCCGGTTATCGACTGAGTGCATTGTGCAGATAGCTCCGCCGTCCTCCTTTAAGGAAGAGGAAGGGCAGGCAGTTTTCATCTGCCTGGTGGCCATGGCGAAAGAGATTGTATGGTGGACAAGTTTGAACGTATTGAAGACGGACACTTTCCTCCTCGGTGAATACCTGATTAACTTTTTCAAATTTCACTTGAAGAGGAAAATGAGGGTGGAGAAGCAAGTGCTGTCTTCTAGTAAGTTTGTTGGAAGTTGGGTGAAAGTGGCGAGTCTGGTCAGAGTGAACGGACCAGCTCTGAGTATGCGCCTGTAGACTGAGGAGTGGAAAACTGAGAGAGGGTGCTTACCCTGGTGGTCAGGGTGGCCGTGGTCTTTTGTGTGGTTTTCGCCACGTATGACCCTCGGAATTTTTGTTGTTTGAATTGTTTTGATATTTCTATCTTCTTGTTATAACCTTTTTTACACGGCCAAAACCCACTTCGTATCGTCCTGTACCGTTCTGTGCCGTCTGTAATGTTTTTCTTCGTGTTAGTCCTTGTGGCCAATAAAGTAACCATTATTATTATTATTATAATTATTATTATTATTATTATTATTATTGTTGTTGTTGTTGTTGTTTTCATGTATGTTATTCACCGATGTATCCATAAGTACCAGTGCCTTGTGTTATACACACATCAGTATTCTGATGATTTGATCATGCAAACACTGTAATTAAGGTCGAGTGACGTAATTTCTAACGATCAGCGGCTTTTAGACTCACCTGATTAATGGAACAATTGTCAATACTGTTTTAAAGTTACACACATATGTCTCTAACTTTAAAACAGTGACACACACACATGTCTCTAATTTAAAAACGCCGACAAAATCACGCGCGCGCACATACACACACTGTCCTATTACCACTAACCCTAACCCTTTCCTTCCTTTTACAGACACACACATTTATGCCAACACACATACATATTGTGCGATGGGCGGGTGGACAGAAGTACCTCAAACTTATATACATGTGAATGGAGCTCTACTGAAGCAGTTAGAGAAGTTCAAGTATCTTTGAGCCGTGTTAATGAGTGATGGAATGCAGGAGGCTGAATTAAGTACAAGAATTGCAAAAGCTGATGCAGTAATACGCCAGCCCCAGCATTCAGCATTCAGCAATCAGAAGAAGGGGGTGGGTGTAAAAGCCAAACTCGCTGTCTTCCTGGTATTCCTGCCAACTCTTACCGAGGATCATGAATCTTAAGTAATGACCAAAAGAATGAAATTGCAAATAAAAGCGGCAGAAATGGTATTCCTCCGAAGAGTCTTTGGAGTAACGTTACTCGATAAAATGCGTAGCTCAGAGACCAGAGAGTCACTCCTGGTAGAGCCGCTACTTCTCCGAATTGAGAGATCACAACTCCGATATTATGAGCATGTGGTTAGAATGTCTCAGTAAGTAATCGCTGGACACATTTTACAGGCAAAACCCAACCGGCAAGAGACCCAGAGGTAGACCTTGAGCAAGATAGTTGGATAACATTCATGAGCTTGGCTGGTCACGCTTTGGGATCGAGCTGGATCAGTTAGAGATGTTTGCTTCTGACAGACTCACTGGAAGGAGTGTTTGAGAAGGACTCTACCCACACGACCCTCTCAGAAGTAAGTGGGCGAAGAAGAAGATATTGTTAATTTACTTTTCAATTTACATATATATATTTGCGTATCATATCAATATGCACACTACATATGTTAGCAGAAAACCGCCCGAGAGGGGTTGTTCTGCTAGTATTATTAATTGTAACCCCCCAGTACAAAGATGCAGTCAACACCACGTGCTACAGATCACCATGCTACTAGAGCTTCTAGTAACCAGGTCGAACAGTCCGTTGAAACAAATATGCCGGGAAGACATTTGACGCTACGTGTACCATCTGAGTCTGCTGTAACTGTTGTGGAAAAGGTTATTGATAATAATAATCAAATGTATAAACAATTGAAATTTTCCCTCAACGAAATTTTCCAGAGAGAAATTAATTCATGTATAACTGAACGTAAATAACAACAATACTAAATAAAATAAAAACAAATAATGAAATCTTACGAGCTACTGACGAAATAGTGGATGAATTTTTACGACGAATTAAAACCCCAACACTTTGGCAAATCAACGCCTGTTTATATGCCCTAGCAACGACCGTGAAGTTTTATCTTGGTGATAGCAGGGATATTAACAAGAACAAAACATCACCAAAAATACAATCATATATAACTAAAATAGAAAAGGAGATTGCTGACTCACGAAAAATTATAGGATATATGACAATGCTCCTTACTTGTAAACAAAAAGAAAAAAAAATCACTCCTCACCAACAAAGAGTGAAAAATAAAATAGAAACGATGTTTGGTGACAGTAGAACCAGAACTCTTCAATATAAGCTGATCACCCTCAAACAAGAATTGAGAGCTGTCAACGAGAAACATCGATACCTGAAGAAGGTAGATGAAAGAAAAGTGCTTAATAAAAGATTCAGGCGAAACCTAACATCAGTCAATAAAGATATGAAGAGCAAAATAATAAGTGTCACTGAAGCCCCATCCCAGAAAGACATAGATTGCTTTAGGAGAAAAATATGGGGTGAAAAGAAGAATTTCAATCAAGATGCAGTGTGGCTAAAAGAAATCCAAAAGAACTATTGCTCCTACACTACAACAGAAACATACGAAATAAATGAGGATACTCTTGAGACTGAGATAGGAAAACTCCAAGATAATAAAACACGAGGAAGAGACATGATTGTCGGCTACTGGTACAAAAAACTGATATTCTATCGGAGGTATCTTACTGACCTCTACCAACAATCTCTCAAAGGAGAATCACATATATCAGAATGATTGACATTAACACAAACAATACTGGTCCCCAAGAACAAAGACTCCCACTTGGCAAAAGATTACCGACCCATTGCATACCAGAACCTGATGTATAAGATGCATACAGCCTGCCTGAACCTATTTCTCCAATATCTCTGTGAAAATGATAACATCATCACAGATGAACAAGCAGCTGGAGGGAAAGGTGTTTGCAAGTCTGCTGAACTCATAATTAACAAATCTGCAATGTCGGAGGTGCGACAACTTAGGGAGAATATGGCTACAGTCTGGCTGGACTACAGGAAGGCATTTGATTCTGTTCACCACTCTTGGTTGATAGAGGCCCTCTAACATGCTAAGTCCCAGACATTATTATCAGAGAATTGCGGTGGATTGGCAGTATCGGTAGATAGTCGAACACCATGCTTTGAAGCATAGAGTTATGTCCCTTTATGATCTGAGATCAAATCCCGCCGAGATTAACTTTGCCTTTCATCCTTACGGGGTCGATAAAATATAGTACCAATAATGTACTGGGTAATTGCTGACCTTGTGCCAAAAGTAAAAACAATTATTATCAGAGAATTGGCAGTATCGGTAGAGGGTTGGACACCATGCTTTCCCGCACAGTTACGTCCCTTTACGGTATGAGTGTAAATCCCGTCGAGGTTAACTTTGCCTTTCATCCTTACGGGGTCGATAAAATAAAGTAACAGTAATGTACCGGGTAATTGCTTGCCTTGTGCGAAAAGTAGAAACAATTATTATCAGAGCCATAGGGAAGCTGTCTATTTCTTGGGCTACTATCCTAAAGTTAAAAAGAGAGAAGGAGGACTCTATTATCACTATTGAAATAGAATATCACAGGGGTATATTTCAAGGAGACAGTCTCGCTATGTTATTATTTATCCTGTCATTAAACCCCTTGTCCTTTCTACTCAAGAAATGTGAAGGATACATCATTGGCTCACAGGAGGACAGAAATACGAACTTAACCCATAATTTCTTTGTGGATGACCTGAAACTCTACACAAAGAACATAAATGGGAAGAAGAAAAGTCTTGACCTGGTTACAACGTTCGCACAGTATATAGGAATGGAGTTTGGCCAAGATAAATGTTTGTATATGATTGTAAAGCGAGGAAAAACAACAACCCAATCTAGCAATTTGTTCGTAGCTCAACTGGAAAAAATATTGCATGGTTCCTGTTTTAATACTGAAAGAACAGAAACCAGAATGACTAGTGGAATCTGTTACAAGGTGTTTCAATCTTTTGGATTAATTTCAAAAGTGGTTTCGATATTTACAAATTCATGCATTCCTACTACGAATACTCAATCCCTATTTATGTGATGCAAAATGAAGCTCCTTACATCGTGTAACTTGAGTTATTACTATTATAGTTTATTAATAGTTTATTTCGGAGTAGTATGAGTCTAATGTAATAAAGGTGCATTGATCAGTGGTTAGAGAGTTCATTTCTCGATCGAAAGGTCGTGTATTTGATATCCGGATCACACAGCGCGTTTCACTTCAGGTTTCACTTCAGGTTGTTATTATTCAGTCTGTTGAAGAACTGAATACCAGAACAAGTTTGGGTTAATCTTGCGAATGACTGGCTTTCCGTTTAAAAAAGAGATCTTACATGAAAACTCGTTACATGAAAACTCGTTAGATGAAACTGAAATAAGCTCCAGCCTAATGAGCCTCTAAGCTAGTGAAATAGTTTAACGTAACTTTTATATAGATATTTTAAAATATCCACTTTTGGATTGAAAATTTCCTGTTTTTTAACACTTAGCGATGTGAGCAGTTTTTACTCGGCTTTAAATTAAATCAAGAGCCACTTGTATGCAATGCTTGTATGCAAGAGCGATTATATGATATTGTAAACCAACTAACAGTTACAACATCATTAGTCCCTCTCCGTTTTCCAAAGCAAAGCTAATTTTCTCATAAAGAGGCAAAGCGAGAATTTCATTAAATTAAAATCGTTATAATTAAAGGCGTCTTTGATATTTCAGTATTTAAAACATTATAACAAGCTAGATAATTAATTGGCGATAACATTTTAAAATTATATTGCATACTGTGATCTCATGCATAAGCATTAGTTTCTTTTCTCAGAATGGATACAACTACACAAACTTATGTATTTGAAATTTGCTTTTGTTATCGAATAGTTTCCACAATCTTACTCTACATAGTCACTCGACCTGTTAGAAATAGCAGCCAACACCCTCTCCCATATTTTCTCTCTTTTCCTCTGTCTTTCACTCCTCTAACTTTCTCTCTTACCCCCCCCCCCCCCCCGCCTCCCTCTCTCTTAAAGCAAGAAGAAAACATGAAATAATCTAGTCATAGTTATACTACGTCTGAATAAAGGATATGAATAAAGGTCGCTTCTGAACGTCTTCAATCATAGGCATAACGTCAACAACTCCAAGGATTTCTCCTTACTATGCATCAAGAGTGTGAGGTCATTTAAAATAGTTGACGCCTCTCGCTTGCAAGGTATTCGTGATATTGTTACATTATAAAATATAGAACGAAAGAAACACTGCTTTTTACACTTATACACATTCATGCACAGATACACATACGACTATAGTGTACACACACATATCGATGCAATAAGGTACATCTACTTTGTTGCTCGACCTTCTGGAAGTTGTAAGTAAATTACCCCCAAGTCACCCCTTACCGTCTTAAATATGATATTGACACATTCGATGATGTAGTCATAAATATACAGTCTGAATAAAAGAAAGAATAGTTACAACTAAAATGTTTTTGATGTATAACTTTTGGAATAAGGCTTGGGTTATAAAACAAATACACAAGTAAAGCACGCGATCACACACACGCACAAATATAGCACATCACACATTTTGGTGATGCATTATGTTACTAGGCTGCTTGTAAGGCCGAGTGTTTAAAAGGTTCGTATGACAATCGAGAAGTTCCGGCTTCCCTTACATTGCCTAGTATCTTAGACAACGTTTCGACTGAGGCCTTGTGCAAAAGTTTGTTAAAGCGACAAGCCTGTCAAGTAACTGAATCTGTATTCCAAAGAACCAATCTTTTCACACACTATGGCACGCTAATTCCCTTTAGGGTTACGTTGAGGTTTCTAATTACTATGCCACTTACAGCCACAAATCTTATAATTCAATAAATAGGCTGTACAGTTGATTACAAAATTGGAACAATCATCATCTAAACCAGGGGTTCCCAACCTTTTTGTCGTTATCGCCCACTTTCCCACACACAAAAATTCCCATCGCCCACCTGTGTGCGAGTAATTTTAAGGACGCCAAAATAAAGTATTATTCAGAACGGTTGCTTAAAAAATGAAATATTTATTGAGATGAAATATTGCAAAATGGGCATTCGAAGTTGAAACGTTATTCAGAAGAATGAAGTTTTTGATTGCTAAATGTTTCTCAATGAAACAAAATTGAAAAATGATACATGTATTAAATGTTTAACAAACTCACCAAGTTTAGTTTTCAGTGTGATCCTTGAGGCTGATGTGACACAGCTAGTGCAGACACACTAGGGAAGAGCGAATCCGAGCCCTGTGATTACAGCATACCGGCCATTATATGATCAATAAGGCGGTGGATTGGCAGTATCGGTAGAGGGTCGGACGCCATGCTTTCCAGCATAGTTACGTCCCTTTACGATCTGAGTTCAAATCCCGCCGAGGTTGACTTTGCCTTTCATCCTTACGGGGTCGATAAAATAAAGTACCAGTAATGCACTGGGTAATTGCTGGCCTTGTGTCTAAAGTAGAAACAATTATATGATCAATAACATATTTAATTACCGAAAATCCTTTGTCAC
>OZ024741.1:193190652-193300652 GCA_964016885.1 Eledone cirrhosa
ATAAATTAACTCGTGATATCGAAATGAATTCAACCAAAATGAAGTCTTCCCCACCGAACACCACTGACGCCACCACCACCACAACTGAAACTAAAATTAACAATAGATAAAAAAAATATAACAACAACAGCAACAATGAAATTAAGAAAACTACCCTGAGTTTTGCCAGAGTAGCAAAAACGTGCGAAGCGATCCAAGTAACTCAGGAGGAAGTAGAGGAAGCCAAAGGAATGGTAAAGAAAGATGGGTACAGGGTCAGCTCCCCCCCCCCCCTCACACACACACACACACCTATTAAAATGGAGCAACATCGCTTATGCACCGTGTCTTATCGGACAATAAACATAAAATCGCGCCGAGTGGAACGGGCATCCGAGTCCCAAATACAAAAAGCTTTGGGACATGTGTGGGCAAAAAAACCCCACATCAGATGTGGGCAGTAGCATGGAACCGTGGACGTGTTCTTTGAAACACCACAGGAGGCCAGAGAACACTCCATGGCCCCATTAAGAAGTGACGACTTCACACTCGTCCCAAGCTATTGTGGCCAGAGATTTGTGAAGATCAGGGTGACCCACGTTCCACCGGCCATCGAAATTCCCTGGCTAATGGCTGCCGTCCTCACCGGCATCGAGGCCAACACCAAAATAATAGAAATAGCAAAAGAAAAGCAGGAGAACTGGTCCGGATCTGGGATGGAGCTCCTGATCCAAGAGGACCATAAAAGCATTGAGAAGATCCCAGAGGTAATAGACCTCACTGACGGCAGCCACCTCACCGTAATCGTCGAGGGCAGAAGACCTAGGTGTGTCGTTTGTGGTGAAGGAACCCACCTAAGGGCTTTCTGCCCTCAGGCTAAAAGGATGAGGCCACCTCTCTTACCCACCCCAGTGACTCAACCATCAACACCACCAGCAGCAGAAATAGCAGCAACAACTGTAGCAGCAACAACAGAAGCAACTGTAACAGCAACAACCCCAGCAACAGTAGCAAAACCAAAACCAACACCACCACCACCCAACGCGCCAGAACTAGCACCAGCGCCTACGCCATCCACCACGCCACAACCAAAACCAACGCCTGTGGAGGATTTTCCACTCCCCGGCTTATCGGAACTGGAGTCAGATTGTGACGACGAGGAGTGGGAAACGGTATCAGGAAAAAAAAAAAGAAACCAAAACAGAAAAAATTCTCTTCCTTCCCTCTCCAAAAACAAAATACAGAGGGAAACAAATAAATTAAGAAACAAAAAAGTTAGGACAGATATGCCACCATCCACACCAGCATCACCAACCCCATCATCACAAACACCGACACCATCACCATCATTAACCCCAACACCACCATCACCAACACCACAAAAGTCACCAAAAAGCGTAACAGAAACAAACCCACAACAAACGCAAGCAAAACAAAACAACCAAAACGATACACATTACACTGCATTAAATTTGAACAACAACCAATTATTACACTACATGCAACACAACACCAGCATCACAGAAAAAGACTACACAACAACCCAAAAGTTCACACCACCTCCACACATACAAATCACTCGCATCACACAGAAAACGTACACGACACTAATACAAAAATTCCCCAAAGACATCGGAAACTTCCGACAAACGCTCTCCAGGAGGATTTATAAGGACATCCTTCCGGAGGAAGCCACAAGCAGTGAAAAGGATGGACAAACCGTCCTTCCTCTACGAGAAGTAAGGTAAGTGGTCTTTCCCATCTTTTCCACTCCATTTCAACATGACCTCTCTCAGAATAGGCAGTATAAATGCGCGTGGCTTGGAGTCGTCATGGAAGCAGGGCCACCTGCTCAACGACGTCAGGTCACTAAACATAGATGTAGTGGCCATCAGCGAGACCAGATTCTCCGAAGCACGGGCCTTCGCACCGATCTTCGGTGGCTACGATGTGTACGCATCTCCCAGCCGTCCGGGATCGGGGGAAGGAGTTGCTGTGCTTTTTCGGAGAGGTTTGGATCTCGCCATACGGGCCATCTTCCTGGACCCAGAAGGTAAGTTGGTGGTGCTAGACGTGACCAGCGGAGACGGGCAAGCTTTCAGGCTAGTTGCCGTTTATGCCCCGACAGGAGCAGGGCGTCCTGATTTCTTCCGGCGTCTGGAGACCTTTCTAGGAACGTCCCGCTCTTTAGTGTTAGTGGGCGACTGGAACGGGATCTTAGATGCACGCTGGGACTGTGTGGCATTAGCCGATAGGGGAGGAGGGTGCAAGAGCCTCACCAACCTGCTCAGGCGTTTTGAACTGTCTAACAGGTACCGATTGGATTTCCCGAATGTGCCAATGTGGACTTGGACAAATCGCATAGAGTCATCCAGATCAAATCTAGATAGAGTAGTTTGTAGAGAAATAGTTAGGTCTAGAATAGGCTGTCCACAATTCAAGATAGTCAGCTACACGGACCACAAATTCGTGATCTGTGTGCTTGACTTAGATAGGCTTCATAGACGAGGACCCGGCTACTGGAAGCTAAACACGTCCTTACCAACGCGCAAGGCCTACAGAGACCGGATTAGCGAACTAGTTAAGCGGGCGTTGACGGGGGCCATCGTCAACAACAAGTGGTGGTTTGCTCTGAAAAGAGCAATTAGAATAGAGCACAGTAAGGCTTTAGCAATAGAGAAAAATAGAGCAGAGGGAGAATTAGTTAGAAAATTAGACGAGGCGCTTTGCAAAGGTATCGCGACCGACGTACTTGCGGCGAAATTGGCCCTTGACCAATTCTTCAATGCAAAGCACGAAGGCTGCGTTGTCAGAGCTAGGGTACGTGCTCTCAGACACGAGGGGACGAAAGCCGTTCAATGGGCCCGAGTGGCGGAGGCGCGTCGTGGCAACAAAGCCACGATCCGGTCTTTGGTGGACCACGACGGGCGCATGCTACTCGATCCCAGGCAAATGTGTGAAGCTTTTCAGCGACACTTCGCTCAGTTGTTCGGGGGCAGCGGCGGGCCGGATCGAGGGATGGACTTTAGTGTCTACCTCGACGGACTGCCGCGGCTCTCGGCCACTGAGGTTGAGTGTTGCGAAGTACGGGAGGCAATGACTAGCTGCACAAGGGGTAAATCGCCTGGTTTGGATGGTCTGCCCTATGAACTTTACGTACAGAAGCCAGACTTGTTCGGAGGCCTCTTGGTGGACGTCTACTGCAACTAGCAACAGAACGGGAGAATTCCCAGCTCTGTGAGCCGAGGATCTATGGCGCTGCTGAGAAAGGATCCGAACAAGGGGGATAACATAGATAATTTTAGGCCCATAACTCTGCTAAACACAGAGTTCAAGATTTTGGCCAAGGTGCTAACAAAGAGGTTGGCGCTTGTCGTTGGTGGTCTGGTGGGAGAGGCGCAGATATGCGCCATTCTCGACAGATCCATCCACGACAACCTCCACCTCATGCGATACATCGTAGAGAGGGTAGCTAGGGAATCTGGCACGGGTGGGTGCTTGATCAATTTAGATCAGTCGAAAGCTTTCGATAGGGTCGACCATCGTTACCTAGTGGTAGTCCTGAGGGCGGCTGGCTTTGGGCCCGTCTTCAGAGGCTGGATCGCTGCCATGCACAGCGAAAATGCACTGCTCTGTGGTGAGAGTGAACGGTCACCTTTCGGAACCATTCAACATCATGCGCTCGGTCCGCCAAGGATGTCCCCTCTCGTCCCTCTTGTACGTATTGACTTTCGAGCCATTACTGCACAAACTGGAGACGTTGAGGGGGGTCCCGCGCGAACTAGGATGCGGAAGATCCGTGTCAGCATATGCGGACGATGTCACCGTAGTGGTGTCGAACACCAAACACATCAAGGCGATCGGCACTACACTAAGAGAATACGAAGCGGTGACAGGAGCAATGATCAACCAGGAAATGTCGGTGGGCGTGCAGCTCGGTACCTGGAGTGGCAGGTACGATGGATGGACCAGTTAAATGGACCAGTTAAATTGCTCGGGGTCTGGTTCGGACGGGATCTCCAGACGGACAATAACTGGGACGAGGTGACTAGCAGGGTGGCTTCTCTCACCCAGAAATGGGCCGAGAGGAAGCTATCCCTGAATGGTCGGGCGGAGGTGGCTAACGCGTATATCGCGTCCGTCATCTACTACCGCCTGACCGGCGTACCTTGTCCTAAGCCCCGCCTGACTGCGCTGGAGCGTTTGATCTTTCGCTTTTTGTGGAAGGAACACGCTCCGATGGACAGGCAGTCCATCTGCTGTCAACACCCGCTACGTGGAGGGCTGGGAATGCCGTGGCTGATAATGCGCAGGCACGGGCTTAGGCTACGACATCTCTACCTCTTCCTCGACGGAGATCAGGTGTGGTCCCCATTTGCTAGACGCGTCTTTCCCCACCTCGTCTCCTTGACGGAGCTGCAGTCCTGGGTCAAGCGAAGACCGAGAGGGAGCGCTTGGAGACTGGAATGTCTTCAGGCGCTCACAGCCCTCGACCAATCGGGCAATGTGATCGGTGGAAACTCCACATTCGCGTTCTATAGAGGATTAGTGGAGGGGAAGAGCGACGACGTACTTGGGGAAACTCTAGGCGTCGACGAAAATCAACTAGCCAATCTCTTCGGAAGAACTTTCGGGCCGGGGCTTATGGACAACTTCCAGAAATCCCTGGCCTGGCAGTGCTACCGAGGAGGTTTGCCAGTTCGGGATAAACTCTACAGGCATGGAGATAGCGAGATGGGCGCAGGGCGACGAAACCGTCCTGCACGCACTCGTCCAGTGTCCGAGCATTGCTGACTTGTGGGTTTATGTCGAACACCTGCAGTCGCGTGTAGGACGGATCCGGCTATCAGCTGAGTCCATCGTGAGGATTGCCCCGCCCCCTTCCTTTAGCCGGGAAGGGCAGGTAGTTTTTATCTGTCTGGTGGCCATGGTGAAAGAGATAGTATGGTGGACACGTTTGAAAGGGCTGAAGACGAGCACTTACCTCTTCGGTGATGCCCTGATTAACTTTTCCAAATTTCATTTGAAAATGAAAATCAGGGTAGAAAGGGAAGTGCTCTCTTCCCAGCATTTTGTTGAAAGATGTGTGAGAGTGGCAAGAATGGCCCGAGTGAATGGGCCTACTCTGAGTATGTGTCTGTAAATTAAAGGTGGAAAACTGGGAGAGGGCACTTGCTCTGGTGGTCAGGGTCACTGTGGCTTTTTAATGGGCTTTCTCCACGTATGTCCCTTGGAAGTCTCCCCCCTATTGGGGAATTTTTCTTTGTTATTTTATTACATCCTCTGTTTTTTTTACACGCAGAAATGCCCATTTGTACTGTCCTGTATTGTCCTGTACTGTCCTTAATGTCTACTTTATGTAAACCCTTGTGGTTAATAAAGAAAACATTATTATTATTATTATTATTATTATTATTATTATTATTATTATTATTATTATTATTATTTTTATTCTTTGAGTCTCAGTCATTGATGTTATTTAACTGCAAAGTTTGTTGAAATGAATATCAAGCCGCTACCTGCAGCCTCACATATTCAGTACGTATCGGAGGGTTCTTGTTGTTCCCAGCAAGCATGCCTTTTGAAGTGTTCCAAAAAGCGGGGCTGGACTAATTTTCTTTAACCATCCTTGGAAACTCTTTGAGATAGTACCTAGTGCGCCTATGACAATGTGCGCCTATGACTCTGACTTCATGGCAGTTCCAAATCATTTTTAACTCCCACTTTAAGTCCTGGTATCGGTTAATTTTCTCCCTCTCCTTTTCTTGCACTCTCGTGTCAAATGGGCAGACTACATCTACAATCAGGCACGATCTTTTTTCCTTGTCCAAAACCATCAGGTCAGGCCTATTGTGTTCTAATTTCTTGTCCGTCTGTATCCTAAAATCCCACAGCACCTTCACCTGATCTTTTTCTATCACCGACTCTTGCTTATTCTCATACCACTTCTCAGAATGTGGTAAATTGTTTACTTTGCATAGGTGCCAGTGGATCACCTGCCCATCACATCATGTCTCCAGCCTTTATAGTGAGTCTGGGCTAGGTGTTTACACTCGGATACAATGTGAGCCACAGTCTCCTCTCTCTCCACAGATCCTACACAGTGGGCTAGCCTCCTCCTTGTAAATATTGTTTCACCCACTTCGTCGTGAGTAGAAAAGAGGACAAAACCCTGATTCCGTCAGGGAAATGGCCATGTTCGATATGCAGAAAAGGAACTGGCATAAATTCTATAAAATGCACACAATGCAGATCCTGGGTACACAAGAGATGTAGCGGGATAGCAGGCAAACTAACAGGTAGAGAGAAATATGTATGCAGTAGATGTACAGGGAAATTAGACAGTAGAAGTCGCATTGATAGACACATTTTTCAAATGCAGGAGGGCGCTATAGAAGTGGTGGATAGCTTCCGGTACCTAGGAGATCAGATTAGGATGGGAGGAGGGTGTTCAGAGGCCATAGTATCTAGAATAAGGACGGGTTGGAAGAAGTTTAGGGAGCTGCTTCCTCTGTTGATGAAGAAGGGTTTCTCACTGCGTACGAAAGGCCGGTTGTATGATGCCTGTGTGAGGAGCGCGATGCTGCATGATAGTGAGACATGGGCAGCAACTGCAGAGGATATGCGACGGCTGGAGAGAAATGAGGCAAGCATGCTCCGTTGGATGTGCAGTGTAAATGTGCGTGAACGACCCAGCATAAATGTGTTGAGAGAGAAACTGTGTCTGAGAGGGATAGAATGTAGTGTATGGGAGAGGAGACTGGAGTGGTATGGACATGTGATGCGCATGGAGGATGACCGATGGGTGAAGAAATGCCAGGAAATGCCAGTTGAAGGAAGACGTGGTAGAGGTAGACCACGAAAAACATGGGCGGAGGTGGTGAGAACAGACCTCAGATCATTGAAGCTCACGGTGGAGATGACGAAGGACCGTGACGAGTGGAGATATGCTGTGCTGAATAAGACCCGTCCCACCCTTGCAAGCAGGGAAAAGCGGACGTAAAATGATGATGATGATGATGATGATGATATATATATATATATAAAGAATTAGTATATCTACAAACATTTATATACAGATGCATACCTATGCTAGCAAATATATAGGTTTTGTCTTAGTAACTTTGTGGTTCAATGCAAGGGGATGCAGAACAATTATATGAAAGACGTAAAATAAGAAAATTATAAAAATTAACTTACTAAAATTTCAATCCAACTAATTAGTTTCTGAAAGGGAATACATTTTTTTTTGTATAAGTTCCCTGTGTCCACGCATCGCCTGGGAACTTAGCTGAGAATAGACTTCCTGATGACGAAAGGCATTCTCCATGTGTTCCATTCGGAAACCATGTTTATTCCCTTTCAGAAACTAATTAGTTGGAGTGAAATTTTAGTAAGTAAGTTAATTTTTATAATTTTCTTATTTTACGTCTTTCATATATATATATATATTTATATACATATATGTGTGTGTGTGTGTGTGTGTAATAAAATGCTGTACTTTGCTTGAAGCATTGTGTCTAATATATAACGTTGAAAGAGATAGAAGGCTAAATAATGCAAAATGGACTGTAAGATGAGGTAACGAAAAGTAAGTCACCTGGTAATCTTTCTCTTGTTTATTCGTTGTTGTTCTTTTTTATGTCCAATATTTCGGAACCTAAAAGTCCCTTCTTCGGGGTTTACGGAACTTTCCAATTTCCTCTCTTTGGGATTAAATTTTTTAAAATGGATTTCAAGCGGATTTTTTTAATGGTTATTTCGCACTTCACGAGAATGACATCTATTGTCAATATAATATTTTGTGGAATCAATTTTATTTTTGAATGAGATGTTTTGTTTGTGTGCCTGTGGGTGTGTCCTTTTATGTTAAGTGTTGTGTGCTGAGTTCTAGTCTATTATTTAATTGCGGGTTGAGTCAACATATGAGCAAGACCTCCTTAATTCTGAAATTGCCCACATTTCATTCACACGATTTAATAGTAACTGTCATATGTTGGTTGGTGTTTCTACATTTGTCAATGTATTTTTATAATGAGAATGCGTGTGTGTTGAGGTGTTCTTTAATGCTAGTGTGGAGTGCTCGAGTCGTTCTACCAATGTAGAACTCATATTTGTTGCATTCAATCCGGTATACCACATTGTCCGCTGGCAAATACGTGTATCGCAGAAAGGGCAGTTAGTCAGCGAGCATTTATTGTTGTCTCTGGATTGCTTTTTAGACAGGTATCCACGCAGTGAAGGGCCGTACTGTGCTAATTCTATGTCCAGTCCTTCTTTGCGGATAGCTCTGCGGATAGCTCTGTGGATAACTGTGGTTATACTTTCGCTGATGTGGTAATTTCATGAAGCAGGTGTTAGAGGACGTCTTATGCTTGCGGCGCCTTTCATTCTTAAGTCAATTCACTGTGGATATTGGGTATCCATTCGTCTTCAGTACATCTATGCAGTGTGCGGTGTGGGTGATCTGGTCCTCTGTCTTGCTACATTTATTGCGGACACGCGTAACTTCTTTTCCGGTTTTAGCACCAAGGGGAAGGGCTGGTCTATAATGCACAAACAGTTCTCTGCTGGCAGCTTTTCTATAGAAGTTAGTGTATATAGCACCTTCTTCTGTTACTCTAAGTTGGAAGTCCAGCAGAGATATATAAATATAAATATAAATGTAGATATAAATATATATTTTTAACTATTGGTCAATCAATGATAAACAATGATTGCCAGCTAAATTAACTTTAGATATATAAAATATACAGAAGCGAAAACCAACTCAAACCAAACAGTAAGTGTGTTTTATTATTAATCGGTAGAGGGTTGGATGCCATGCTTTGATGCATAGAGTTACGGCCCTTGCCATTCTGAGTTCAAATCCCGCCGAGGTTAATTTTGCCTTTCATCCTTACGGGGTCGATAAAATAAAGTACCAGTAATGCACTCGGTTATTGCTGGCCTTGTGCCAAAAGTAGAAACAATTATTATTTCTGGCAATATTATAACAATATAGTTCTGGTATCTCAAATTAGTACCATCGATATTTACCTTATTTTATACATTCTCCAATCTATGTAGAGAAAAAAATTAGTTGTTGCTTACTGCTATTTTTTTAGCACCAAATCCAGCAGCGCGTCTGTAGTATTCCCGCTTTTTATTAGCGGCCAGTTCACGTGTGGGTCACTTTAGCGGCCATAACTCATATGAGCTGGCAGTTGGCAGTATATTTGCAGGCTGTGGGACTTGATCCTATAGAGTGGAAATAGCTATCTGATGAACTTTACTTTTCCGTTAGAAATTCTCTGAATTTCTAATCTTTTGTAAAGCGAAACCGCCGGTAAAAGCATTATGAACAGGTAGATATTTAAATCATTTTTTAATTTTTTTTAAGGAATTGTTTAATATTTGTTTGTTCTGCTCATCTCAATTTTTATAGTTCTGGTATCTCAAATTAGTACCATCGAACAACAATTATATTACAGACACCCTATATATTTCTATGCGTACTTAGTACCCAGAGAAATATTTACCTTATTTTATATATATATATATATATATATATATACACATACCTAAATAGCTACCTGGACACACATATACTTTCTTTCCAAAGCAACTTTTCAGTTTCATCCTCATCCTACTCTTTTCTTTGTATTCCTTCTTTTATTTCTCGTTTTGCTGCATTGTTTATCCGTATACATTCCGCATATATATACGTATATGTATGTGTGTATGTTTGTTTGTGTGTGTGTGTGTTTGTGTGTGAGTATGTGTATGCGTATGTGTACGTGAGTATGCGTGTGTGAATGCTTGAGGTGAAATGAAATGATATATAGACTACTGACATACCTGTAGTAGTCTATATATACATTTCTGCGATTCTGTAAAAAGAGAGAAGTAGTTTGACTACCTCATACTACTCCCCTCTCTTTACATCTGCTGCCTGCGTGAATGTATGTATGTGTAAAAGGAAAGAAGGGGATGGTGAAAAACTACGCTGTTTGTTAGTATATGCGTACGTGTGTGTTTGTGTAAATGTATGTGTGTATTTGTGTGAATGTATGTGTGTGTTTATGAGTTTGTGAGTTTGTATTTTGTAAGTCTGTCTGCGTTGGCACGTTTTTATTTATATACTCATACATATAAATCTATGCATATGCACATACAGACACGAACACACATATACACATAAATGTTAGTGTGTTGAAAAAATTCTAGCGTTTGTAAAATATTTAGATTAACGGATGTTCTATCTCGTATGAAGCTAAACGACTCGTCTTAAGTAAATGAACTAGTCGTAGCTATTTGAGAATTTGAAAAATACAGCTCTGTTCCTGCCTCAACGTCATCCAGATGACGGAGTCTTGATTCTGTACAATTGCAATCCACAAACGACACTAATTGATCAAGGAAAAAACCTACACACATTTTTAAAAACATAAGATTAGGGATCACTGCTGTAACTGACCTCACCATAGTTAATTTCTTAGATGTCACACCTGAGCTAACTAACTCGATTTGTTTACCATAACATACATTAAGCTATACACATTAAACACTCAAATTATCCTACGAGCATTATTAGAAATCTAGTTTCAAAACCTATCCCTATTTGACTGTCTCAAACATTTACTCTCATAACATGAATATGACTAAAACCAAGCTTCTTCAAACCTTTCAAAGCTGGATACAAAAAGACACATATTTCTTTCCAACGAAATAAAATTGTTTTACTAGCCAAATCTGCCCTTTGGATTCAAATTGTCTAATGCATTGTAAATACCAGAAACACTTATAAAGCATCGATTGGAATGAACTGTAACACTTTCGAATTAGGATATGATTTCTGCACCCACAGTTTTCGAAACCACCAAAAGGAAATCAAACTTCGCAAACCACATCCTATGCTTGTAATAAGGAACCCTATAAGCTTTGCATTATAGAGGGTTTGGAGAAACAATTTTCTAAAAAATTAGTTCTTAGCAGCCTTTCTAGTGGGGACAAGATTTTGACCCAATTTCTCCACAATATAACTTTGCATGCATATTTATTACACAATAGGTTCAATTTTACATCTCCATTCACAGTGTTTATAACTTCACTTATCACTAATTTACTTTGATTTAATTTACAATTACACTTTCTTGATAGTTATTAACTCCTCACTGGTTAATCTACATTTTCTTCCCGCATCTTTATTCTACATTATTGTCAAATTTACATTTCCAATTATAACTTCATTTATCCAATATCTTAGTTTGATTACTATAATTCTCTTTTATGACGCTTGCCGACTTATTACATACCCTATATTCTTAGATTTCACTTTATTATTTATATTCCAATCTATTTATTGGTGTACTTAGACCTATCTTGTCTCCTCCTTTCCAATAACATTTCTATGGATCCATAACCAATTAAATACAATATTTAATAGATATAATTCAATCTTCTATAACAGGTAAATTGTGTACAGTGTGGATCCTATCTTTCTAATGTATTTACAAATACACTCCACACACTCTTCTTCAATTAATTTGACATTAGCTTAATTTCTCAGAACTCAGTCCCTTACATCTGTAGATTTTATTTAATTATTAGGCTCCTCCCGATTTTTAACATTCTACTACTGTACGACTGTACCAGCTTGTGCCAACTTCCCTATTTAATGTTCATTTAAGTCATTTTTCATTCCATAACATTTTTAGTTTAAATTAAGCAACACTGTCAGGTAATCTTTTACCTTAAATCCTTGAATCATTACAATCCTGAATATTCTATTTTATATACTGAATATAATATGTTTGATCTAGTAAATTTAAACTAATCTATACAGCATTTTATAGTTTTGTTATACTTCATTAATACATAATAATCACTACATCAAATACACTAAATTTAATTAAAATTCCTTCTGATCTTTCCCCTTAATAATTAGTTTGTAATTTAAGCGAAACACAAATTACGTTTGAAGCAACTAACTGTATATGAAATTCTTATCATACCCACTTCTATAACACCGAGTTTATTGTAACGTTATACTTATTCTAAAGAGAAAGCTAATAATTACTCTAATTGGACTTATGGATATTATACCATAAACACGTAAAAGAAATGCATACATTCACGAGGAGACATCTGAGGCAAATCATGAACACTCTCATAGAGAAAGACAAGTCCCATAACATGAGGGAGATATTGGTACAGCAAAATCTCCGCTGGTTTAGGCATGTCCAAAGCATAAAGAAACCTTAGGTATCAAGAAAAGATCAGTTGCGCAGTCAGCTAACGATGCGGGAAATGGTAGACCCCGAATGAGTTACAAAGTTCTGGTTAGTTAAATACAGCTTAGGGAGATTGAACGTTGATACTCACAACTGGACCACAGTAAACGATACAGGTAAAAGGAAGTTAATTCATGATAAGGTCATACGGGCACTATCGTGATACACGGTGTGTTTTGGTAATTTTAGGCCTGTTGGGAACCATACTACCCCAAGATTGAATACAAGCGAATGTTTGCAGAGATAGAGATAGAAAGATATAGAAAGCTAAAGGAAGAGAAAATTCTAGCACTGAACTGGTACTTTATTTATCGATCTCAAGAGGGTGAGTATCAAAGTTGACTTCGTTGGTTTATGAACTCAGGGAGCACTAAGTCGGAACAAATACCGAGGCATTTTTAATCCGACACCTTTAGTATTAGTAACCCAGGATACAAACCTGTTGAGGCGTGTGATTCATTTTTTTTATCCGATGATCCGTGACTATACACATGGAAAGTCATCGTTGGGATAGGAGGAAAATATATGATTAATATAACGCTAAGTTGTCTTATTTGTGTAGCGATATTGTAATTGTTCTGAAGAGCAAACCAATAATTGCAATAATATATATATATAAGTATATGTGTGTATATACATATATATACTTATATGCATATATATACACGTATGTGTGTGTGTGTGTGTGTGTGTGTGTGTGTGTGTGTGTGTGTGTGTGTGTGTGTGTGTGTGTGTGTGTGTGTGTGTGTGTGTGTGTGTGTGCGTGTGCGTGTGCGTGTGTGTGTGTGTGTGTGCGTGTGTGTGTGTGTGCGTGGCACAAACAGTCCGTCGTAGAATGTGGAGACCTATATGAACATGGACATTATGTTTATGTATGAGGTAGCATCTTATGACAGCTACCTCAGTAACCATTTTTCCGACACCGAGGCAACTTTACCCGATATTCCCATCTATTATTTATATTGATCATAGGCGGTGAATTGGCAGTATCAGTAGAGGGTTGGACGCCATGCTTTCTAGCATAGTTACGTCCCTTTACGGTCTGAGTTCAAATCCCACCAAAGTTAACTTTGCCTTTCATCCTGACGGGGTCGATAAAATAATGTACCAGTAATGTACTGGATAATTGCTGGCCTTGTGCCTAAAGTAGAAACAATTATTTATATTAATCATCTATTGCTGTAGTCATTTACATTGGGACAACTACATTGCATGTATGTAAACACACACACTCACACACACACACACGCACCGACATATACGTTACCAATATATATATTATTCTGAGGATTAATTTATTGATTTCTCTCTCATTGAGTGCTTTGTAACAGCCATCAAAAATCGATTGCGAACCTGCTACTGGCAGCTGCAACTTCGGTTATACTCCTTATTATTATTATTCTCTCCTAGCCTTTATAATTAATTAATTAATTAATTGGTTAATTGATTATTTATTGTTTGTTTGAACACCCAGTTGAGAGCTGACTTCGAGACTGTGAATAAATTCCTTTGTTCATTCTTTTGAATGTACCCGCAAAAGTTACTGCTATAGTCTATAAGCACTGCCAAAGTTACTGCTATAGTCTATAAGCACTGCCAAAGTTACTGCTATAGTCTTTGGCAGTCGGGTCCATAAGCCGTGCTAAGTGGATACTGGAACGAAATATATATATATATATATATAAATGGAAAAAATGAAATTTCATTTCTCACTCTTAGTACGGCTGATACTTAAATAGAAGTATGTATACGTACATACATATATGTATACAGACGTACACTAGTATGTATATACATACATGCACACATATATATATGTACGTATGGGTTTACCGAACATTTATTATAATGCTCGGTTTGTTTGTAAACAAACAGCCCGAATTATCAGCCGTACAGAGTTCGGCAACCATCGCTGCCCTTTTGTTCAACAAACAAACCGAACATTATAATAAATTTTCGGTAAACCCATACGTACATATATATATATATGTGCATGTATGTATATACATACTAGTGTACGTCTGTATACATATATGTATGTACGTATACATACTTATATTTAAGTATCAGCCGTACTAAGAGTGAGAAATTAAATTTCATTTTTCCATTTATCGGTTTCGGTACACCTGGCCGACTAACTCACATGATATGCAAATTAGGCTGCTCAGCCGTTAATATGCATAAGGAAAGTATATACTTTCAAACGTTCAATCGACTGGCAGGAAGGTATACGGTGCTGATGACAGCTAATAAGCTAGAAACTAGTTCATCGTTCCTTTGTGAGTGTTGAACAAAAGGGCAACGATGGTTGCAGAACACTGTACGGCTAATAATTCGGGCTGTTTCTTTACAAACAAACCGAGCATTATAATAAATGTTCGGTAAACCCATACGTACATATATATATATATATGTTCATGTATGTATGTATATACATACTAGTGTACGTCTGTATACATATATGTACGTACGTATACATACTTATATTTATATATATATATATATATATATATATATATATATATATATATATATATATAATAATAATAAATTTGAAGACTAAAATCCAAAGAGGGCTCGATAAGGATAAATATATATCAAATATATAAGAACCGTAGAGCAAATATTTATTAAAATAAAAGATTAATGTTTAAGCAAAGAATCGCTGCTTTCATCCTTAACGGGATCTTCTGAGTTTCAGAAGATCCCGTTAAGGGTGAAAGCAGCGATTCTTTGCTTAAACTTTAATCAAACTTTAATCTGTTATTTTAATAAATATATATATATATATATGAAGTATATGCCTGTGCATGAAGATATTATTTAAAGTGATGAAAGACTGTGCACTGAGCCAATCCCACTCTCTGAGTGACAGTAGCTATAACCCGAAAAGAAGAAAAGATCAACAGCATAGGTAACTACTGAACCGCAGGTTTTATATCGGAGTTATCCCAGTTTCCTGAATTGCCTTCTCCTAGAAGAATGCCCTGACAAAAGCTAGGGGACCTTCACTCCCAGTGGTTTAACCGCGCGATCGGGTGTCCAGCCCAACTATTTCTATGTCCCCGCGCATATACGTACGCATGAACCCATGTATATACACATATACATACATATGTACATGTGTATATACATATTTACACACTTTTAGATGGCCGTTGACTCTTTTGAGTTCTTTCGCCCTTTGTCAGGTTTTGTTTTTCGTCCTGCAGGGTGTCCCAATTCACCCTCCTCACCAAGTAAACTTGGTGAGGTTGCCGGTTTAGTCGCCGACTACCCGACCATGCGACAGATTGTACTGGGTTACATGTTACCAGTAGCACTCAAGAGTGACCCGACATACATATATATATATATATATATATATATATATATATATATATATATATGTATATATATTTAGAGAGAGAGATATATATATATACATACATACATACATACATACATACATACATACATACATACATACATACATACATACATACATACATACATATACGACGGATAAAAAACCCAAGATTTTGGCAAATCAACGCCTGTTTATATGCCTTACCAACGACAGTGAAGTCTTATCTTGGTGATAGCAGAGATATTAACAAGAACAGAACACCACCAAAAATACCATCATATACAACTAAAATAGAAAAAAAGATTGCTGACCTACGAAAAACCATAGGATATGTGACAATGCTCCTTACATACAAACAAACACAAAAAAACCTCACTCCTCACCGACAAAGATGTTTGGTAACAGTAGAACCAGAACTCTTCAATATAAGCTGAACACCCTCAAACAAGAATTGAGAGCTGTTAGCGAAAAACGCCGATACCTGAAGAAGGTAGATGAGAGGAAAGTGCTTAATAAAAGATTCAGACGAAACCAAACATCAGTCTATAGAGATATGAAGAACACAATAATAAGTGTCACTGAGGCCCCATCCCAGAAAGACACAGATTCCTTTTGGAGCATAATATGGGGTGAAAAGAAGTATTTCAACCAAGATGCAGTGTGGCTAAGAGAAATCCGAAAGAACTATTGCTCCTACACTACAACAAAAACATACGAAATAAGTGAGGGTACCCTTGAGACTGAGATAGGAAAACTCCAAGATAAGAAAACACCAGGAAGAGACATGATTGTTGGCTACTGGTACAAAAAACTGATATTCTATCGGAGGTATCTTACTGACCTTTACCAACAAGTTCTTAAGGGAGATACACTTATACCAGAATGGTGGACATTAGCACAAACATTACAGGTCCCCAAGAACAAAGACACCCACTTGGCAAAACACTACCGACCCATTGCATGCCAAAACCTGATGTATAGGATGTATACAGCCTGCCTGAAGCTATTCCTCAAAGGTCACTGTGAAAATAATAACATCATCACAGGTGAACAAGCAGCTGGAAAGAAAGGGGTTTGGGGATGTGCTGAACAACTCCTAATCAACAAAACTGCGATGTCGGAGGTGCAACAAGTTAGGAGGAATATGGCTACAGTCTGGCTGGACTACAGAAAAGCTTTCGATTCTGTTCCCCACTCTTGGATGATAGAGGCCCTCCAACTTGCTAAAGTCCCAGACATTATTGTCAGAGCCATAGAGAGGCTGTCTTCTTCTTGGGCTACTATCCTAAGGTTAAAGACAGAGAGGGAGGACTCTATTTTCACTGATAAAATAAAATATTGCAGGGGCATATTTCAGGGGGATAGTCTCTCTGTGATATTATTCATCTTGTCATTAAACCCCTTGTCCTTTCTGCTCAAGAAATGTGAGGGATACATCATTGGCTCACGGGAGGACAGAAATACGAACCTAACCCATAATTTCTTTGTGGACGATCTGAAACTCTATGCCAAGAAGATGGATGGGATGAAGAAAGATCTTGACCTGGTTACAACGTTCTCAAAGGATATAGGAATGGAGTTTGGCCAAGATAAATGCTCATAGATGACTGTAAAGCGGGGGAAAACAACAACCCAATCTAGCAACATTGTCATCAATGGCCTAACTGTTTCACCGATATCTGATGAGGACTGCTACAGATACCTGGGGATAGATGAGAACATATCCTATAATGGTATCTGTAATAAAGAACGTGTAACCAGGAAATACTACACCCGATTAAGAAAGATCTGCTCATCGGAACTCTCTGCGCAAAACAAAACAATGGCTCACAATATGTTTGCTGTGCCTGTCCTAACACCAAAGTTTGGAATACTCAATTGGACGATATACGAAATCTGAGCAGTTAATGTTGGAACTCGAAAAATATTGAAAAACACCGGAAACTTCCACATCAACAGTGACATAGACCGCCTTTACTTGAAACGGAAGCAGGGAGGCAGAGGCCTAACATCAGTCCAGACATTTGAATATCGCATCATATCTCTCCGACAACATCTACGAACCTCGAAGCGTAGGAGCCCGTTTCTCGAGCAAGTCTATCTGCATGAAACAGATAAGATCGTGAGAGTTAGGAAGGAACTCCTCGAGAGATATTCCCTGTGTGATAATCAAAAACTCACTCACACCCAGGGAAGTCGCTCAGCAGTATCGCAGTAAATTCATGGATGAAAAGCTGCATGCTTATCAGCAAAAAAACCATGCATGGATATGTTGCCAGGAATCTCCAGAGTGAGAGTAATAAAGATAAGGAAAGCAGTTTATCTTGGACCAACAACCGCTATATTGGCTCCCACTTTGAAGGAAATACTTGATTCACAAAAGAGATAGGGATGCAGGCAAAATACCTAGATGTGATAACAAGTGCAGACTCTGCAGAACTAACATCGAGGATATCACCCAAGTCATCAGCAGCTGTCCAAAGATGTCATCGCGGTACCTATGAAGCATGATGTAGTGGCCAAAACACTGTACAATGCAGTTCGTAAAAAAGATAGCCCCGATATTAAACACATTAAAAGCTACAGCAATGTGGAAGACATCCATATACATAATATGAAAGAGTACTGGTGTAATGTTCCAGTAAAAATCCCAATAAAATGCAGGCATAACAGACCAGATATTATGATATGGGACAGGGAGAAGAAAGCATGCACAGTAGTGGAAATTAGCTGCACAGCAGATGCCAATATAATATCAAAGTTTAGCGAAAAGGAGAATATTTATGCAGAACTGATGAGAAATCTGCAGATACTCCACCCTGATTAGACCTTCAGATTTATACCTGTCATTATTGGGGCACTGGGGTATGTTAGTAATTGCCTCAATACAAATATTGAGAAGCTAGGTTTCACAAGAACAGAAAGAACACAACTAGTTAGGAAATTACAAGTACAATCCATTAATGGAACAGTAAAAATATGTAAAACATTCCAAAAATTGTGCATGTAATAACTGCATATACACATGTACAGCTACAAAGCATATACACATGCACACATACAACTCAAAACATACGCAACCACACATACAATAACATCCATACCTACACATGCAGGCATGCATACATATCTACCTAGTTGGTGTTGTGTAAATTCCAATGAGAGAGTCTTGTATCTATGTTAGAAACCGACTCTCTCTCTATTGGGAAAAATTTGTGAAATTATAAAACCAGAAGAACATACATACATATATAGATATAATCAAACAAACTTGCGCAACGCATACATATATATATATATGTAGAAGTTCTATTTAAATTATTGGGATACTATCCGGGAGCTTCCAACAGAAATTGTCGCATTCTTTAAGTGTATGTCAATATTTATTCATAAAACTGTTCTATATTATATTTTATCTGATGAAAGCACACCATAATTTAACTTGGTGTCCTTGAAATGTGTATAATGAAATAAATATGGTTTTATAAATATAGTTTCCATTTGTTAATATATCGTATATATATATATATATATATATATGTGTGTGTGTGTGTGTGTGTGTGTGAGCCTGGGTGTGCGTTTCAGTCTGCACACACATGCATACATATAGATATAATAACTATATATGTAAACAATTAACTTAATATACACTGATAATGCCATAGCTTCTCTTCCTCCCAATGCATCAGCAGTGATTTCCAGCAAAGTAGCTTCTTCATGCTTACCAATCTATATATGGAATTTCGCTCGGAATAACCTTGGTAACCACAAACCATTCAACACGTTTCCACCTCATCACCAAGACATTCGAAATATTTCAACACTGTGCATCATGTGACTATGTATGCATTCTAGATATGTGTGTATGTATTGGTCAGTTATATATATATAACTGACCATCACACATGCACACACACATATATATATATGTATATATATATATATATATATATATATATATATATATATATATATATATATATATATATATATATATATATATATATATATATATATATATATATGTATATACATACGTATATGTAGAGGTTATATTTAATTTGTTGGGATACAACAAGCAAAATATTTTTATAACTGATATAAAGCACTCAACAAATTATTGGAATAAATTAAATATACAATATATTAACAAATGGAAACTATATTTATAAAACCATATTTATTTCATTATACATATTTCAAGGGCCACCAAGGCAGATTATGGTGCGCTTTCATCAGATAAAATATAATATAGATTAGTTTTATAAATAAATATTGACATACCCTGAAAAATGGTGAAGGTTGCATTTTTGTACTCACAGACTTTAGACTTTAGATAACGTTGAAAGAGGCAGAGGGCTAAACAATGCAAAATGGACTGTAAGATGAGGCAACGAATAGTAAGTTACCTGGTAAACTTTGTTTTGTTTTTTGTTGTCCTTTTTTCTGTCCAATATTTCAGAACCTAAAAGTCCCTTCTTCAGGGTTTAAGGAACTTTCATTGGATACTGTTCCAATTTCCTCTCTTTGGGATTAAATTTTGATTTTGATTTAAATTTTACTATGTCGTTTTCAAGCGTGTTTTGATGGTTAATATGCTTTTCACGAGAATGACGTCAATTGCCAATATAGTATTATCGATAATAATACAAGATGAAGGAGTTGTTGTTTGCGGAGACATATCCGGGTGTAGGAGATTTATCCGGGATTTCTTGAAGGAATTTGTCCAAAGAGTTCTTGAACTTTATGGGGTCTGTTTCTGTTTTAATATGTTTTGGTGTAATGTTAAAGAGAGCGGGGCCAATTGAGGTGAAATAATTGTGCCATATTGTTGTTATGAGATGCGAGTTTGATTTTTGTTGTGAGCGGGTAGTACGGGGCCCAAGCTCTAGTTGTATCTTAAAGATGATGCCAACATCATTTGGGCAATGCTGATGGAATATTTTCCACATCATGCAGATAATGTAGCGCTCACGGTGGTGTTGGAGAGAATAAAGTTTGGGTTTTACTATCTACCCCAATAGTCAAGGCCTGTCATGCCAACTGTCCTTTTTGTGATTGACCTTTGAGGAGCTTCAATTTTCATAATACTTTGTTTAATGGGGGGAGACCGGAGTGGACATGGCCCGTTTCTCCTCAGCTGTTCTTTGGTTATTGATGATGGTCTTTACGCATTGCTGGAGGTTATATTTATATTTTTTTTATTCGAACAGTGCGGTAGCCATCGAATGTGTGTTGCCGTTGGCAGTACTTTTTTGTTAATTTTTTTGTTTGTTCTTTTTATTTGTATGATAATAGTTTTTTTGTTTGGGGGATTCTGCACTTAGTTTTGTTCCCAGGTCTTGGTGGGGTGTGTTTTGCACATATGTTTGTGACAGTGTCTACAAAAATCTGCCAAGATGTTTTGATGTTGGTGGAGATGTGTGCGTGAGTAAAATACCAGTAAAATACTCGTTCATGATTGCATCCCAGTTGGCATTATAGAGATCCATGTTACCAAATGGGTGGGCTGGAGAGAGGTCCCTCGGTTTAGCTTTCGGTTGGTGGAATCTCAGGTTACAAAAAACCATGTCATGGTCAGAAAGAAGAGTTTTTTTCTACTGTAATATTATGAATAGTGTTAGTGTGGTTACTAAACACTAGGTCCAAAGTGTTCTTCTGAAATCTTGTTGATGCAAGTAAAAGTTGGGACATGAAAATCTCATTCATAAAGTCGAGAAGTGACACGACTGCTTCTTTGTCAGCGGTTGAGGTGGGAGTGCTTGGTTTCAAACTGTTTGTAGATCAATCAACACGGTAGATTAAAGACTCCCATCATAAGTATGTTACCAGAATTGCACTGTTGAATAAAGCACTTAATGCTATTGGGGCATTCTTTAAAGTGCATTATGGGTGTTTGGGGTGGCCTACAGAGCCCTACTACTATCAAGTCATTGGCTTTATTGTGCACGGTAACTGATTCACACTAGCCATTGGAGAATGTGATATTTCCATCTAGCGTAAAGAAATCATGTAGGAAAATGGGAGATCCACCCTTCCTTTTGCCGACACAATCCACGCGGATGGTTGTGAAATTCCCCACTTTCACTTCGGCTTCCAAGTGTGAATTGTCAAGGTGAGTCTTAGTAAGAATGAAGAAAGGGATGTGGTATGGATAGTTACCAAACAATCCTCAATGAATTGGACCTTCCATTTTTTGTGCATTGATGGAAGGGCTGGCACTTTGTGTATTCGGTAGAAATGTGGAGTCTAGTGTAGTGGCTGGTTTTGACTGTTGTAGGGGGACTTGTTTTGTGTTGCTTGTAAGTGACAGTCATGGGGAACGTAGGTGCACTGGAGTAATAGCGTACAATGGCGTTGTGTGATGGCTAGAAGGATTTCTCTGTATCTCTTTTGCCAGTTTCATCATGGCTACAAAAGAATTTTCCTGCTTAGGGAGTAGTTTTGAAGTGGAGGTGTGGTTGCATTGTTGGATAGGTTTGTAGTTTCCGCTTTTGTTGTTGTCGTTTTTGTGTCTTTGTGAAAAGACTGGACACACATTACTGTAGCAGGGGTCTTTTTACAGTGGTTTATGTGTTGGATTGGAGCCCCGTTTCTGTTAGTGCGTCGGGTCCCTGGAAGGTGAGTAAAGGGACACTCACGCAGCAGCAGACAGTCTCTCACGTTGGGAATACCACCAGATTTTAGGATTCCGAGTTATGCGTGTTTTAGCGTTAAATTTTCTATTTGGTGGTGTTGATGTTAATGTTATTGTGGGATGCGTGCTTTGGCCTTTGCTAGTAGTGTTTGTATGAATTGTGCGTCTTGTCCCAGGTAGATGTGTGAAGATGCAGTCACTATGTGTTCAGAGCCTCTGACGAGGTGAATAACGGCATATTTTGGGGTCTCTTGTTTGTGTCGTGGGAGGCGCATATATATATATATATATATATAAACGTTTGTATATGTATAATAAAGCCAAAACGATGCAGGTATGGACATAGGATAAAGAATGCAAATGCAAAAGATATTGTTGACAATTAGTCTTCTACCTTAGATTTATTTAAATGTCCTTAACTTTCGAGATAATATCGCTTCTTCGGAGGGAAGTAAAGCGGTTAAACCAGTGTTCTAAATAGCTTGCCAAGTCATGCTGACAGGAAATGGTATAGAGTATCTGTTCCATCTCTAATGTGTATATTATATATATATATATATATATATATATATATATATATATATATATATATATATATATATATATATATATATATATATATATATATATATATATATATAACGAAGGAAGTGTGGTGAGGAACCAGATGGACCATAACGCACCAGAGTACTCAATAATTAGGGTAATAGAGTGGGTAATAGGAAAAAGTTTAACCCCGACGGGTTTGGGCGTGGTAATAAATATTTATCACCACGCTAAAAATTCTAAGTCAGTCCAGAAATAGCCGTCGAAACTGCTTGAGTTCTGCCGTCGGGGTTAAACCTTTTCCTATATATATATATATATATATATATATATATATATATATATATATATATATATATATATATATATATATATATATACTCGTCAAAATTGAGGGATTTATAGTAAAACAGGTAATAATTCCTTGGTTTCATTCTATGCGTGTTTGCTTGTATCTGTAAGTTTTCTTTGACCTTTGCAAACGTCATAAAGCTGTATTTGAGCATAGATCGTGCCGGAATGTAGGGATATTTTAAAACGTAGCTGTGCCCATTTCTTTTCCGGGTCTGAATACACCAGATTTCTTCCAGAGAAGGATAAGGAGTGAAAGAATGGAAGTGAGAAAGAGATATAGGCGAAGGATCTACTGGTATTTTTTTAATCGACCACAAATGGATGAAAGGCAATGATGACCTCACCGAGCAGAGTACCGAAACGAATACTGCACATCAATTTATCCGATGTTCTAACGATTCTGCCAATATATACATACATACATACATACATACATGCATACATACATGCATAGACACATACATATATATATATCCTCTAAACGATCGACTTTCGTCAAATCGGACCGAGGAACAATGTTTCCGTTGGTCTTTCCAGTTGCTAGTACTATCTATCGGTCACAACTCCAGGTAGAAGGAGAAACGTGAAATAAAGTGTCTTGCTCAAGGACATAATGCATCACCTGGTCCGGGAATCGAACTCACAACCTCACGATTGTGAATTTAATTCTCTAACCACGCAGTCACACGCCTTCATACACACATATATATATATATATATATATATATATATATATATATATATATATATATATATATATATATATATATATATATATATATATATATATATATATATATATATATATATATATATATATATATATATATATATATATATAACATGAGAAGAAAGAAGAATACTGCGTGGTTTGCACATGTGATAAAAATAGTCCTTCGTCAGTGATTTTCCAACCATCATTGGTATACATCGCATTAAAAATCAGATACCTCAGGTTGGTGCGAGCAATAACTAAAAAAAGTTATTGGGACCAGAATTCGCGTAAGGCGAGGGGGCCAAGTAAACAACATAGAAGGATAAAAGCAAACCGAAGATAGGAAAATAAACAAGCAACATGGTTGTCCGGTCAGCATAAGCTGGGTCGATTTCATGAGCGAGAGTGGTACAGACCATGTTGATGTGTGTGAGATGTGAGCAAGAAGAGACCCACACAAGCCAAACGGGAGGAAGTGAGAAGGGGAGAAACAGAGAGTGAGTGGAAGTGTGAGGAAGAAGTCAGTCAAGAGAAAGTGTAACTAACAGAGGGGGCGAAAGAAGGTAAGAGAAACAGAGAGAACGGGGAAGCAGTAAGAGAGAAACAGACAAACGCAGCCGCGGTAAATATATATAAAAAAACATGAGAATAAAGAAGAATACTGCGTGGTTTGCACATGGGTTACATATGATAAACATAGTCCTTCGTCAGTGATTTTTCCAACCATCATTGGTATACATCGCATTAAAAATCAGATACCTCAGGTTGGTGCGAGCAATAACTAAAAAAAGTTATTGGGACCAGAATTCGCGTAAGGCGAGGGGGACAACTAAACAACATAGAAGGATAAAAGCAAACCGAATATATATATATATATACTATAAATTATGTCTATAGAATCATTTGATAATATATATACACCATTTCCTCTCCCAATTAGCATAATTAACCACACAAAAAATCAATTAGACCAGGCTATAAGATTAAAAGCACCTATGAAGAAATAGTAGATAAATAAACGACAGCAATCTCTTCGCGGCCAACCGCCCTAGAATATTTACCCAACATTTCAACAGCACGTGGAAATCGATTAAATATACCGTCAACCATACACAATTAGGTATAAAATTAAAGTTAGAAGAAATGCATATACACATACCAGGATTACGTTTCTACGCCTTAGGGTTTCGTTCGGGGACGAATTCGGTAGAAGTAGTTCCACAACAGCTGTTCCACACCATAGTTTCACACAGTACCGAGAACAAATGTTTCACCTTATTAGACCGAGTTAAGGAGCCGAATATGTGTTCTCGGTATGGTGAACTAACAGTTGTGGAATTACTTCTATATATCTAGAGCGGGTAAAATTCCCGAGATCCTTGGACGAGTTCTCTCCAGCGGTCTCTGTCCCTCATCATCGCTGCCATGTCCTGCGTCGCCAGGAGACCAGTGTCTGTCCATAGGACATCAGCATATGCCAACCTCGGTCTCCCTCTTCCAGTGGATGTCAGTGAGCACGTCCAGTTAACCTCAGTCTCCTCTGTGCTATTCTCGAGCTGACTTTTGGGAGGCTCCCGTACAGCTCAGAGTTCTTCAGCCTCAGTGTATACTGATTAATGTTCAGAGCCATCCTCAGAATTCTCGTGTAGCACCCATCCACCATCTGAGTGAGTTAGGAAGGCCTTTGATTCCGTGAACCGTCACTGGCTGATGAAGATCTTACATGCTTATGGAATCCCCAAGAAGATAGTGGACCTGATATCACCGCTCTACACTAACACAAAAGCCCAAGTCATTACACCTGGTGGGATGACGGTGTTCTTTGAGACACCGGCTAGAGTGCTCCAGGATACATTGGCTCCCTACCTTTTTATTATCACAGTGGACTATTGTATGTGCCTTGTGCTGGAGAAACACCAGGACTCTGGCTTTACTGTGTTGATGAGTGTGGGACTGAGAATGAATGAGATTAAGACGAAGTATCTGGTAGAGAATATTAAGAATCCAGAGAAGATTACTAATATAGGGGGGAAGCCGCTAGAATTGGTTGAGGACTTCCTGTATCTAGGAGCAAAGATTGGAATACAGAAGATAATGTGGTCGAGAGGAAGAGCAAAGCCTGGGCGGCGTGCCACATTTAAAGATCGGTGTGGAAGTCGGACCTTCGTAAAGACCTGAAGATCGGTCACTTCGTTGCTGTTGCGGAGTCGGTGCTGCTGTACGCGTCTGAGACTTCTCTGACCAAGAAACTTCTATATATATATATATATATATATATATATATATATATATATATACATATATATATCAAAGAAGGTGTGTTAAGATACCAGGTGGACCATAACGCACCAGAGTACTCGATACGTAAGGTAATAGGGTGGATAATAGGAAAAAAGTCACGACCCTGACGGTTGAGCCCCTGCCGTTTCGACAGCTAGATCCAAACTGTTCGGATCTAGCTGTCGAAAAGGCCGGAGTTCAGCCATCGTGGTCCTGACTCTTTAAATATATATATACATATATATATATATATATATATATATATATATATATATATATATATATATATATATACATGTATGTATATATATATATATATATATATATATACACATATATATAGTCTATATATATATACATACACACATACATACATCATATATATATATGTATATATATATATATATATATATATATATATATATATATATATATATATATATATATACATAGAGAGAGAGAGAGCAGCGAAGCTGTACAGTCGGGACATTGAGAGAAAATAGTTATATATGTGAGTCTATTACTTCTTCTTACTTTATAATTTGTTACATAGCTCTGATATCGAGTCAATATAATTATTTCGATTGTTTTGTCTCTCATAATCTCAGAACACCACTGGTTAAGGTCGACAACACACACACACTCACATACTTGTGAAAAAATATATGCGTATATATACATGTATATGTATGTGTGCACATATATGTGCGTACCTCTCATTATTGTCTCAAACTTCCACACGGAACTATAGTAACTGTTTTTAAGCAAACACTATAACCACTTTCAGTCAACCTTATCCCCACCCCTCCTCCAACCTCAGTATCCTGTATTAATTTCTCCTCCGCTTTTTTGAGATATTTTTCAATGCTACAAGTGATTTAGTCCTCTTTTTTGACCGATGTATCACGTGATAATCTCTCCCTCCACCTTTCTGAGATTTTCTCGCTTGCTACGAACGTGTCTAGAAAGCGCTCTTTCCCTGAGGAGTTCCCTTGAGAAGCTGGTTTGCCTCACAACAATGTTACACCTCTATGATGTAAACTTGTTGCATACTGACCAACGAAACTGTACAGTCGGGACATTGAGGAAATCTGTGTCTATTACTTCTTCTTACTTTATAATTTGTTATATATATATATATATATATATATATATATATATATATAAGGATAAAAGATGAAATCGAAAATGCAACTGGAGTCATTTTTTAAAAAATATATTTATCTGGTTCCTTTACCGGTTTCGCAGTTGTTGTGCTTTTCAAAAGTAGAATTGAGATGGAAGGTTTGTGGTGGAAACAATCCGAAGAAGACGGTCTGATCGAACCTATATATGAAGTCTGATAGTATGCAGTTATATAACTGCTATAGATCGGACAATATGTCAATATGATCAACTCTTCGAAACGATCGTAAAACAATGATATGAATAGGTAAAATAACGCGACTTTGTTGTTATTATTTTCATTGTTAATTTAATACCTAATATCTGACTCTGTATGTAAGGAATTAACTCAGCGGATCACGGAACCTTTCTATGGATTTCACTGGATTACTCGCCATCAGATTACATTGAGTTCTATCTACGATAGGGACCCTACCCTCTAGGGTAGACCACATTGAATATATATATATATATATATAAATGAAAAGGTTCAGGACCCCGACGGCAGAGCTCAAGCCTTTTTCGACGGCTATTTCTGGACTAAATTCAATATTTAGCGTGGTAATGAAATAGCCGAGCTTTTCAAGGGGTAATTCCATATATGGGCATGCGATAATCCGGTATTTCAAAAGGATTGGTCGAAGTTTCTTTTAAACACAGTTAATTCTTTCATGGCGGTGGGTAGGGGGTGGAGGTGGCTGAAGTTGCCTGTAGAACAATGAGGGAGTGGGTGAAGCCGGTCAAGCGTTAAAAGTAAATTCTATACAGGAAATGTTAAGGAGTGTGGATGAGATAGGTTAGCTAGAAAGCAAGCGGAAAAAAGAATTATACAGGAATCTGAAAATTATAAAATAAAAAATAAAATAGAGTCTAAAACAGCTGCTATATTTTTAGCTGGTGTTGCGTTTGCAGCCAATGTTATATAGAATTCACGGGAGTGGAAGTACTGAGGCTACAAAAGATTCCTGTATAATTCTATTTTCGCTTGCTTTCTAGCTAGCCTATTTCATCCACACTCCTTAGAATTTGCTGTATAGAATTTACTTTTAACGCTTGACCAGCTTCACTCACTCCCTCGTTGTTCTACGGGCAAGTCAGCCACCCCCATCTCTTACCCACCGCCATGAAAGACTTAACTGTGTTTACAAGAAACTTCGACCAATCCTTTTGAAACCCTGATTATCGCATGCCCATATATGGAATTACCCCAATGAAAATTTCGGCTATTTCATTACCACGCTAAAAATTGAATTTAGTCCAGAAATAGCCGTCAAAACGGCTTGAGTTCTGCCGTCGGGGTCCTGAACCTTTTCCTATTACCCACTCCACTATCCAAAGTATCGAGTACTCTGGTGCGTTATGGTCCATCTGGTTCCTTACCACACTTCCGTCATTATATATATATATATATATATATCGTTTCTGAATTTGTTTAGCAAGATTCTTTATCTGAAAACGGATGTTGAAACCGATATTGTTATACTTTGGGAGGGTCATGTTGTCAATAAGAGACTCACGCCCCAGTTGCTTTCACTTCAATTTATTATAAATAAAATTAAAAATTTAAAAATTTATAAATTTTCGGTTGGTTGGTTGGTTCCACAACCGGACGGTTGTTTATATACTGTCAAAGTTCTTTCGTCACACATGCTGTGACCTCTTCAGTGACTCGGGATTCTTTTCTTTGTTTTGTGCCTCTCCTTTGTTCTGTTCTACGCCATGTAGAGAAGAATCCCCATATATATATATATATATATATATATATATGGGGATTATTTTCTTTGCTTTGTGCCTCTCCTTTGTTCTGTCCTACATGGCGTAGGACAGAACAAAGGAGAGGCACAAAACAAAGAAAATAATCCCGAGTCACTGAAGAGGTCACAGCATGTGTGACGAAAGAACTTTGACAGTATATAAACAACCGTCCGGTTGTGGAACCAACCAACCAACCGGAAATTTATAAATTTTTAAATATATATATATATATATATATATATATATATATATATATATATATATATATGTGTGTATATATATATATATATGTATATATATATGTATATATATATATATATATATATATATATATATATATATATATATATATATATATATATATATATATATATATATATATATATATATATATATATATATATATATATATATATATATATATATATATATATATATATATATATATATATGCATGTATGTTTATTGAAAGAGAGAAGAATAACATGGTCAACAGTACAAAAAATGATTTTATTTACAGTCTAACAATTGTTTCACTGATTAAGTTGTCTAAAAATTGCTGAACACTTGGAGCTGCGCCACTCAATTTTAAATACGTTGTTAGCTTAAACAGATCATCAGAAGGAACTGTTATATGTTCAGTATTTACGAATTCAAATTACAGCATCATTAGTAATATTAATAAAGATAGAGAGAGGAAAAAGAAAGGGAGATAGAGAGAGAAAAGAAAGAAAAAGGAGAAAGGAAAAAAGAGAAAGATATAGAGATAAAAGATATAGAGTAAAGAGGATAGAAAGAGAAGAGAAAAGGATAAAGAAAACATAATAAAAGGTAAAGAAAAAGAAGAAAAAAGGGAAAAAAATGATATCAACAATAAATGGATAAATGCTAATAAATAAGTTATATTGAGGATGATACAAAACAATATAAAATATGAAAATAAATAAATAAATAAATAAAATGTTTATTTGTGCGAAGAAAAGTAAACATGGTAATATTATTGAGAGTAGTTGTGGTGTTGATGGATTACCTATAACGATATTTTGTTATCCCTTATATATATATATATATATATATATATATATATATATATATATATATATATATATATATATATATATATATATATATATTTAAAGGTTAAACAAGGTTCAATGAATAAATCAAAGAATGAGTTTTACAATAGATTGGAAGCACTCCACAGATTTGGTTTTCCGGAGTTATTAATATTAATTCAAAATATTAACAAAAGTAGACATTCGTGTGATCAAGTATATTTTATTATACATATTTCAGAGGTACTGAGCTATCTTCAACAGTACGTCCTCATCAGATAAAATAAGATGATGCATGACATACCCTGACTTAGTAGATGGTTAAGATTCAGTCATGGTAGTGAATTACCATGACTGAATCTTAACCATCTACTAAGTCATGCATCATCTTATTTTATCTGATGAGGACGTACTGTTGAAGATAGCTCAGTGCCTCTGAAATATGTATAATAAAATATACTTGATCACACGAATGTCTATTTTTGTTAATATTTTGAATTAATATATATATATATATGAACAATAGAAATTGAATAGAAATTCTCTATGCAAGAAAATGGTATAGTGAGCAGGTGCAGAATCGGCAGTCCACGCAGTAAAAAACGTATACTGGATTATTGTTAACTTTCAGATCTTGACCCTATTTGGCTGAACCCACAAGCTGCAGCCGATTTTATCTTGTAGCAAGAGATTCACCACTTAAAATCAAGTTGACATGTCAACTTCGATAAAAAAAAACATTTTATGTGTATTATGTGACCCATACATATATAGCTTTAGAAGGCAGATAGATAGATAGATTTCTTTATTTACCATAAAGGCATAAAAAGAAGGGACAAATACAAAGGTGGAGTTTACATATAATCGAGTAAAAAGGGTGTAACATGAAAATAATCGAAGATAACCTCAAAAGGGAGGGGACGTGATGGGGGTTGCACACACCCCCGAAAAAGTGTGCAATCCTTTGCCCGGGGAGCACATGGAGAAGGTGCTCCCCTCTCCTTTACTTCTTTACCTACAGGATGGTATACAGAGAAGGCCCATTTACACGAGCCATTCTCGACACTATCACCCACCTTTCATAAAACTGCCTGTGGCCAAGCACCTCTCTCTCCATTCTTATCCTTCTTCTGAAGTGATATCGGAAGAAGTAGACCAGACTATGGCCAGAGAGGAAGTTGCCTGACCTCAGACCTTTCAATCGTGTCCACCAAACAACCTCTTTCAACATGGCTATTACGCACAGAAAAACCGCCTTTGCTTCCTTTGTGAAGAGGGGAGGCGGTTTGATTGTCATCACGGACTCGGCGGTCAATTTAATCGGCGCCACCCGCGACAGCAGTCGTTCGGCGTAGCCCCACAGATCAGCCACGCCCGGACATTGCACCAATGCGTGCGCAACGGTTTCTTCGTGACGCACGCATCTAGGGCAAATCTTTTTTGAGGGATCCCTGCCCGGGCGCCCGTGTCTGTAGAGCCTCTCTCGAACGGGTAGAGCCCCCCGGTAGCACTGCCAGGCCAGTGACTTCTGGAAGTTGTCCATTGGTCCTGGGCCGAAAGTCCTACCGAACAGGCTGGCCAGTTCGTCTTCTTCCATGTCCAGCGACTCTCCAAGGGTGTCATCGCCCCTGCTAGCCACCAGCCCTCTATAGAATGCTGAGGTGGATTCTCCACCGATGGCCTGGCCCACTTGCCAGAGAGCCCTGAGCGCCTGAGCACACTCAGTGTGCCAGTCTCCCAGTTTTCCGGATCTTTGCTTGACCCAGGACTGTAGCTCGGTGAGCGAGACGAGTCTCGGAAAGGCTCGTTTCACGAACGGAGCCCACACCGGTTGACCAGTGAGGAATACCTGTAGGTGCCGTAGCCTTAATGCGTGCCTACGCATCATCAACCACGGCATCCCCAGCCCTCCTTTCGAAGGTTGTTGGCAGCAGATGGATCTTCTCACCATAGGAGGGCGCTTCTTCCAAAGAAATTGGAAGAGCATGCGTTCCATGGTGGTGAGTGTTTCCTTAGGGCAAGGCACGACAGTCAGGCGGTAGTAAGTGACGGACGCTATGTAAATGTTCGCCACCTCCGCCCGGCCTTTTAGGGACAGCTTACACTTGACCCATTTCTGGGTTAGTGCAAACACCTTGTTCGTAACCTCGTTCCAGTTCTTTTCCACCTGGAGGTCCGGTCCAAACCAGACCCCAAGCAACTTTACCGGGCCCTCCGTCCAGTGTCCGACGACACCGTCAGGAGGCATCGGTCTGCCTCTCCACATTCCGAGTTGCAGCCCGATGGATTTTTCCCGGTTCAGTTTCGCTCCTGACAACTTTTCGTACTCCTCCAGTAAGGTACCGATCGCCTCGATCTCCGAGTCGGTTGATACCATTACTGTTACGTCATCGGCGTAGGCCGACACCGCTTTGCTCAATCCTGGTTCCAGGGGGATACCCTGCAACAACTCCAACTTCCTCAGTAAAGGCTCGAGAGTCAATACGTACAGAAGGGAGGAGAGAGGGCACCCCTGTCGAATGGATCGTGTGATTTCGAACGGCTTCGAAAGGTAGCCGTTCACCTTGATCCTAGAACAGATGTGGTTGCTATGTAGGGCAGTGATCCAGCCTCTGAAAACAGGACCGAACCCAGCCGCCGCTAGCACCGCATCCAGGTAACCATGGTCGACCCTATCGAAGGCCTTAGACTGATCTAAGTTGATCAGGGCCCCACCGAAGCCGGGTTTGTTGCCAACCCTCTCTATGATGTATCGCATGAGGTGGAGGTTATCGTGAATGGACCTGGATGGGATAGCACATGTCTGCGCATCTCCCACCAGGCCACCCACGACAAGCGCCAACCTCTTTGCTAACACCTTGGCCAAAATCTTTAACTCTGTGTTTAGCAAGGTTATGGGCCGAAAATTATTTATATTATCCCCCTTGTTCTCGTCCTTCCTCACCAGCGTGACTACGCCCTTGGCTACAGAACAAGGAATTCTCCCGTTCTGCTGCCAATTGCAGTAGACCGCTTCGAGGAGTTCGGAGAAGAAGACCGGCATTGCTAAATAAAGTTCGTAAGGTATACCATCGAGACCTGGAGATTTGCGTCTGCTGCATTGGCTCAGCGCATCTCCGATCTCATCAGCCGAGATTGGTCCCTCGCAGGACTCTGCCTCTTCGTTCGAGAGACGCGGCAGGCCGTCGAGGTATGGACCGAAATCCACGCCCCCGCCCGGACCCTCGCCTCCCCCGAACAATCGGGCAAAGTGCCTTTGAAAGGCCTCGCACATCTGCTTAGGCTCCCGGATCACCCGTCCATCTTCGTCTTGCAACGACCGGATGGTGGATCGATTTCCACTCTTAGCTTCTGTCACGCGGGCCCATCCAACGGCTTTGGCCCCCTCATTACCTAGAGCACGTATTTTACTTCGAATGACGCAGCCTTCGTGCTTTGCATCGAAAAACTGGTTCAAGGCCGTCCTCGATGCCAGCACTCTGGCCACATCTTCGCTCTTGATTGCCTCTTCTAATTTACCTGTTAATTCTTTCTCGTTTCTATTCCTATCGGCAGCTAACATCTTGCTATAACTTATTGATTCTGTTCTAATCTCTCTTTTGAGAGATGCCCACCATCGGTTGTTGACGATTGCACCCATCAACCTCTCCTTAACTAATCTGCTAATCCGGTTTCTGTAAGTCTCTTTTGCCGGTAAAGACAAATTAAGTTTCCAGTAACCGGGACCCTGTCTATGTGTTTTCTCGAGATTGACCACGCAGGTCACTAATTTGTGATCCGTGTAGCCAACCGTGCGCATTTCTGGACAGCTTAATATGTCCCTATCCTTACTTCTAACTAAGAATCTATCTAAGTACGATCTAGATTGACCACTGTGGTTTCTCCAAGTCCAGGTAGGCACAGTTGGAAAATCTAATCGATATCTATCGACCAAGTTAAAACGGTCGAGTAACCCCTTGAGGCTGTTACACCCCCCTCTATTAGGACATGCTCCTGCATAGTCCCAACGTGCATCCAGGATGTCATTCCAATCCCCCGCTAGAAGCAGGGAACGCGACGTTCGCAGAAAAGTCTCCAAACGCTGGAAGAAGTCGGGCGGTTCAGCTCCGAAAGGGGAGTAGACGGCGACCAGTCTCAAGGCCGCACTTTCACTACTGCCAACGTCTAGCACCAACAAACGACCCTCCGGGTCCGAGTGCACAACCTGTACGGCAAGACCCAGGTGTTTTTACAGCAGTACGACAACCCCACCCCCCACCTCCAGGTTGACAGAGAGATGCATGCACCTCAAAGTTATCGAAGGTGGGGGCCAGCTGCCGCACGACGCTGATTCGAGTCTCACAGATAACCATTACATTTATACTACATGACCTGAGGTCATTTAGAAGCTTTGCTTGCTTCCAAGTTGAGCCCAGGCCACGTGCATTCAAACATCCTACTCTTAACACATCCATGTGGGCGGCAGAGCCAAAGGAGAGTGTAGAGACCTACCTTTCCGCTTCCCGGGGTTCGGGTTGCACGACTTCCATGGGGTCGGGGGTGTTGGGTGAAGGGGTGTCTTGTGGTGGTGTGGGGTCGTCAGTGTGTGGTGGGGTTGGGGTGTTTGGAGTTGTGTTGGGGAGGGGAAGGGGAGGGGGAAAGCTTTTTAGTAGGACGCGGTTTATGGGTTTGACAGAGGGTGGTCCTACGTCCTCCTTAAAATCCTTTTTTAGTTTTTGGTAGAGGTTCATTGGGATCTTTATTAGTTTTAAATGTGGGTAGTTTTCTGACGAAACAAAGTTTACACCTTCGGTTTGTACCGAAGGATTATTGTATATGAGCTCATTTAATTTATTATTGTTTCTGTTGATGTAAGTATAGTGTAATGTCTTTTTTTCCGATGGTGTGAGTGTTTCGAAGAGGGGAGGGGCAGGTTTGGTTTTGTTTGTTGCTGGAGGGGTGTTTTCTGTTTTGTTGGATTGTGTTGAGATTTGGGTGGGGGTTGTTTGTCCTTGTGTGTTTTGCACATGTTTTCTTTTTTTCCTTTTAATCTGTCTGAAGGACTCCGTTTCTTCCTCCGAATTCGTTGGGTTATCTTCAGTGTTGGAGGGAAGAGGTATGTTTGCTGGTAATGTTTCCGTGTTGGTTTTCTTTGTGGGGGAGATGGATGTCACTATGTTAGACTGTGTTGTGTGTTGTGTCTGCGGTGGTTGTGTTGTTTTATTGAGTGAGAGGTTGGGTGGGCCTGTATTTTGTTTTGGGGTAATGTGTTGTGACTGTTTGTGTTGTGGTGGTGTTGTGGTTTTACTGAGGGACGGGTTGGGTGGGACTGAGTTTTGTTGTTTGTTTATCTGTTGTGGTGGTGGTGGTGGAGCTGGTGTTGGTAGCAGGGTTTTCTTTTTGTTGAGTTGGGGACAAGCGGCCTTCAGGTGCCCTCTGCCTGCACAGATATGGCAGGACGGCCTTCTCCCCTCCACGCTAATGTTTATATACCCGTGGTCCTCTAATAGGATTCTGTCGGGTATTTGGGCGATGCGTTCAGGCTTCATTTGTACTACCAGCTCTATACCTGTTCCACTGAACGCATTGCCTGTGGTTTTCCCAATGGAAATCACGTTGTCATTCACTGGATCGATGAAGCCAGCTATGAGCCAGCAGTAGTCCACATCTGGCATCATTGCATCCAGCCATATGCGTTGAGTTCTTTTCCCCATATAAGATGGATAAAAGGTGAAATTTTTCGAACGAATCGGTGACAAAGCACATTTTTTTGCCGCCGATTCGTTCTTCATGATAATTGCTAGGCTTCCATACAGTCTGTCTTTTCTTATGAAAGTGGTTTCATTAAGTACTTCTGTGAGTACTGTTTTAATATCTGCTTGAGAAGGCTGTTCAGGTTTTTTTGTACTGTTGTTGATGGTCCGAAACTTGACCGTTCGGCTTTCAATGTCTTTCGTGAATTCTTGAGGCATTTTTACCGATAAAATACCATTCTCTCCTTCACTTATGTATTGTTTGGCGTCCGTGATCCTTCGTACCACATCTGAAATGTTTTCCGCTATATAAGTCAAAGATTTCTTTGTTTTCTGTGCAAATGAAATCTTGTCGTCTGCTTTGTTTTCTGATATGGTGTTATTTTCAACTGTTATTTTTGTGTTTGTTGTGTCTTTGTTTGTGTTATTAGTATTGTCATGCAATTTTTCAAATTTTTTTTTTTCGTTGTTGGAATCCAAGTCCAGATTTGTGTTTTCGTCATTTAATTTTTTCTCCGCAGATTCGTCTGTTTTTATTTTAATTTTTTCTTCCTTCTCTATGACGTTAGTTGGGAAGGAAGGGAGGACTAAAGCGTGCGAGCTTACAACTCTTACCGCTGTCCCCCCACCACTATTTTCGTTCGCTGCGTTTAACATTTCTGTTAGACGATTGAAATTTTTTACACAAAATTTTTTAAAACAGGTTTTTCACCTCTAGGAGGGGTAAAGATGAGCTGACCCACCGCCTGACAGTTCAGACGGAGGGTCAAGCTACACAATTGTATCAAAATTAAGTTTAAACTCACAAAATTTCCTCAATAAATTTGAACAAAACTTCTGTGCGAAGTGAATGACATCCACACTGTAGAACAGACGACAGCTAGATTAGAAGGCAGATAGATAGATAGATAGATAGATAGATAGATAGATAGATTTATTTATTTGCCACAAGGGCGCACATGAAAAGGGTACAAAACAAGGACACATGCCGGGGATTTTACATATAATCATTTAAAAATATGAAACAAAGAAATATAACAATCGAAATCCCCAATAGGGGGCGGTGCTACAAATGGGTTGTTTAATACCCCGTCGATACAACAACCCTCAACTGAAGGAGTGTGTTGTGCAAGTGCACCTTTCTTCCTTTTGCTCTCTTCTTCAACCTACAGGTTTATATACAGAGAAGGCCCAATCAGTCGGGCCATTTTTGCCACATTTACTGGGGTGCAGTGCCTCTTTCTCCACTCTGATTCTCCTTCTGAAGTAGTACCTAAAGAAGGGAATGAGTTGTTGTCCGGAGAGAAAGGCATCTTAGATAGATAGATAGATATATTTCTTTATTTGCTACGAGGGCACACAAGAAAAAGGGACAATACAAAGACACATGCCAGTGATTTTACATACATTCGTGTAAAAATATTGAAGCAAGCAATTATAACAATTGAAATCCCCAATAGGGGGGAGGCGTCACAAATGGGATGTTTAATACCCCGTCATAGGTAGGTAGGTATACATTTTTCACGTTATTGATGTCGTTGGTCACCCACTGACTAGACAGTTGTTTTTGAGGCACTAAGCCGACGGTTACAAGGTTGTCGTCGTTGTTGCTGTTGATGTCCAGTCGTATCGTAGTTTTTATTGCTGGGTTGAATCTAATTGGCAAGAATCATTTAAAATTCTAATTTATTAAGAGCTATAACGCTTTTTATAACTCTTAATAGGATAAAGCAACTTACCGGTTTCGTTGAGCAGGACGTAATCAATTGAGCTGTTTACCACTAATACTTAGTTGATGTGAGTTTGTCCCCAAGATAAATCAATCCAATACGGGTAATCAATGGGATTTTGAATATACAGCTTCATAGAAAAATAAGGTACATTTACTGATAGTCAATGATTTATTTAGTTGATACCGAAAAGTCTCTCAAGATTTTTTCTGAATGCAAATGTTGAGTACTATCGAGCCGTGTGTAATAATGGATTATGTAATTATTGTTTCTACTTTAGGCACAAGGCCAGCAATTTGAAGAGGCGGAGAAAGTCAATTAAATCGACCCCAGGATGAAAGGCAAAGCTAACGATTACGTAACACATTGAAATACGTGAAAACTTTTCGGTAATTAAAAAATGAGTCATTGAAGATAAATAAATGTGTTAGAATTTCAATAGATTCAAATTGCGTTTTGGCCGACTTCATAATATTATTAAAATGAATGGTATTCTTTTTTTAATTATTCCTCTAAAAGCAAGAAATGTAGGTCCAGATTTAAACCATTTTTTGAAGTGAGAGTCATCAACAATGTATTTTCTTTACTGGGGTTTCAGTAATTTAAATAAAGCAATGAGAATATTAAAACTTCTGCAAGTTGACACATCCAGCTGAAGAGAAAACTTACGCTATTGATGTTCTGAAGTCATCGTCTGTTTAAACATCTGCAGTCAAAGAAATACGGCGTTTCACTCTATGGCTTCTTTTACAGCTGCTATAATAATATCCTCTCCAACTGTATGTGGTGTTTTTATCCTGGGTTAAAGGAGATATTGTAAGGGGACTTTATTTATCCTTAAGAAAATACATTGAGATTGAACGTTTTCTTAAACTTCCACTTAATATCATTAAAAAATTGAAAATATTTGTTATATTTAATTTATCATTTGAATACGGTCTTTCATCTTTAAAGATCTAATCGCGTCGCTTCTAACTATCTTTTTAGATAATCATTTTATAATAAAATATGTGCTATTGTCTCATTAGTGATCTACGAATAATGCCGACATACTCCAATATTTGTATGTATGTGTTACACCTGTACACACAGGTTTCCGTAGGTTATAACAATGATTTTATTTTTCACGCTGGTTTATTCCGGTTAATACTCAGTTCTCCTTTTATTGCAGAGGAAGTTGGCTGAATCAGTAGAGCATAATAAAAAGGACTTTGAGGAATTTGCTCCGGTCTTCTACGTTTCAAATTCAAATCCCGCCGTTGGCAAATATTATATGCATATTAAGCTCACATCTCTAATACCAATATGTACTCTGATAGCTACTTCTCAACCTGGACATTGAGGACTTCAGCGTTTGTGACCCGTTCGGTTCACTGTATATCCAAAATGCATCTCGGGCTACGATGATGGAAGACATTGAGAGCCATGTCTCGCTGCTGTAAAGTAGTGTGCTGAGGACATACGCTTTGTAGACAGCAATCTTTGTGTACGTAGTTAGTTTTCTTTTCTCACACTCTTTTCTTCAGCCTGGCAAATATGGAGGTTGCTCGTCAAACTCACCTGCTGATCTTGAGTTCTGTAGATGGTAGAACTAAGGTATATGAATTCGTGGACTACTTCCTGTTCGTAGCTGATGGTGGTAGTAAAGGGTGCTTGACACCTTGGCCAAGTACGTTGGCTTTCTTCAAACTAATGACCTGGTTGAATTCCTGGCAGGCCCTCGAGAGATTGTCCATGGGGCGCAGCATTTATTCCTCAACGTGCGTTGATAATACTGCGTTATCAGCAAACAGAATTTCTCTGATGGGGACCTGACGAACCCCGGATTTCGCTTCAGCCTTAACAGACTGAACAATTTCCCATCTGATCTGGTTTGGAGGTAGACACCATCAGTTGACATTCCAAATGCGTGTTTCAGCATTACTGCGAAAAAGATGTCAAACAGAGTGGGGGCTAGCACACAGCTCTGCTTCACAGTTGCATACGCTAAATGCCTCCGAAGAAGAGCAATCAAATTGAATGACACTTTTCGTATCTGCATGAAACGATTGGACTATCCTGAGAAGACTTGAGGACAGCCAATCTTGGCAAGGGTTTTGAACAGGCCGTCTCTACTAACTGGGTCGAATGCTTTCGGGAAGGAAGTCGATGAAGGTGATGTAGAGTGGTTGCCTTTGCACTCGGAACTTCTCCTTTAGGTGTCGAAGGGAAAAGATTATATCGATAGAGGGGCGTTCTGACCTGAAACCACGCTGAAATTCGGGGTGTATCCTCTCAGCGATTATTTGCAGTCTGTTCAGGATCATGCAGACAAAGACCTTCCTAACGATGCTTAGCAGCGAGATGTTATTGCATTCGCTTCTTCCCCTTTACTCTTATAGAGGGTGACAATGTTGCAGTCTTTCGTGTCTTGCAGGAGTGTTCCCTCCTCCCCGCCTTGACACAGTAGTTTCAACATGTGGCTGATGACATCTTGGGGGATGCCGTCCGATCCTGGTGTCTTCCCTGCAAGCAAGCCATCAATGGTTCTGCTCAGTTCTTCAGCAGTTGTCAATCTTCCATGACAGATTGGTGTTCCACGGTGTCTAGCACATTGTCCAAGATGCTGTTTTCCTTGGCGTAGAATTTGGACTAATGTTCCACCCATCTCTCTAATTTCTCTCTTTTGCCTTTGATGACCTCGCCTGTTCTGAATTTGAGTGAAGCAATCTTCTTCTGAGTTGAGTTAGGTCAATGACCTTCTTGATGCCCTCATACATTATGCGAATGTTACCTGTGTCAAATGACAGCTGCATACCTTCGAATATTTGTAACCAATAGTCATTTTCACAGCATCTCGCTTCATTTTTAGTTGGAGTTTGAGATTGCAGCAAACCAGTGAGTGATCTGTGTCACTCCGATTTCACACTTTAGATGGGCCTGTCAACTTTGTCAGTGCATATGCCGCAACCCTCTATTCCACACAAAACGAAAAAGATAGTTTTACGATCAGCTTTCAAGAAAAATACAGGCGATCCCAAATGAAAATAGCTGGTGCTACTAGGTGATTTCAACGCCAGGGTGGGATCGGACCACGACTCCTGGACAAGGTATCTGGGGCGGAATGGGGTCGGTAATATGAATGACAATGAGCAACGACTGCTTGAGCACTATGTGCTCCTGGTACTATATGTCACCAAAACCTATTTCTTGGCACAAATTTTCCTGGCGTCATCCTCGCTCAGGACACGACCACCAGCTAGATCAGATCCTCACAAAACGCAAATACCTGAGAGACGTGCTGCTGATTCGGTCCTCGCAGAGTGTGATATATATATATATATATATATATATATATATATATATATATATATATATATATATATATATATGAAAATATGAGAAGGTCGGATTCCAATAGCAAAATATGCAATTATGTATTGAACCGTTCATGTACCAGCAACGAGATACCACATATATGACGGAGGACACACATAACGTCGAATGCTTTTGCTTAACGGTCTGGTAAACGCAATGACTGGACCTAAATCTCAGCTAAATATTTGTTAAACCATGCAAATTGAATGGTATATATATATGGGGAGGAGAAGGAAGGACGGACCCTTAAATGTGTTTTCCGTGCTATTTCCAATTTCACCTTTTCTCTATAACCACTTTATGTATAGAACCTTACTTCCCTTTTCATATATATATGTGTGTGTGTGTGTGTGTGTGTGTGTGTGTGTGTGTGTGTGTGTGTGTGTGTGTGTGTGTGTGTGTGTGTGTGTGTGTGTGTGTGTATATGAGTATGTGTGTGTGTTTGTATGTGTTTGCACATCTATATAAGAATCTGATTTTCTATCGATTAATAGTTTTGATACACGCAAAAAGAAACCGCGTTTTATTATAGTCTTCTCTGTATCCGTTAATATCAACCATCTTGATATATCGATTTCTCCTCTTCGAACTTGTTTGTTTGAACAAATTAACGAGATGTTGTCGATAAAAGGTTAACCTTTTCTACCAATATCTAGTAGACGCATTTCTTTGCAGTGCATTCCAACCTTTTAGTTTACTAAGAACATCGTTATTTATACTGTAAAGTTTCAGGTTTAGTTTTAAGATAATAATAATAATGATGATGATGGTAATAATAATAATAATAATAATAACAGCAACAAAAACAACAACAACAACAACAACAACAATAATAATAATAATAATAATAATAATAATAATAATAATAATAATGATTTCTTTATTAACCACAGGGTTTACATAAAGTAGACATTAAGGACAGTGCAGGACAATACAGGACGGTACAAATGGGCATTTCTGCGTATAAAAAACAAAAACAGAGGATTTAACAAAAAATAACAATGAAAAATTCCCCAATAGGGGGAGACTTCGGAGGGACATTTGTTGAGAAAGCCCAGTAAAGGGCCACAGTGACCCTGACCACCAAGGCAAGTGCCCTCTCCCAGTTTTCCACCTTTAATTTACAGATATATACTCAGAGTAGGCCCATTCACTCGGGCCATTCTTGCTTCTCTCACCCATCTTTCAACAAAATGCTGGGAAGAGAGCACTTTCCTCTCTACTCTGATTTTCCTTTTCAAATGAAACTTGAAAAAGTCAATCAGAGCATCACCGAAGAGGTAAGTGCTCGTCTTCAGCCCTTTCAAACGTGTCCACCACACTATCTCTTTCGCCCTGGCCACCAGACAGATAAAAACTGCCTGCCCTTCCCGGCTAAAGGAGAAGGGCGGGGCAATCCTCACGATGGACGCAGAAGATAGCCGGATCCGTCCTACACGCGACAGCAGGTGTTCGACATAAACCCACAAGTCAGCGATGCTCGGACACTGGACGAGTGCGTGCAGGACGGTTTCGTCGCCCTGCGCGCATCTCGGACATGCCCGGCTGACGGCACCTCCATGCCTGTAGAGTTTATCCCGAACTGGCAAAGCTCCTCGGTAGCACTACCAGGCCAGAGATTTCTGGAAGTTGTCCATAGACCCTGGCCCGAAAGTTCTTCCGAAGAGATTGGCTAGTTGATTTTCGTCGACGCCTAGAGTTTCCCCAAGTACGTCGTCGTTCTTCCACTCCACTAATCCTCTATAGAACGCCGAGGTAGTGTTTCCACCGATCACATTGCCCGATTGGTCGAGGGCTGTGAGCGCCTGAAGACATTCCAGTCTCCAGGCGCTCCCTCTCGATCTTCGCTTGGCCCAGGACTGCAGCTCCGTCAAGGAAACGAGCTGGGGAAATACGTGTCTAACAAACGGCGACCACACCTGATCACCGTCGAGGAAGAGGTAGAGATGTCGTAGCCTGAGCGCGTGCCTGCGGATCATCAGCCACGGCATGCCCAGCCCTCCACGTAGGTAGCGGGTGTTGACAACAGATGGACCGCCTGACCATCGGAGCACGTCCCTTCCACAAAAAGCGAAAGAGCAAACGCTCCAGCGCAGTCAGGCGAGGCTTAGGACAAGGTACGACGGTCAGGCGGTAGCAGATGACAGACGCGATGTACGCGTTAGCCACCTCCGCTCGACCTTTCAGGGATAGCTTCCTCTCCGCCCATTTCACCTCGTCCCAGTTTTTGTCCGTCTGGAGGTCCGGACCGAACCAGACCCCTAGCAATTTAACCGGTCCGTCCATCCACCGTCCGACGACGCTTTTGGACGGCATGGACCTGCTTCTCCAGGTGCCGAGCTGCAGGCCCACTGACTTTTCCTGGTTGATCATTGCTCCTGTCACCGCTTCGTATTCTCTTAGTGTAGTGCCGATCACCTCGATGTGTTTGGCGTTCGACACCACTACGGTGACATCGTCCGCATATGCTGACACGGATCTTCCGCATCCTAGTTCGCACCGGACCCCCCTCAACGTCTCCAATTTGTGCAGTAATGGCTCGAGAGTCAATACGTACAAGAGGGACGAGAGGGGACATCCTTTGCGGACCGAGCGCATGATGTTGAACGGTTCCGACAGGTGACCGTTCACTCTCACCACAGAGCAGATGTCGCTGTGCATGGCAGCGATCCAGCCTCTGAAGACGGGCCCAAAGCCAGCCGCCCTCAGGGCCAATTTCGCCGCAAGCACGTCGGTCGCAATGCCTTTGCTAAGCGCCTCGTCTAATTTTCTAACTAGTTCTCCCGCTGCTCTATTTTTCTCTATTGCTAAAGCCTCACTAAACCTAATCGATTCTATTCTAATCGCGCTTTTCAGAGCAAACCACCACTTGTTGTTGACGATGGCCCCCGTCAACGCCCGCTTAACTAGTTCGCTAATCCGGTCTCTGTAGGGCTTGCGCGCTGGTAAGGACGCGTTTAGCTTCCAGTAGCGGATCCTCGTCTATGAAGCCTATCTAAGTCAAGCACACAGATCACGAATTTGTGGTCCGTGTAGCTGACTATCTTGAATTGTGGACAGCCTATGCTAGACCTATCTATTTCCCTACAAAATACTCTATCTAGATATGATCTGGATGACCCTATGCGATTTGTCCAAGTCCACATTGGCACATTCGGGAAATCCAATCGGTACCTGTCAGACAGTTCAAAACGCCTGAGCAGGTTGGTGAGGTTCTTGCACCCTCCACCCCTATCCGCTAATCCCACACAGCCCCAGCGTGCATCTAAGATCCCGTTCCAGTCTCCCACTAACACTAAAGAGCGGGACGTTCCAAGAAAGGTCTCCAGACGCCGGAAGAAATCAGGCCGCCCTGATCCTGTCGGGGCATAGACGGCCACTAGCCTGAGAGCTTGCCCGTCTCCGCTGGTCACGTCCAGCACCACCAACTTACCCTCTGGGTCCAGGAAGATGGCCCGTATGGCGAGATCCAAACCTCTCCGAAAAAGCACAGCAACTCCTCCCCCCGATTCAGGACGGCTGGGAGATGCGTACACATCGTAGCCGCCGAAGATCGGTGCGAAGGCCCGTGCCTCGGAGATTCTGGTCTCGCTGATGGCCACTACATCTATGTTTAGTGGCCTGAGGTCGTTGAGCAGGTCACCCTGCTTCTATGATGACCCCAAGCCACGCGCATTTATGCTGCCTATTCTGAGTGAGGTCATGTTTAAAATAGAGTGGAAAAGAAGGGAAAGACCACTTACCGTACTTTTCGTAGAGGAGGGATGGTTTTTCCATCCCTTTTCACTTGATCGTCTGGTGAAGGGACCGTTGAATCGTCCCTTCGGCTGGTCGTCGGCTCTTTTATGAGTATGTCCGAATTGTTCGGTTGATAGTTCCTCCTAGGTCTCTGAAATCACCAACTGCGTTGGGGAATTTCGTTTTGATGTTTGTGTATTTTTTTCTGTGCTATTTTTAGCAGTCTTATGTTAATTGGCGTTTTGATTGGTGCTGGTATTATGTAGTCGTGTTGTGAAATGTCTGTGTGTTCAATTATGTAAGTCATTAGTTTCTTGCTGTGTGTATTTATTGCCGTGCATTTGTTTTTCTGGGGGTGGGGTGTGGTTCTGCTATTTTCTTGTCGTTGTTGCTGGGTGTGTGTGTTTTGTTGTTGTGTTTGCGATGTTCGTGCTTGTGGTGGTGGTGTTGAAGGTGTTGTTGGCGGTGGGGTTGTCGCCGGTGGTGATGGTGGTGCTAGTGTGGGTGGTGATGGTGGTGCTAGTGTGGGTGGTGATGGTGTTGGTGGTGTTGCTGCTGTGAGTCTCTTTGCAGTAGACTTTACCCTTTTTTCATTTCTTTCCTCCCTTTTCAAAGGCGACGATGCGCTGCTTCTGCGTTTGTGCCTTCTTACGATCTTTTGCCATCCCTCTCCCACCTCATACTCCATGTCTGATTCTGTGAGGTCGGGGAGGGGTACCAGCTCCACTCTTTCACTTGTTGTTGTTGGTGATGTTTGCACTGGAGTCTCTGTTGCAGCTGCATTTGGTATTGCTGTTGTTGTTGTTAATACTTCCACTGCTGCTGCTGTTTTTGATTTCCATGGCGTGGGTATGGGTGCCACGGACCTATCGTTCCTGGTTGCCGCTTGTCCTGTTGCTGGTAGCCGTGGAGCCGGTTTCGGAAGGAGGGGGGTTTTCTCCTTTCTCAGTGTCTTCTCGTTGCAGAAGGCCCTGAGGTGAGTCTTCGATCCACAGCGAAAGCATTTCGGGCGTTTGCCCTCAACACTTATGGGCAGTTGAGTGCTGTTATCGAAGTCTATCACATCCGGGATAGCTTCGATGCACTCCTGGTTGGTTTGGATTAACATCTCAATGGAGGTACCGACCCAATCTTCTCTTACTTTTTTCTGTACTTGCAGTACAGTTGTTTTGTCCTCGATTCCGACGAGGACAGACGCGGCCAGCCAAGAAGGGGCCATCCCGGGGGGGGGGGGGGGGGTCAGTTTGACCCTCACAATTTTTTGCCCGCAGTAGGAGGGCACCAACACCATTTCCTCGCTCCTTAGGGTCACTACGGATTGAGCCTTTGCCTCCTGGGGTGTGGAAAAAAGTACGTCTACGGTGGCATATTTCTTGCCTCGGGTGATGTGCGTTTTCCGCTGCCACACAGACCCCAAGGCTTTTTGTATTTGGGCCTCTGTCGCTCTTTCAACCCTACGGGTTTTTGTACTTACTGTACGGTACGGGACCGTACAGTGCTGTTGGGTTTCGAAAAATGTTTCCGCTGCCTTGCAGATTGCTCGGTGTCCAGTTTTTGTCACCATCTTCTTCGCTTCCTCTAATTCCTCATTTGTTATGAGGATTGTTTCCAGGTTCTTCGCGATACCTGCAAACGAGATTGGTTTTTCTTTGCTGCTGTTGTTGTTGTTGTTGTTGTCGTCAGAGCTGCTGTTACTTTTGTTGTTGCTGCAGGTACTACGACTACTGCCGCCGCCGCTGTTGCTGTGGTTGTTATTGTTGTTGCTGCTGCTAATGCTGTTGTTGTTTATGCTGCTGCTGATGCTGTTGCGGCTGCTACTGTTGTTTTCATTGTCACTGTTGCTGTTGTTATTACGGCTGCTACTGCTATTATTCCTGACGTCAGACGAATGAAATGGGTTTTCGTATTTCCCGCACACCTGTTTCGTCGTTGTCGTCGTCGTCGTGGAGAAATCTTGCACGCTTTGCACGAGACTTTTCTTTTCTGTCGTCGCTTGCGAAAGAGAAGGGAGGGAGAGAGACACATTTAAAGAAGGGAGGGAGAGAGACAATCTTCTCTCTGCTGTAGTGACGATTGGGGAAGAAGAAGACGGAATGAGTGGGAGTGACCTATGACAATTCTTTTTCGTAGCCATGTTGTTTTTTTTTTTGTTTAAAATAATATTGGGCACAAAACCCCAATAAGCAGTTATTTAACCCCGAAGGGCCAAATAACGGGCAGAAAGACCCCTCTCACGAGGAGGAGGGTGTTTTTGTCTACAATTTGGTTAAAGTTTTAAACAATTTACAATTGTTATAGCGTTCAAAATTTACAATACCTTACAGAGCCGAGCCTCCGTCAACCGTAGCATTCAATAATAATAATAATAATAATAATAATAATGCTTTCTTTATTAACCACAAGGGTTTACACAAAGTAGACATTAAGGACAGTACAATACAGGACGGTGCAAAAGGGCATTTCTGCGTGTTTAAAAAAAAAACAGAGGATGTAATAATAGAACAATGAAAAAATTCCCTAACAGGGGGGAGACTTCCGAGGGACATTCGTGGAAAGCCCATTAAAAAGCCACAGTGACTCTGACCACCAGGGCAAGTGCCCTCTCCCAGTTCTCCAACTATAGTGGTGTTACCAACTATAGACCTATCACATGTCTGTCCGTAATGTGGAAACTGTTGACAAGCATTGTGCCTGACGAAATCTACCATCACCTGCACACAAACAACTTGTTACCGGACGAAAAGAAAGGATGCCGAAAGAGGTCCCATGGTACAAAGGACCAGTTACTTATTGATAAGATGGTAATGAGGAATTGCAAGAGGAGACACACTGGTCTTGCCATGGGATGGATAGACTACAAAAAGGCATTTGACATGGTGCCTCATTCTTGGATCACCAAAAGCCTAGAGATCTTCAGGGTGGCAGATAACATCAGACAGTTGTTGAGCACAAGTATGAAGTCCTAGAAAACAGAGTTAACATCAGCTGGAGAATCCTTGGGAGGCGTGAAGTTCAAGAGAGGTATCTTCCAGGGAGATAGTCTGTTCCCTCTGTTGTTTGTCCTTGCCCTGATCCTCCTGACCATTATACTGCGAAAAGTGAGAGCAGGATACAAGTTGGGAAAGGGAGAGCTTACCATCAATCACCTCCTCTTCATGGACGATCTTAAGCTCTTCGGGAAGAGTCAGAAGGAGTTGGATGTGCTTGTTGACACTGTCCGTATTTTCAGCAATGATATATGTATGCAATTTGGTATTAGTAAGTGTGGAGTCCTAGTTATGAAGAGTGGTAAATTGAGCAGAGCAACGGAATCCAGGAACCAACAGGTGAGATGATAAAGGAAATTGATACTGAAGAAGGATACAAATATTTGGGTGTTCTGGAGGCTGATGACATCAAGAACAGAAAAATGAAGGAATTGATAAGATCTGAATACATTCGGAGAGTAAGGAACATACGAAAGTCACATCTGAACAGTAGGAATGTCATAAGTGCAGTGAATTCCCAAGCTGTGTCTATTATTAGGTACAGATGGAATGTTGCTGAACAAAAAGAAATAGATAGGAAGACTATGTTCCACAAGAGGAGTGATGTCGATAGACTCTACTTAAGGAGATCTGAAGGTGGAAAGGGTCTTATCAGCATAGCGGACTGTGTTCAGATGGAGAAAAACAACCTACACAAATACGTGACTGATAGTAAGGGACCAATGCTCAGAATTGTACTGAAGGAGAGGACAATAGACCAGGGGATGTCCAAGGAGGAAATAACAAGGAGAAAGAGCAGCCTTCATGAAAAATCCCTTCATAGTACCTTCTTTGAGAAAACGGAATTCAGAGATCCACAGACATGGAACTGGTTGAAAAGAGGAGACCTTAAAAAGGCTACAGAAGGAATGCTAATGGCTGCGCAAGAGCAGGCCCTCAAAACCAAGTGGCTGAAACACCATATTTACAAGGAGGACGTTAGCCCACTGTGCAGGATCTGTGGAGAGAGGGAGGAGACTGTGGCTTACATTGTATCCGAGTGTAAACACCTAGCCCAGACTCACTATAAAGGCTGGAGACATGATGTGACGGGCAGGGTGATCCACTGGCCTCTATGCAAAGTAAACAATTTACCACATCCTGAGAAGTGGTATGAGCATAAGCCAGAGTCGGTGATAGAAAACAATCAGGGAAAGGTGCTATGGGATTTTAGGATACAGACGGACAAGAAACTGGAACACAATAGACCTGACCTGGTGGTTTTGGACAAGGAAAAAAGATCGTGCCTGATTGTGGATGTGGCCTGCCCATTCGACACGAGATTGCAAGAGAAGGAGAGGGAGAAAATTAACCGATACCAGGACTTAAAGTGGGAGGTAAAAACGATTTGGAACTGCCATGAAATGGAGGTGGTCCCGATTGTCATACGCGCACTAGGTACTATCTCAAGGAGTTTCCAGGGATGGTTAAAGAAGATTAGTCCAGCCCCGCTTTTTGGAACACTTCAAAAGGCATGCTTGCTGGAAACAGCAAGAACCCTCCGATACGTCCTGAATATCTGAGGCTGCAGGTAGCAGCTTGATGTTCATTTCAACAAACTTTCCAGTTAAATAACATCAATGACTGAGACTCAAAGAACAATAATAATAATGATTTCTTTATTGGCCACAAGGGCTGACATCAAGAAAAACATTACAGACGGCACAGGACGGTACAGGACGGTACGATGTGGGTTTGTACGTGTAAATATTTTTATTATTTATATAAGAAAAGAAAAAATAAGACAGAAACATATATATATATATAAACAATAAAAATGAAAATTGAAACAATGAAAAATTCCCCAATATGGGGGGGGGGGGGGACCACTGAGGGTTACTCGTGGCGAAAACCACACAAAAGACCACCAGGGCAAGCGCCCTCTCTCAATTTTTCCATTTCTCAAACTACAGACGTATATTCAGAGCGGTCCCGTTCACTCGAACCATTCTCACTACATTCACCCACCTTTCAACAAACTTGCTAGAAGGCAGCACTTGCCTCTCCACCCTGATTTTCCTCTTCAAGTGAAACTTGAAAAAGTTAATTAGGGATTCGCCGAAGAGGAAAGTGTCTGTCTTTAACCCTTTCAACCTTGTCCACCACACAATCTCTTTCGCCATGGCCACCAGGCAGATGAAAACCGCCTGCCCTTCCTCCTCGAAGGAAGACGGCGAGACCATCTGCACAATGGACTCAGTCGATAACCAGATCAGTCCCACACGCGACAGCAACTGTTCGACGTAGCTCCACAATTCAGCAATGCTCGGGCACTGAACGAGTGCGTGCACGACAGTTTCGTCGCTCTGCGCGCATCTCGGACAGGCTCGGCTGACGGAACTTCCGTGCCTGTAGAGCTTATCTCGGACCGGTAGCACTGCCAGGCCAGAGATTTTTGGAAGTTATCCATAGGCCCTGGGCTGAAAGTTCTCTTGAAGAGAGCAAACAGCTGATCTTCATTCCAGTTTCCAAGCGCTATCCCTCGGTCTTTTTCTGACCCAGGACTGCAGCTCCGTCAAGGAGACGAGCTGTGGGAAAACGTGCCTGGCGAACGGCGACCACACCTGTTCACCGTCAAGGAAGCACCAGAGATGTCGCAGCCTCAGCGCATGTTTGCGCATCATCAGCCATGGCATGCCCAGTCCTCCACGCAATGGGTGTTGACAGCAGATGGATCGTCTGACCATGGGAGAGCGTCCATTCCACAAAAAGCGGAAGAGGAGGCGCTCCATTTTGGTGAGAGTTGGGCCGGGACAAGGGACGACGGTGAGGCGGTAGCAGATGACGGATGCGATGTAATAATAATAATAATGATTTCATTTATTAGCCACAAGAGCCGACATGTAGGGGACAATACAATGACAGTAACAGTGGGGTTTACAATAAGGTCGAGTAAAAGTGCATAATGGCAAGACTAATTTAACAATGAAGATATAAAAAATATAAAATAAACTATGCATACATATAACAAAATAAATTCCCTGATAGGGGGTGGACGACCCTGGGGTCACTCGGGTACCCCACCAATCCTGAACCACCCTGCGCTTCTAGGGTACCCAGGGAGAGCACCCCCCTACTCAAGTTAGCTAGCCTATAGGCGCATGGTCAAAGTAGGCCCATTCACACGGGCCATTCTCGCCACATTCATCCACCTTTTAGCAAATATACTGGGGAGCAGCACTTCTCTCTCCACCCTCACCTTCCTTTCCAGATGAAACTTGAAGAAGTTGACGAGGGATTGGCCGAAGAGAAAAATGTCTGTCTTCAGTCCTTTTAATTTGGTCCACCATATAACCTCTTTCGTAACTGCCACCAAACAGAGGAAAATTTCCTGCTCTTCTTGACCTAAAGAAGGCGGCGGTTTGATCTTCACTATAGACTCGGCCGATAGCCGGATTCGTTCCACACGCGACAGTAGCTGTTCGACATAACTCCACAAGTCAGTAATGCACGGACATTGGACAAGTGCGTGCAGAACGGTTTCGTCGTTCTGTACGCATCTTGGGCAGTTCCGTCTGACAGCACTTCCGTGCCTGTAGAGTTTATCCCGAACCGGCAGTGTCCCCCGGTAGCACAGCCAAGCGAGGGATTTCTGGAAATTATCCATCGTCCCCGGCTCGAAAGTCCTCCGGTACAGACTGGTCAGTTCGACTTCGTCGAGGACCAAAGCCTCTCCGAGTGCGTCATCACACTTGACCACCACTAATCCTCTATAGCACTCGAGAGTGGAAGTTCCACTGATCGTATTGCCCGCTTGGTAGAGGGCAGTGAGTGCGTGGCAACATTCCAGGTGCCAGTCACTCAGTCTCGGTCTCTTCTTGACCCAGGACTGCAGCTCAGTCAAAGAAACGAGCTGTGGAAAGGCCCGTCTGATAAACGGCGTCCACACCTGTTCACCGTGTAGGCAGAATATCTGGATATGTCGCAGTCTCAACGAATGTCTGCGCATCATTAGCCACGGCACGACCAGCCCTCCTCGTAGAGGGTGCTGGCAGCAGATGGACTGCCTCACCTACGGAACTTACCCCCCCCCCCCCCCACAAGAATTTGAAGAGGAGCCGTTCCAACTTGACGAGGCGCGGACAGGGGCAAGGCACGACGGTCAGGCGGTAGTAGATGACGGACACGATGAACGCATTCGCCACCTCCGCGTGACCTTTCAGTGATAGCGTCCTCCCAGCCCATTTTTGGGTGATACTGGCTACTCTGCTCGTTACCTCGTTCCAATTCTTTTCCACCTGGAGGTCTGGTCCGAACCAAACCCCGAGCAACTTTATACTAATAATAATAATAATAATTGTTTCTACTTTAGGCACAAGGCCAGCAAATTACCCAGTGCATTACTGGTACTTTAATAATAATAATAATAATAATAATAATAATGATTTCTTTATTAACCACAAGGGTTTACACAAAGTAGACATTAAGGACAGTACAGGACAATACAGGACGGTACAAATGGGCATTTCTGCGTGTAAAAAAACAAAAAAAAAAGAGGATGTAACAAAAAAATAACAATGAAAAATTCCCCAATAAGGGGGAGACTTCCGAGGGACATTTGTGGAGAAAGCCCATTAAAAGGCCACAGTGACCCTGACCACCAGGGCAAGTTGCCTCTCCCAGTTTTCCACCTTCAATTTACAGGCATGTACTCAGAGTAGGTCCATTCACTCGGGCCATACTTGCTTCTCTCACCCATCTTTCAACAAAATGCTGGGAAGAGAGCACTTCCCTCTCTACCCTGATTTTCCTTTTCAAATGAAATTTGAAAAAGTTAATCAGGGCATCACCGAAGAGGTAAGTGCTCGTCTTCAGCCCTTTCAAACGTGTCCACCATACTACCTCTTTCGCCATGGCCTCCAGACAGATAAAAACTACCTGCCCTTCCCGGCTAAAGGAAGATGGCGGGGCAATCCTCAATAATAATAATAATGCTTTCTTTATTAACCACAAGGGTTTACATAAAGTAGACATTAAGGACAGTACAGGACAATACAGGACGGTACAAATGGGCATTTCTGCGTGTAAAAAAACAAAAACAGAGGATGTAACAAAAGTTAACAATGAAAAATTCCACAATAGGGGAGAGACTTCCGAGGGACATTTGTGGAGAAAGCCCATTAAAAGACCACAGTGACCCTGACCACCAGGTAAAGTGCCCTCTCCCAGTTTTCCACCTTTAATTTACAGACACATACTCAGAATAGGCCCATTCACACGGGCCATACTTGTTTCTCTCACCCATCTTTCAACAAAATGCTGGGAAGAGAGCACTTCCCTCTCTACCCTGATTTTCCTTTTCAAATGAAATTTGAAAAAGTTAATCAGAGCATCACCGAAGAGGTAAGTGTTCGTCTTCAGCCCTTTCAAACGTGTCCACCATACTATCTCTTTCGCCATGGCCACCAGACAGATAAAAACTGCCTGCCCTTCCCAGCTAAAGGAAGAGGGCGGGGCAATCCTCAATAATAATAATAATGATAATTGAATAGTGAAAAGAAATCACTGGAAGCTGGAGAAGTTAATATTAATTGTGGAATTTTTCAGGGTGACTCTTTATCACCGCTTTTATTCTGCATCGCACTTATACCATTAAGTAAAATGCTCAATGAAACAAAACATGGATATAGAGTCTATGACAAAACCATTAATCACTTGTTCTACATGGATGACCTGAAACTATTTGCAAAAAATGATGAACAATTGCAAGGGCTATTATCCACTGTGGAGCAATTCAGTAATGACATTAAAATGGAGTTTGGACTAGATAAATGCGCCAAAGCAACGTTCACCAGAAGAAAGTTGCTGAAATGTTCAGATATTAATCTTGATCGGGGGAATGTGATAAGAGAACTTGATCAAGAGGAATCTTACAAATATCTAGGTGTTTGTAAAGGAGACGGAATCAAGCACTCGACAATGAGGGAAAGGATAAGGAAGGAATGTTACCGCAGAGTAAGAGCAATCTTAAGAACGGAATTGAATGCAAGGAATAGGCTCGATGCCATAAACACGCTTGCCATACCAGTAGTAACCTACAGTTACGATGTAATCAACTGGTCAAGCACAGAGATCCGTAGGCTCGATACAAAAATTAGAAAATTCTTAACCATGCACAGAATGCATCACCCTAAGGCAGACACAGATAGAATATATCTCCCTAGGAAAGAAGGAGGACGTGGGTTAATCCAGTTAGATATTGCGTTGAAAACTGCAGCAACTGGATTATCTACATATCTAAGGGAATCACATGATTGGATGATCAAACTCATTTTGAAACAAAAGCATCAAAAGATCATACTCCATTACAAAATTACACAAAGTTACAGTAATGGACTACAAATCTCAGAAGTTCCATTTACTGCTGAAATGAAAAACACAGAATGAGCAAAGCAGGTAAAAGTAACTGCAAAGAAAGAACTGCTACAGAAACTGGCTAAGAAATGGCAAGAAAAGCCTCTGTATGGAAAATACCCAGAAAGAGCTAACAATTCTGATGTTGACAAAACTTTAACCCATCAGTGGTTGGCATCCTCTGAACTGAAATCGGAGACTGAAGGACTGATTATATCAGCACAAGATCAGTGTCTACCAACAAAAAATTACTAAGCCAACATAATAAAAAATGGATGCAACCACTATGCCGTGTATGTAAAAAACAACCAGAGACCATTGATCATATAATTTCAATGTGCAGTCCTATAGCTCCAACCGAATACCTAAACAGGCATGACAGAACTGCACACTACATACATTGGATAATGTGTAAGCATTTTGACCTGCCCCATCAAAAGAATTGGTGGGAGCATCAACGACCGCCCATACTTGAAAAAGATCACATCTCAATCTTGTGGAACTTTAGCATCCAAAGAGACCGAAAATTAGATGCAAATAGACCTGATATAATACTGAAGGACTTTAAAAAGAGGGTATGCCTGCTAATTGATATGTCCGTTCCAATAGACAAGAATGTATCTATAAAAACATTTGAAAAATTGAGCAAGTATAAGGACATGGGGATAGAAATTGGAAAAATGTGGAAATTGAGAACGAAGAATGATACCTAAGGGGTCTATTGATTACTTATCGCAAATCACAGGAAGCCCGCGTATAGGAGAAATACAAAAGATAGTACTGTTGGGAACTGCCCATATACTAAGGAAGATTCTGTCAATATAAGTACATCACAAGTCTAAACACCTAAAGATGCATGTGTGTGTATGTATGTTCTTTCTTGAACATGGCGGACCTTGTTGTCTCTTGAGGTCACTGTTTGTGACTTGGTGATAACTCGTATGAACATAAAGCAAGTTAAATGCAACTGTAATAATAATAATAATAATAATTTTAGTAAAAATAATAAGTTGCCGTTAAACTGCATCTTATTTTGGATTTATCTAAAAAAAAATATAACGCTTCTATCTTCTATCTTCTATCTTCTCCCAAGAGAAAGCTTCTAAAATATCTATTCGCTGCTGTGTAGTCTCTCTGTAGACTATTTTATGATTAATTCAAAATTTCCTATTTTTTATTTTCATTTTCAATGACGAAAAAATAGTTAAAAGCTATCAGCGAGAAACCGACTTCAGTTTTTCGCTTATAGTTTTTAATTTTTGTTTGAAGGTTTATTAGCTTATGATATTGAGCTTTGTTTGCTCTTTCTCAATGCCTCAGTTAATCTATCTCGCCATATATGTGATGTAGAAAGCTATACCTTTCGTCGTTCGTTTTGGTGTTGTTAATAGATGTCTGTGTGTCGATCACTGCTCTCTGTGGATTACTAATATTCTTCTCCCTTTCATTTCTCAGTCTCCATGCTGCTCTTCGTCAATACCCTTACAACATTAATTACTTTTGATATCACCATCGCATTTCTTTCCCCAATACACACACATGCATGAATGCATATTCACACCTCTCTCTCTCTCTCTCTCTCTCTATATATATATATATATATATATATATATATATATATATATATATATATATATATATATATATATATATATATATATATATATACAGGTGTATGTATATAAATATATGTGTACGTATATATGTGTATATATTTACACATACATATAATCTGATTATAAATTATAATCTACTAAATTATAATCTACTAAATTATAAAACTACTACTAATAATATAATTATTATTAGTAGTAGTAGTATTAATATTATTACGGTAGATTGACAGTATCGGTAGAGGGTCGGACGCTATGCTTTGCAGCAAAGAGTTACGGTCCTTTATGGTCTGAGGTCAAATCCCATCGAGGTTAACTTTGCCTTTCATCCTTACGGGGTCGATAAAATAAAGTACCAGTAATACACTGGAATAATTGCTGGCCTTGTGGCAAAAGTATAAACAATTAATACATATAATTATATATGCAAGTTTATGTATATAAACTTGTTTGTATATATACAAAGACGTATGGTTTAGTGGTTACTCTAACCACTAAACCATACGCTTGCAATTGTGAGATTGTGAGCCCGATTGATGCGTTGTTACCTTGGCAAGACTCTTTATTTTCACGTTGCTCCAGTTCACTCAGCTATAGAAATGAGTTGCGACGTCATTGGTGCCAAGCTGTATCGGCAATTGCCTTTCCCTTGAACAAGGTCGGTAGTGTGAAGAGGGGAGACCGGTATGCATAGGTGACTGCTGGTCTTCCACAACCAATCTTATCCGGACTTGTACCTCGGAGGAGAACCTTCTAGGTGCAAATCCCATGGTCATTCGTGACCGAAAGGGCTCCTTGCCCTTTATATAAGCGAAAAGTCAACAGAATCAACAAAAGCAGACAATACAATGAAGAAATATGTTAGTTTAATACTTGATATATTAGAAAAATAGACATCACGTTTCGGACACTAGTCCTGCATCAGAAAATAAAACGAGAAATAAAAGAGGAAATAGAAAGATTGAGAGTGAGAAGAGGAAGAAACGGGAAAAAATTATTTTGGAGAAAAGCATTTGTGCTCGATCAGTTATTCATACATTCATGAATATAATAGGGGTATATACGGAAGTATATATGATGTGTGTATATATAATTTACATACAAGTCTCTCATAGGCTGTGATCATGTCGCAACTAATTCTGTTTCTGGATTTTCATGCGTCATTTACTCACTCGGAACTGAGACAATTATAAGCTAGAGCTTATATGAAATGTTTGCTTTAGAGATGTACATTTGCATTTAGTACAAATAAAACATCCACTGGAGATGCTGATTCATAGCTTTTATATACACTCCATTTATTATGAACCACGCTGTGTTAGTGCTACTGCTAATTAATCCTAGCCAGTCAAGCTTGCACTATATTTATTCCTAAGCCAAAGTAAATAGCTAATAAAGAAAATATGAAATATCCTTAATTAAAAAGCTCAAACTTAATCGAAGTCATGTTTTTTTTTAAATATGACATATTTTAAACGAAAGCCGTTCTCTATTTACACACACACACGCACATATACATATGTACGTATGGGTTATATCGGACATCAATAATAATGTTCGATTGGTTTGTAAACAAACGGCCCGATTTGAAGCAGTGCCGTGGCAATGAGCAATCGTCACCTATTTGTTCAGCACTGGCTTTGGGGAACAATCCACATGTTTCTGGGGCATTACCCTTCATCAGGACTGTATACCTATGTATATATATATGTGTGAATTTATATATATATATGTCTATATATAAAGTCATGTGTCGAATTGTGATGGATAGATTTATCTCAGGGGTTGTTCTGAATGTGTTGCCTGAGTCGCAGTGTGGGTTCAGAAACGAAAGAGGAACAGTAGATATGATCTTTTCTGCTTGGCAGCTGCAAGAAAAGTGTATCGATCAATGTATGGACCTTTACCAGGTCTTTGTTGACTTTGTGCAGGCATTTGTTCATTCGTTCCGCATATTTCAGTGATTTTTGTACGCAACTTTGCTACACACACATATACACACATACAAACACACACACACATATATATATATATATATATATATATATATATATATATATATATATAGAGAGAGAGAGAGAGAGAGAGAGAGAGAGAGAGAGAGAGAGAGAGAGAGAGAAAGAGAAATTACTTCTACAGGACCAGCACTTTCATATGAAATCATCTGATGATTTCATACGAAAGAAATTATAAGATACACACGCACACACACACACACACACACACACACACACGCGCGCGCGCACACACACACATATATATATATATATATATATATATATATATCAGCAGTATTTTTCTCCCCATTTTATCACATATATTTACCTAAACTGCGATTCTGTTTTTTCTCTCTCTCTCTCTTTCTTACTGCTCCCTCATTCTCTCTGTTTCTCCTACTTTCTTTCGCCCCCTCTGTCATGTCAGTTAACTCTTCCTCACACTTCCACTCACTCACTCACTGTTTCTCCTCTCCTCACTTCACCCCGTTCGCGACGAAGGCAATTTCTCTCTTTCTCACATTGCATTCGTTCGCGAAAGGTCTTTTTTCTAAGCGCTCATATATTCACCTAGCTTATGCTAACAGAATAACTATGAAGCTTGTTTCCTTCCTTCTACGGTTAGCTCTACTCTTTGTTGTTATCCTGTCTCACTCGCTTTACGCGTTTTAATTGTCCTAATAACTTAATTTAGTTATTATTGCACCGACGTGAGGTATATTATTTTAGCACATGTTATCCATGTGCTACCAGCAGTATTTTTCTCCCCATTTTATCATATATATATAAATATATATATATATATATAGACATATATATATATATATATATATATATATATATATATATATATATATATATATATATATATATATATATATATATATATTATAAGTTTGAAGAACAATCAAATAAAGTTTAACCATTTTTTTCTTCTTAGTCCGTAGGAATTAACTAGATAAATAATCGTTTAAACGGAGCTAAGTTTAAAATGTAACTTAGAAGAAATAACAGATAAATGTTATCGATATTCCTTTATGAGGAATATATATATATATGGATTATGTCGATATGGATTATGTCGATCGATTGGTTATTGATTAGGCGATACCCGCTGATGAAGCCGCATAAGCCGATTGTGCATTGTTGCATAATATATGCAGACAGATGGTGCAGTGCACCTTACTGCTGCATTAGTGCGGCAGAAACTCGAGTCCAGGAACCTTATAGGCACCCGTTTTACGTGTGTTGTGTTGAGGCAAATAACTATGTGTATTCTATGGTAATGTATCTTACATTGCCCATTGAGTGCGCTGAGATACAACCGGTACTGGCATTGATAAATATGCTGGGTCCGTCAACCCTTATTATATATATATATATATATATATATGGGAAATTGTTTAACCCCGACGGCAGAGCTCAAGCCGTTTCGACGGCTATTTCTGGACTAAATTATAATTTTTAGCGTGGTAATAAACAGCCGAACTTTTCAAGGAGTAATTCCTTATATGGGAAGATTGTAGTTGTCAAAAGGATTGGTCAAAAATTTCTTGCAAACACAATTAAATCTTTCATGGCAGTGGGAGTGGGGGGGGGGGGGGGGGGCGGTCAAGCGTAGACCGGCTCCAGCAACTCCCTCATTGTTCTACAGGCAAGTTCAGCCACACCCACTGCCATGAAAGATTTGTGTTTACAAGAAATTTTGACCAATCGTTTTGACAACTACAATCTTCCCATATAAGGAATTACCCCTTGAAAGGTTCGGCTATTTATTACCACGCTAAAAATTCTAATTTAGTCCAGAAATAACTGTCTAAACGGCTTGAGCTCTGCCGTCGGGGTTAAACATTTTACTATTACCTACTCTATTACCCACGCATTGAGTACTCTGGTGCGTTATGGTCCATCTGGTTCCTTACCACATCTCCTTCGTTATATATATATATATATATATACAAATATATTACACAAATAGAAGTGTTACACAGTGAAATGTGTGTAAAGAATTATTACAAGTGATTTTGACTTTTTTTCTATGTAATTGCTAAACCTCTAGATATTGTTTTCTATACAGTAACGGTAAAAATCACTTGTAATAATTCTTTACACACATTTCACTGTGTAACACACTTCTATTTGTGTAATATATTTGTATCTGAGCTCAGAAGATAATTCTCTATTCTTCTTTGAGCTAATATTATTATTATTACTGTGAACTGAGGAATACTCTTAATTCCGATCCTAGTATACTTAACGAGCTCCAAATTGTTGAGCTAATAAATTCGAATGGTTGGGCTGCACTCTCTAGCATTTTCCCCAATCCATGAGAACCGTTATTTGATGCAAATAACACGTGATTTCGCCCTACCCTGGGCAGCGTGTATATTAGCTTTCTCTCTATCCATGAGGTTAGATGTGTAGTAAACAGAATCCACATTTGCTGACTGATGAACCTGTGGCTGTTAAACTGCACATTTCTGTGGGGAAACGAAGTTAATTCGTATCAGCAAACTTATAGTTATAAGGTTAGTAATTTAAAACTCTACTTCAGAGATTTGATTCTGACTTAGGTTTTTTTCTATTTAATTGCTAAATCTGTAGATATTGTTTTCTATACAGTAACGATAAAAATCACTTGTAATAATTCTTTACACACATTTCACTGTGTAACACACTTCTATTTGTGTAATACATTTGTATCTGAGCTCAGAAGAAAATTCTCTATTCTTCTTTGAGCTAATATTATTATTATTACTGTGAACTGAGGAATACTCTTAATTCCGATCGTAGTATATATATATATATATATATATATATATATATATATATAGTTAAATCTTAGACAGGAACAAAAACACAAAAACAGAGAAGCAGTACAAATAGTGGTTTATTAGGTTCACGCTTTTGAGAGTGGTGGTGGGACGACGTTTCGGGCATAAGCCCTTCATCAGGAGCAAAGTGGGTAGGAAGAGAGTTCCGATGGTGTGTGGGGGAGTGGTGGAGAGGCATTTTTAAAAAAGGAGGGAAGAGAAAAGGGAGGAAAAACGATTTTTTTAGAAGTACAAATAAAAATAAAAATAAACATAAAAATAAACAAGTGGTGGAAGGGTGCGAGGCGTGTAAGGGTGGTGGCAGGTGGAGTAGGGAGAGGGAGGTGGGGTCCGAGCGGGGAGGGCTGAAGGTGGTGTTTGTGTATGTGTGTAGGTGTACGTGTGTGTGTGAGTGTGTATGTGAATGTGAGAGTTGGGGGAAGAACGGGGTTCCATGTTCAGGTAAAGGGGAACCGGTGTGTACATGGGGTGGGGTGTAAGTCGGTGTGTGGGTGCGTGTGGGTGGAGAGGGGTCAGAGGGGGAGCGGGGGGGGGGGGGGGGGGGGTATGGATTTACTGCGCTACGGCAGGCGTCGACGAACGTGTCCAGGGTGCTAAATTGCCCTGGTGCCGGCGTCCAAGAACATGGTCGTCGGCCCAGGGTGAGAAAGGGGTCTGGGGCGTTTGGAGCCGGTGGGGTTTGATGAAAATGTGCCTGTAGCTTAGTGCGTCGCACGAATCGCTCGACATCCAGGAAGGTGGTGGTGGGGAGGAGTGAGTGAAGCTTAAGGGCTTTGGTGGAGGTGAGGAAGGAGAAGAGGTCGTGGTTGAGGTTTTGGATGAAGAGGAAAATGGAGTGGGTGAGCAGGGGTGGCATGCGGAGTTGAGGTGGAGGAGGGTGGGGGTGAGTTTGTGGTCAAAGTTGCGGATGGTGGAGAGGGAAGAGCGGAGGGAGTTGCGTATTAGGAGGCGCGAGGACCGGGTGAGGATATGTTGGGTGGAGGGGGAAGCAGTGGGAGAGGTGTGGAAGTGTAGTCGGAAGCCAAGGGGTGTGATGTGGAGGCGGAGGCAACGGCTGAGGAAATGGATGTGGCGAAGAGAAGGTAGGAGAGTTGGAGGGCCGAAAAGGGATAGCAGGGTGGGAGGAGGGGGTGAGGAAATGTTTAAGGCGGGTGTGGAGTTGGTGGAGAAAGGATTTCGGGCTGGACATGGTGGGCGTGGAGTTAAAGCAGGGGGGAGGGAGCGAATGTGTGGTGCGGTGGGGGGGGGGGGGGGTGTAGGTGGAACGAAGGTGAAAGTGCAAAAAGGGTAGACGGAGGAGGGAAAATCAAAACAAAATGATCATGAGGTGAAAATATACACAAAAAATCATAAGCAGAAATAAACAAATACAAAAAAAAAAAACAAGAAATAATCCAATTGCGTATATAATATATATATATATATATATATATATATATGTGAAGATAGACATAGAATATTCGAAAATATTCTGTATGTTTATAATAAACATTTTGAAGACCTAATCGCTATAGAATAGAATACGTCACGTATTACAATTAGATTCTCGATAAAAGCAAGGGAAGTAACCTACGCGTTTCATTCTTATTAGAAATCTTCAGGATTACATATCCAGTGCTTTTATCGAGAATGACACAGCTAGAGACTTATAGAATACTTAGCTGTGTACAGGAACTGGTTTGAAAGAGCGGTTGCCGGTCCGGCAGAAATTAGAAATTGGAATAAATGCTCTGAAATAGCGATATATATGTGAAGATAGACATAGAATATTCGAAAATATTCTGTATGTTTATAATAAACATTTTGAAGACCTAATCGCTATAGAATAGAATACGTCACGTATTACAATTAGATTCTCGATAAAAGCAAGGGAAGTAACCTACGCGTTTCATTCTTATTAGAAATCTTCAGGATTACATATCCAGTGCTTTTATCGAGAATGACACAGCTAGAGACTTATAGAATACTTAGCTGTGTACAGGAACTGGTTTGAAAGAGCGGTTGCCGGTCCGGCAGAAATTAGAAATTTCAGAGCATTTATTCCAATTTCTAATTTCTGCCGGACCGGCAACCGCTCTTTCAAACCAGTTCCTGTACACAGCTAAGTATTCTATAAGTCTCTAGCTGTGTCATTCTCGATAAAAGCACTGGATATGTAATCCAGTTCATTACTGGTACTTTATTTTATCGACCCCGTAAGGATGAAAGGCAAAGTTAACCTCGGCAGGATTTGAACTCAGATCGTAAAGGGACGTAACTATGCTGGAAAGCATGGCGTCCGACCCTCTACTGATACTGCCAATCCCCCGCCCTGTATATATATTACATACGCACCAATGCACACAACAACACTATTACAACCTAAATATGCTCTGTCTTCATTCTATCATCATTGTATTGTTTAGACGGCAATCTGGCCTTTTCCATGCCAAAGTTATTGTTCATCTAAAAGATTTTATCTTCACAAGTTGAAAGAATCTGTCCTAAATTGCAGATTTGCCATTTCTGCGATAAAGATAAATGTGTTGTGGGCGGCGTGCCATTTCCATTCTTACACTTGTTCGCCGGTTGTTTTTAAATGGTCTCAAGAGGGCGCTGTATTTTTCTTTCATGTGGGAATATTTTAAAGTTAATCTCATTTCAGAAATAGTTTTTTAATCTCCTGTTAATTATTCCTTCTTCCACTTTCACCATTGATTCATTAATTGTGAAGTGTTATTGTTGCTCTTTTTATATCTTCTTAATTTGTTTTTAATCGTTTGTTGGTGTTGTTGTTGTTATTGGTATTTTCGTTTTAGTTGTTGTTGTTGTTGTTCTTCTTCTTCTTCTTCTTCTTCTTCTTCTTTTGATTCAGATAAATCTACATTGATATTATGCTCAAAGGCATTCAAGCTATGACCATCCTGTTTTTATCTTGTCTTAATTTGTTTTCATAATTTTCTTGTTGCTCTTGTTATTGTTTTATTAATTTATTTATAATATGTATTTCTTTATTGGTTACTAGAGCCGAAACATGTAGGAAATAGAAAAGACAGGGACAGTATGAAAAGAATAAAAAATTTAAAACGTGTAAACAAATAATACAGATAACAATAAGCAACAAAAGTAAAACAATAAAAAATTCCCAAAAAGGTAGGGCACCATCCAGGAGTAAATCAGGAACCCTAGCTAAGACTCCTTAATCACCATCGGAAGGTGCCCCTCTCTCCACTAAACACTCTAGCCAACAGTTGCATGGTCACAGTAGGCCTACCCATTCGGTCCTTTATCGCTACATTCATCCACCTTTTAACAAATGTACTGGAGGGTGAGGGGAAGTACTTCCCTCTCCATCTTCACCTTCCTTTCCAAGTGGAACTTGAAAAAGTTATTGCGAGCTTGGTCGGAGAGGAAAATGTCTTCCTTCAGTCATAGGACCACGCTCACCATGCAAACTCTTTTTTTACAGCCACCAGACAGAGGAAAACTGCCTGCACTTCCCGGTCAAAATAAGGTGGCGAGGCGATCTTCAAGATAGAGTCGGTCGATAGTCGGATTTGTTTTACACGCAATGATAACTTTCCGACAAAACTCCACAATTCAGCAATACTCGAACAGGTCCGTCTGGCCGCACTTCCATGCCTATAGAATTTGTCTTGAACGTGCAGTGCTCCTCGGTAGCACTGTCAAACCAGGGGTTTCTGGAAATTGTTCATAGTCCTCAGCTCGAAAGTTCTCCAGAACAGGCTGGTTAGTTCGATTTCGTCGACGCCCACAGTTTCTCCGAGAACGTCGTCCCACTTGCTCACCACTAGTCCACTATAGAACGGTAGAGTGGAATTTCCACTGACCGCATTGCCCGACTGGTAGAAAGCTGTGAGCGCATGAAAACATTCCAGATGCCAAGTGCCCAGTTACGGTCTTCGCTTGACCCACGACTGCAGTTGAGTCACAGAGACGAGCTGCAGAAACACCTGTCTTACAAACAGCGACCACAATTGTATTTAGGGATACCTGGAGATGCCGTAACATCAACCACGGCTTGCCCAGTCCTCCACGCAAAGCATGTCGGCAGTAGATGACCCGCCTGACCAGTGGAACCTCTCCCTTTTAAAAGAAGTGAAACAGTAGGCGCTCCATTCTAGTGAGGTGCTGTCTGGAGGAAATGATGTACGCATTCACCACCTCCACCCGATCTTTCAGGGATAGCTTCCGCTCGGCCCGTTTCTAGGTAAGATTGACCACCATGCTGTTAACTTGTCTCAGTCCCTAACCAACTGTGTTCCGGACTCAACCAGACCCCGAGAGACTTCACCGGTCCGTCCGTCCAGCGTCTCATGACAAAATACCACAAGTCAGCCAGGTGCCGAGTTGCAAACCAACCGATTTACCCGGGTTTATTTTTGCTCACGTCGACGTTCCTGTCAGTAGTTGCCGAAGTCGTCGACACCATTACGGTGAAATCGCTCGCATAGGCCAGCGCAGCCCTTCCACGTCCATGTTTGAACGGGATTCATTGAAATATCTCCAGCTTCCGCAGTAAATGCTCAAGAGTCAATACGTACAGAAGAGGGGAGAAATAGTCCTTGTTAGATTGAGCGCGTGATCTGAAATGATCCAGTTAGGTAGTTCTCGAGTTTTAGGGAAACAGACAGACATTCTCTGTTTTAGATATAGAGACTAGCAGAAAACCACCCGGTGGGCGGTTTTCTGCTAGCAAATCTAGTGTATATACTGATATTGTTGAGATTTGGATGAGAAATGTTTTCGGCACCACATGTTCACCGTCTCTCTGTGTGTCTTTTATGCATGTATAAATATATATGTTATCTATACGGTGAAATCTTTGAAATAAATATATGTTAAAACGAAAAAGGAGAAAAAGAGATTAGTGACGGAAATATAAACGTTATGATACATAAACGTTATGATATAACGATGGAAATATATCTTCAAATGGTCCTTGGCATGGTGTCAAGTCAGAACCGCCTCGAACTGGTTACTTCTGGCTTGTGCAAGGTGTCTCTATAGCAACCAGCGATTCCCTCGGCCTCAGTGACCAAAGTCAGTGGAGAGGTGAAGGTAATGTTTCTATAGCGACAGTGTTTCTCTCGGTAGTACCAAAGTGGAGAAAGGAAGGGGAAGGTAATATTTCTGTAGCACCTACATTTGAGTTTTAGGGAAGGACAGACAGACAGACAGACAAACAGAGAAATGCCCATATATTTCTGTGTGTGTGTATATATATATATATATATATATATATTACACACACAGAAATGTATATATATTTCTGTGTGTGTATATATATATATATATATATATTACACTCACAGAAATGTATATATATTTCTCTGTGTATATATATATATATATATATATATATATATATATTACACACACAGAAATGTATATATATTTCTGTGTGTATATATATATATTTCTCTGTGTGTATATATATATATATATTACACACACAGAAATGTATATATATTTCTTAGAACAAAATTATTATTAATGTTTTGCTGTTCATAACAATTGGAATTGAAAAATTACTTTTGAAATTATAAGTTATTTTACTAATGCTTAGATATGTAAAAATGAAGCAATGTTTCTAATAATTGTTTCTAATTTTGGCACAAGGCCAGCAATTACCCAGTACATTACTGGTATTTTATTTTATCGACCCTGTGAGGATGAAAGGCAAAGTTAACCTCGGCGGTATTTGAACTTAAACCGTAAAGAGACGTAACTCCATGCTATGAAGCATGGTGTCCGACTCTCTACAGATTCTGCCAATCCACCGCCCTAATGTCTGTACGTAATGAGGGAGTGAGAGGGGAGAGAAAGAAAGGCAGAGGTGAAGTGACGAAGTGACTCTCTCCTCCTCCTCCTCCTCCATCTCCCGTTCGTCACAGCGATAGAGGGGAGGAATGTTAGTGTGTTACAAAGAGAAAGAGTGAGAGTGAGAGAAACAGACAGACTAAAAGAGTGGGATAGCTGGAGAGAGAGAGAGATAGCAACCACGCGCGCACGTGTTTCTACTGTCGGACAGACAGACAGAGAAATTGCTGGTTATATATTATAAGGAGATATACACACGGCGTTCAAGCGTTACACACTTACACACGTAAGAAATAAACCAATAGATATATAGATAATAATAATAATAATAATGCTTTCTTTATTAACCACAAGGGTTTACATAAAGTAGACATTAAGGAGAGTACAGGACAATAAAGGGCGGTACAAATAGGCATTTCTGCGTGTAAAAAAAACAGAGGATGTAATAAAAAAATAACAATGAAAAATTCCCCAATAGGGGGGAGACTTCCGACAAAATGCTGGGAATAGAGCACTTCCCTCTCTACCGTGATTTTCCTTTTCAAATGAAATTTGAAAAAGTTAATCAGGGCATCACCGAAGAGGTAAGTGCTCGTCTTCAGCCCTTTAAAACGTGTCCACCATACTATCTCTTTCGCCATGGCCACCAGACAGATAAAAACTGCCTGCCCTTCCCGGCTAAAGGAAGAGGGCGGGGCAATCCTCACGATGGACTCAGCTGATAGCTGGATCCCTCCTACACGTGACAGCAGCTGTTCGACATAAACCCACAAGTCAGCATTGCTCGGACACTGGACGAGTGCGTGCAGGACGGTTTCGTCGCCCTGCGCGCATCTTGGACATGCCCGGCTGACGGTACCTCCATGCCTGTAGAGTTTATCCCGAACTGGCAAAGCTCCTCGGTAGCACTGCCAGGCCAGGGATTTCTGGAAGTTGTCCATAGGCCCGGCCCGAAAGTCCTTCCGAAGAGATTGGCTAGTTGACTTTCGTCGACGCCTAGAGTTTCTCCAAGTACGTTGTCGCTCTTCCCCTCCACTAATCCTCTATAGAACGCCAAGGTGGAGTTTCCACCGATCACATTGCCCGATTGGTCGAGGGCTGTGAGCGCCTGAAGACATTCCAGTCTCCAAGCGCTCCCTCTCGGTCTTCGGTTGACCCAGGACTGCAGCTCCGTCAAGGAGACGAGCTGGGGAAAGACGTGTCTAGTAAACGGCGACCACACCTGATCACCGTCGAGGAAGAGGTGGAGATGTGGTAGCCTGAGCGCGTGTCTGCGCACAATCAGCCACGGCATGCCCAGCCCTCCACGTAGCGGGTGTTGACTGCAGATGGACCGGCTGACCATCGGAGTGCGTCTCTTCCACAAAAAGCGAAAGAGCAAACGCTCCAGCGCAGTCAGGCGGGGCTTAGGACAAGTTACGACGGTCAGGCGGTAGTGATGACGGACGCAATATACGCGTTAGCCACCTCCGCTCGACCTTTCAGGGATAGCTTCCTCTCGGCCCATTTCTGGGTGAGAGAAACCACCCTGCTCGTCACCTCGTCCCAGATTTTGTCCGTCTGGAGATCCGGACCGAAGGTGAAGGTGCTGTGGGATTTTAGGATACAGACGGACAAGAAACTGGAACACAATAGACTTGACCTGGTGGTTTTGGACAAGGAAAAAAGATCGTGCCTGATTGTGGATGTGGCCTGCCCATTCGACACAAGAGTGCAAGAGAAGGAGAGGGAGAAAATTAACCGATACCAGGATTTAAAGTGGGAGGTAAAAAGGATTTGGAACTGCCATAGGCGCACTAGGTACTATCTCAAAAGGTTTCCAGGGATGGTTAAAGAAAATTGGCCCCGCCACGCTCTTTGGAACGCTTCAAAAGGCATGCTTGCTGGAAACAGCAAGAACCCCCCGATACGTCCTGAATATCTGAGGCTGCAGGTAGTGGCTTGATATTCATTTCAACAAACTTTCCAGTTAACTAACATCAATGACTGAGACTCAAAGTACAATAATAATAATAATAATAATAATTGTTTCTACTTTTGGCACAAGGCCAGCAATTATCCCAGTGTATTACTAGGGAAGATACGCACGTGGTGACTTATAGTGTTATGGAATCGCTCCCGTAAGTTTTTGATTTTTACATATTTAAAACAACTGTGATAGAATAATTCTTATTACAAATGAAACATAAGATTACAGTTTCGGCTCTCAGCAAGCGATAACGCATCACATTATGGCATGGGGCCCAATATTTAATATTTAATTTTGGATCAGAAATGTTAAAGTAAAAAAAGATGAAAATCGCTACGTGGACAGAGGGGCAAATAATTTCACCACCAACACCACCACCGCCACCATCACCACTACCACGCAAAAAATCTAGCCAAGCCAACTGTTACTTCAACTTCTATTTCTACTTCAACTTCAACACCATCATTACAGTACTACGATCACATCATCACCACCACCACTGCCTCATTATCCCTACCGCCGCTATTCTCTCCCACTTCCTCCTGCTAAGTACTACTATCACATCACCACCACCATAGCCTCATTATTGCTACCACCGCTATTCTCTCCCACTACCTCCTGCTAAGACAGAGGGATCGTAGTATTCTCCCTAAGTGAGGAAGGTATCAAAAGATATAAATAGACTGATGTGATGACCCGGTCAAAAAATCAAAAAATCAAAAAAATCAAAAATCAACATCAAAACAGCATACCAGCAACGAAAAACTTAAAGAAAAGAAAAAGGAAAAGAAAAACAAACAAACAAACAAACAAAAAACTAAGTCAGACATTCAAACATTACATTACAATGAAACTTAAACATATGCTTATTTTTAGAAGTTTTTACCTATTTATTTTTTTATTTATTTATGTTCGCCTACAGCATGATAGTACCATGCTAAAATCACCGTGGGTGATCAAATCACAGGGAGTGATGAAATCACCGGTAGTTATGTAACCATACATTCACCAATCCTCGATATGAGTGTTTAAATGTCGAACCTAAACAGTTCGAATAACGGTGAAGTGGAGACTGGAATGTCATGTGACAGACTCTAACGCAGCAGGTGTTCCCTGGCCCAGCAGCAGGGACCTGGCTGTCATCGAAATACTGCTGGTGTTGAAGGAAGAAGAAGAAGGAAAGGGACCGGAACCAACTGGATGAAAGAATTGAATAGAACTGTTATGCAATGTTACCTGAAGAGTAACCCCAAGGAAAAAGGCTATAGGAAACGGATGCATAGCATCTGGAACGAGATTGGTCTATTTAAATTAGATGAACAAAAATTGGCCGGGCAGGCTCGGGTAATAAGAACTAATGGGTGGATAAGCGAGCTGGAACTGGAGGAACTCAGCAGAGAGATTAGATTGAAAATGGAGAGTGGAGTATGCCAGGAAAACGAGTCAGTGAGAGATGAAGGTGAAGAGGTTGAGAGAAGGGAGGAAGCATCCGAAACAGACAATGATCTGAATGCTGAAATAAATGTTACCTGGAACAAAGATACGGCAATTGAGGAAACGAATGCTGACGGGCTAGTACAAGATTTGGTTGATATCCTAAACTTAGTGGTAGATGAAATGAACAATGATAGCGGGAAACCTATGAACCTAAGATTTGTAGACAGGAAAAAGTTAAAAGAAACAATAGCTAAGGTAAACAAAGTCATCCCATACCTTGAGGCGAGGAACCTTCACCAGTGCAACAATATCCTCAAAGCAATAGCAAATGCGGTGAGGAAATTACTTGGCATAAAAGCGAGAGGAAACAACAAACAAGAAAGATCAGAACCTTGGTGGAAGAAACGACTGAATGGTCAAATCAGGGAAATGAGAAAAGACATTGGAAAGCTTGAGACCCTACTGAATGGGACACTACAAAACATAGACACTAAAAATAGACTGGAAATAAAGTACAAAACTAGGAGGAAAAAGCCAAATATTATCATAGAGGAACTGAAGCAACGCATTGTAGCAAAGAGCGCAAAGATTAGGCGATACGAGAGAAGAGTCAGTCAGTATAGACAAAACCGCATGTTTGACAACAGCCAGAAAATGTTGTTTGGACAGCTTGAAGGGAAAGAAAGAGGCAACGACTTGATCGCTGAGGCGGAACAAACTAAGACATTCTGGAGAGGAGTATGAGAGCAGGATGTTGAACATAATAATCGGGCAGTGTGGATTGAGACAGTACAGGAGGAGATTAGTGAACAGGCACACCAACAAACTGATTTGAGTATTACAGTTGAAACTCTTAAGGGACAGGCCAGAAAACTAACCAATTGGAAATCACCAGGCCCAGATGGTGTACAGGGGTATTGGATTAAAAATATAACATCTCCCCACACGAAACTGACAACCATGTTCAATGACTGCTTGATGTCAGATAAGGTACCAGAGTGGTTGACAAAAGGTACCACAGTTCTGGTAATGAAAGACCGAACGAAGGGTAATAATGTTACAAACTATAGACCTATCACATGCCTGTCCGTAATGTGGAAACTGTTAACAAGCATTGTGTCTGAGGGAATCTACCATCACCTGCACATAAACAACTTGTTAACGGACGAACAAAAAGGATGCCGAAAGAAGTCCCGTGGTATAAAGGACCACTTACTTATTGATAAGATGGTAATGAGTAATTGCAAGAGGATACACACTGGTCTTGCCATGGGATGGATAGACTACAAAAAGGCATTAGACATGGTATCTCATTCTTGGATCACCAAAAGCCTAGAGATCTTCAGGGTGGCAGATAATATCAGACAGTTGTTGACCAAAAGTATGAAGTCCTGGAAAACAGAGTTAACATCGGGCGGAGAATCCTTGGGAGGCGTGAAGATCAAGAGAGGTATCTTCCAGGGAGATAGTTTGTCCCCTCTGTTGTTTGTCCTTGCCCTGATCCTCCTGACCATTATACTGCGAAAAATGAGAGCAGGATACAAGTTGGGAAAGGGAGAGCTTACCATCAATCACCTCCTCTTCATGGACGATCTTAAGCTCTTCGGGAAGAGTTAGAAGGAGTTGGATGTGCTCGTTGACACTGTCCGTATTTTCAGCAATGATATATGTATGCAATTTGGTATTAGTAAGGGTGGGGTCCTTGTGCGAAGAGGGGTAAATTGAGCAGAAGCAACGGAATCCAGGTACCAACAGGGGAGATGATAAAGGAAATTGATACTGAAGAAGGATACAAGTATTAGGGTGTTCTGGAGTCTGATGACATCAAGAACAAAAAATTGAAGGAATTGATAAGTACATTCAGAGAGTAAGGAGCGTATTACAGTCACATCTGAACAGTAGGAATGCCATAAGTGCAGTAAATTCCCGAGCTGTGTCTATTATTAGGTACAGTGCGGGAATTCTGAGATGGAATGTTGCTGAACAAAAAGAAATGGATAGGAAGCTATTGACTATCTACAACATGTTCCACAAGCGGAGTGATGTCGATAGACTCTACTTAAGGAGATCTGAAGGTGGAAGAGGTCTTATCAGCATAGAGGACTGTGTTCAGATGGAGAAAAGCAACCTACACAAATATGTGACTGATAGTAGGGAGCCAATGCTCAGAATTGTACTGAAGGAGAGGACAATAGACCAGGGGATGTCCAAGGAGGAAATAACAAGGAGAAAGAGCAACCTTCATGAAAAATCCCTTCATAGTACCTTCTTTGAGAAAACTGAAAATTAGAGATCCACAGACATGGAACTGGTTGAAAAGAGGAGACCTTAAAAGGCTACAGAAGGAATGCTAATGGCTGCGCAAGAGCAGAAGGAATGCTAATGGCTGCGAAGTGGCTGAAACACCATATTTACAAGGAGGAGGATAGCCCAGTGTAGGATCTGTGGAGAGAGAGAGGAGACTGTGGCTCACATTGTATCCGAGTGTAAACACCTAGCCCAGACTCACTATAAGGGCTGGAGACATGATGTGATGGGCAGGGTGATCCACTGGCACCTATGCAAAGTAAACAATTTACCACATTCTGAGAAGTGGTATGAGGCGGTGATAGAAAACGATCAGGTGAAGGTGCTATGGGATTTTAGGATACAGACGGACAAGAAACTGGAACACAATAGACCTGAGCTGGTGGTTTTGGACAAGGAAAAAAGATTGTGGATGTGGCCTGCCCATTTGACACGAGAGTTCAAGAAAAGGGGAAAGAGAAAATTAACCGATACCAGGAGTTAAAGTGGGAATTAAAAAGGATTTGGGACTGTCATGAGATCAAGGTCGTCATAGCCGCACTAGGTACTATCTCAAAGAGTTTCCAAGGATGGTTAAAGGAAATTGGCCCCGCCCCGCTTTTTGGGACACTTCAAAAGCCATGCTTGCTGAGACTAGCAAGAACCCTCCGATACGTCCTGAATATCTGAGGCTGCAGGTAGTGGCTTGATATTCATTTCAACAAACTTTCCAGTTAACTAACATCAATGACTGAGACTCAAAGAACAATAATAATAATAATAATAATGATTTCTTTATTGGCCAGAAGGGCTGACATCAAGAAAAACATTACAGACGGCACAGGACGTTACAGGACGGTATGATGTGGGTTTTATGCGTGTAAAGATTTTTTATTATATATATTTTAAAAAAAGACATAGTAACATATATATATATATATATATATAATATAATAAATAACAATATATATAAGATATATATATATATATATATATATATATATATATATATATATATATATATATATATATATATATATGAATAATAAAAATGAAAATTGAAACAATGAAAAATTCCCCTACTGGGGGAAAACCTCGAGGGTTACTCGTGGCGAAAACCACACAAAATTCCACGGCCAACCTGACCACCAGGGCAAGCGCCCTCTCTCAATTTTTCCATTTCTCAAACTACAGGCGTATATTCAGAGCGGTCCCGTTCACTCGGACCATTCTCGCTACATTCACCCACCTTTCAACAAACTTGCTAGAAGGCAGCACTTTGCCTCTCCACCCTGATTTTCCTCTTCAAGTGAAATTTGAAAAAGTCAATTAGGGATTCGCCGAAGAGGAAAGTGTCTGTCTTTAACCCTTTCAACCTTGTCCACCACACAATCTCTTTCGCCATGTCGATAACCGGATCAGACCCACACGCGACAGCAACTGTTCGACATAGCTCCACAAGTCAGCAATGCTCGGGCACTGAACGAGTGCGTGCACGACGGTTTCGTCGCTCTGCGCGCATCTCGGATAAGTTCGGCTGACGGAACTTCCGTGCCTGTAGAGCTTATCTCGAACAGGCAGCGCTCCCCGGTAGCACTGCCAGGCCAGGGATTTTTCGAAGTTATCCATAGGCCCTGGGCTGAAAGTTCTCCGGAAGAGAGCAAACAGCTGATCTTCTTCGACGCCCAGGATCTCTCCGAGAATGTCATCGCTCTTCCACTCCATTAGTCCTATATAGAACGCCGAGGTGGATGTTTCACCGATACTGGTGCCCAGCTGGCAGAGGGCGGTGAGCGCCTGGAGACATTCCAGTTTCCAAGCGCTATCCCTCGGTCTTTTCCTGGCCCAGTACTGCAGCTCCGTCAAGGAGACGAGCTGTGGGAAAACGTGCCTGGCGAACGGTGACCACACCTGTTCACCGTCCACAAAGCACCAGAGATGTCGCAGCCTCAACGCATGTTTGCGCATCATCAGCCGTGGCACACGCAGTCCTCAACGCACGGGTTTTGTCAGCAGATGGATCGTCTGAACATGGGAGCGCGTCCCTTCCACAAAAAGTGGAAGAGGAGACGCTCCATTTTGTAAAGAGTTGGGCCGAGGGAAGGCACGACCATGAGTCGGTAGCAGATGACGGATGCGATGTACGCATACGCCACTTCCGCCCAGCCTTTCAGGGACAGCTTCCTCTCGGCCCATTTCTGGGTGAGGGAAGCCACTCTGCTCGTCACCTCGATCCAGTTTTTCTCCATCTGGGTGTCCGGTCCGAACTATACCCCGAGCAATTTAACCGATCCGTCCGTCCAACATCCCAAGACGCTGTCGGACGGCATGGACTTTCCTCTCCAGGTGCCGAGCTGCAAGCCCACCGACTTTTCCTGATTTATCTTTGCTCCTGTCACCGCTTCGTATTCCTTGAGAACGGTGCCGAACATCTGGACGTGTATGGTGCTCGACACCACCACGGTGACGTCGTCGGCGTAAGCCGACTCGGATTTCCCGCATCCTAGTTCGCGTTGGACGCCCCTCATCGGCCCCAGTTTGTGCAGTAACGGCTCGAGAGCGGACAAGCCTGGCGGACCGAGCGCATGATGCTGAACGGCTGCGACAGGTGACCGTGACACTCACAATTGAGCAGATGTCGCTGTACATCGCAGCGATACAACCCCTGAAAACGGGCCCGAAACCGGCTACTTCGAGAACCGGCGCCAGGTATCTATGGTCGACCCTATCGAATGCCTTGCATTGATCCAAGTTTGTCAGGACCCCACCCATGCCAGGTTCCTTAACCACCCTCTCTATGATGTATCGCATGAGGTGTAGATTGTCCTGTATGGATCTGTCCGGAATGGCGCATGTCTGCGCTTCTCCCACCAGACCCTTGACGACAAGCGCCAATCTCGTTGCTAACACTTTGGCCAAAATCTTGAACTCTGCGTTTAGCAGGGTTATGGGCCTGAAGTTATCGATAATATCCCCCTTGTTCTGGTCATTTCTCAGCAGCGCCACCGCTCCCCGGCTCACAAAACTGGGAATGCTCCCGTTCTGCTGCCAGTTGCAGTAGACGTCTGCCAAGAGGTCACCGAACAAGTCTGTCGGTCGTCGAGAGCCGAGGCAGTCCGTCGAGGTATGCACTGAAGTCCATGCCCCGATCCGGGCCGCCGCCGCTCCTCAACAGTTCAGCACAGTGCAGCTTCCTCTCAGCCCATTTCTGGGTGAGGGAGGCCACCCTGCTCGTCACCTCGTTCCAGTTTTTTTCCATCTGGAGGTCTGGTCCGAACCAGACCCCGAGCAATTTAACCGGTGCGTCCGTCCAACGCCCCACGACGCTGTCGGACGGCATGGACTTGCCTCTCCATGTGCCTAGCTGCAAGCCCACCGACTTTTCCTGGTTTATCTTTGCTCCTGTCACCGCTTCGTATTCCTTGAGAGCGATGCCGAACATCTGGACGTGTCTGGTGCTCGACACCACCACGGTGACGTCGTCAGCGTAAGCCGACTCGGATTTCCCGCATCCTAGTTCGCGTGGGACGCCCCTCATCACCCCCAGTTTGTGCAGTAACGGCTCGAGGGCCAATGCGTACAAGAGGGACGAGAGGGGACAACCCTGGCGGACTGAGCGCATGATGCTGAACGGCTGCGACAGATGACCGTTCACCCTCACAACTGAGCAGATGTCGCTGTAGATTGCTGCGATACAACGCCTGAAAACGGGCCCGAAACCGGCTGCTTCGAGGACCGCCGCCAGGTACCGATGCTCGACCCTATCGAATGCTTTGGATTGATCCAAGTTGATCAGGACTCCACCCTTGCCAGGTTCCTTAACCACCCTCTCTATGATGTATCGCATGAGGTGGAGGTTGTCGTGTATGGATCTGTCCGGAATGGCGCATGTCTGCGCCTCTCCCACCAGACCCTTGACGACAAGCGCCAACCTCGTTGCTCACACCTTGGCCAAAATCTTGAACTTTGCGTTTAGCTGGGTTATGGGCCTGAAATTATCAATAACATCTCCCTTGTTCGGGTCTTTTCTCAGCAGCGCCACCGTTCCCCGGCTCACAAAACTGGGAATGCTCCCGTTCTGCTGCCAGTTGCAGTAGACGTCTGCCAAGAGGTCACCGAACAAGTCTGGCATAAATGCATAAAGCTCGTAGGGCAGACCATCTAAACCTGGCGATTTACCTCTTGTGCAGCTAGCCATCGCTTCCAGTATTTCACCGGCTGCTATTGGCTTTTCGCAACACTGTGCTGCGGTCGTCGAGAGCCGAGGCAGTCCGTCGAGGTATGAACTGAAGTCCATGCCCCGATCCGGGCCGCCGCCGCTCCTCAACAGTTCAGCACAGTGCTGCTGAAAAGCTTCACACATCCGCTCGGGTTCGAGCATCACGCACCCGTTTTGGTCAGACAAAGACCGAATTGTGGCTTTATTGCCACGTCGCGCCTCTGCCACCCGGGCTCATTGGACGGCTTTTGTCCCCTCATGTTTCAGAGCACGCGCTCTAGCTCTGACGACGCAGCCTTCGTGTTTTGCGTTGAAGAATTGGTCAAGTGCCAATCTCGCCGCAAGCACGTCGGTTGCGATGCCTGTCCTAAACGCCTCTTCTAGCTTTCTGACTAGCTCTCCCTCTACTCTATTTTCCTCTATCACTACTCCTTTGCTAAACCTAATCGACTCTACTTTAATTGCCCTTTTCAGGGCGAACCACCACCTGTTGTTGACGACCGCTCCCGTCAACGCCCGCTTAACTAATACGCTAATCCGGTCTCTGTAGGCCTTGCGCGCCGGGAAAGGCACGTTCAGCTTCCAGTAACCAGTCCCTTGTCTATGAAATCTGTCTATGTCGCTCTGTGTAGTCGACTATTTTAAATTGTGGACAACTTATACTAGCCTTATCTAGTTCCCTGCAGAATACCCTATCTAGATACGATCTGGATGACCCGATGCGGTTTGTCCATGTCCGCATTGGCACATTCGGGTGATCCAGTCGATACCTGTCAGACAGTTCAAAACGTCTGAGCAGGTTTTGAAGCTTTTACACCCTCCTTCCGTGTCTACTAGCCCCATATTAATCATAGCGTGCACCCTCCTCCCCTATCCACTAGCCCCACACGATCCCAGCGTACATCCAAGATACCGTTCCAGTCGCCCACTAACACTAAAGAGCGGGACGTTCCAAGAAAGGTCTCTAGAATTCTGAAGAAATCTGGCCGTCCTGCCCCTTTTGGGGCGTAGACGGCTACTAGCCTGAAAGCATTGCCTTCGCTGCCGCTTACGTCCAGCACCACCGACTTACCTTCTGGGTCCAGGAAGATGGCCCGTATCGCGAGATCCAAGCCTCTCCGAAAAAGGACGGCAACCCCTCCCCCCGATCCTGGACGGCTGGGAGATGCGTATACATCGTAGCCGCCGAAGTTCGGTGCGAAGGCCCGTGCCTCGGAGATTCTGGTTTCACTGATGGCCACCACATCTATGTTTAGTGACCTGAGGTCATTGAGCAGGTGACCCTGCTTCCAAGATGACCCCAGGCCACGTGCATTTATACTGCCTATTCTGAGTACAGCCATGTTGGATGAGAAACGGGGCAAATGAGAAAGGGTCACTTACCTTGTTCGTGTGGTGAAGGGACAGTAGAACCGTCCCTTTCGCTGGTCATGGGTGTTTCCAAGAGGATGTCAGTGTATATCCTCTTGGTAACCGTCCCTCTGAAGTCTCCAACTGCGTTGGGGAATTTTTGTTTTAAAGGTTTGTATTGTACTATTGAGATTTCGATGATGCTTATGTTTGTCGGGAGAGTTCTTGGTATTGGTGGGGTGTAGTAGTTTTTTTCCGTGATGTCTGTGTGCTGCTTTATATATTTTATGAGTTTTTTTTTGCTATGTTTATGGCTGTGTACTTTTTGGGGGGAGGGGTGATTTTGTTGCCGTTTTCTTCTTGTTGCTGTTTGGTGTGTGTGTCTTGTTGTGTTTGCGTTGTTGGTGTTTGTGGTGGTGTTGCTGCAAGTTTCCTTGCTGCCTTTACCCCTCTTTGTATGCCTTCGCTTTTGGAGGGTGAATCTAAGGGTTTTTTCTTTTTTCTTTTTTGTGGCAGACTGTTTACCACGTCACTCCCGTCTCAAACTCCATGTCGGATTCTGTGGCGTCTGGGAGGGGTATGTGCTCCACGGCTGTTGGTGGTGGTAGTGGCAATTTTGTTGCTGGTGTAGCTATTTCAAATGTAGCTATTGGTGTTGCCGCTACTGATGCTGCTGCTTTAGTTATCCGTGGCCTTGGTACGGGTGCCAAAGCCTTTTGGATTTGAGCCTCCGTAGCTCTCTCCACTCGATGTGATATTTTGCTTACGGTGCGGTAAGTCACCGTCCGTAGCTGCTGGTCCTTGAAAAAATTGGTTGGAGGTTTCAGGGAAACTCTATTTGCGCTTCTTGTCACCATGGCCCTTGCGACTGCCATCTCCTCCTCTGTGACTAACACTGTCTCGATATTTCGGGCGACACCTGCAAAAGAAGTGGTCCCTTTTTCAGTAGCACCACTATTGCTGCCGCTACTGGTCTTACTGGTGGTGCTGAGGTCGCTATTACAGGTATCGGTGTCGTTGTTGTTCTTTTCGCTGGTACAGTTGTTGGTGTTGTTTTCGTTGATACTGTTGCTGCTGTTACTGTTATTGTGGCTGTTGTTATTATTGTTGTTTTTGTTGATACTGTTCCTACTATTATTGTTGTTGTGGCTGTTGTTATTGTTATTGTCGTTCTCGACCTTACCGCTGTTATTTTTGTTATTGTCGTTCTCGACCTTACCGCTGTTATTTTTGTTATTGTCGTTCTCGACTTTACCGCTGTTATTTTTGGTGATGTTGTTGGTGTTATTGTTGGTGTTGTTGGTGTTAGAAATATTTGTTAATTTTAAATCTGTAACAATCTTTTTTTCGTTTGTAATATTTTCGTGTATATTTACCTCCGCTGGAACGCTGTCTTGTTGACATGCTGATAAAGTCTCCCTCCCTCTGTGTTGTCTGACAGTGCTCTTTCTCTTTGTATTATCCATGTTGAAATTTTTCAAAAATATATTTTTACACAAATACGAATACGACACCCCGTAAAGGGGTGCCATATTATTTACTACTGAACCCCTGTATTAGGGGGTCACTTCTTCTAAACTTTTATCAAATTTAAAGCTTGAATAAAAGGTTTAGAACGGTTGAAAAAGAGGTAAAACGTTGAAAAAGACTGGAGGCGATAAGAAGCGTGGCTTCACCAACAATAATAATAATAATAATATAATAATAATAATAATTGTTTCTACTTTAGGCACAAGGCCAGCAATGACCCAGTGCATTACTGGTACTTTATTTTATCGACCCCGTAAGGATGAAAGGCAAAGTCAACCTCGGCGGGATTTGAACTCAGATCGTATAATAATAATAATAATACAACATAACAAGGTCTGTTTATTGATTGATATGAGCATCCCATGTGATCACAATATTGTGGGAGGACTGGGAATGATCAAGAAAGGAACAGAACAATATTTGCGAATGATTCCTAGTTTACCCTCTCTGCACGAGGTGCAAAAATTGTTTTGAATGGTACTGCACACGTATTGAGAAGAGCACTATCTCTGTAAGATTGATATCCCTCCTTGTATTTACATATGCATATGCACATGTGTATATATGTATACTGTTTTTTTTGTTTTGTTTTTTTAATTATAATCAATGTGCTGTATTAGCTGGCTTACCAATGCACACTGTGAATTTGTTTACACTAGGTGTCAGTGAGACACTCGGCATATATCTCAGAAACAATAATGAAAGAAAATAAAAATGACAATAATAATAATTGTTTCTACTTTAGACACAAGGCCAGCAATTACCCAGTGTATTACTGGTACTTTATTTTATCGACCCCGTAAGGTTGAAAGGCAAAGTTAACCTCGGCGGGATTTGAACTCAGAATGGCAAGGGCCGTAACTCTAATAATAATAATTGTTTCTACTTTTGGCACAAGGTCAGCAATTTACCAGTGCATTACTGGTACTTTATTTTATCGACCCCGTAAGGTTGAAAGGCAAAGGTAACCTCGGCGGGATTTGAACACAGAATGACAAGGGCCGTAACTCTATGCGTCAAGTCATGGCGTCCGACCTTCTACCGATACTGCCAATAATAATAATTGAACATCCCAACATTAACAACTACAGTGGCACTGAAGACCCCCCACCAACAATAGAACTCCCCTCCTCCCTCTGGAAAATGCCCCAGCACCACCAGCATAGCCAAAGACAACACCATAATAATAATAATTATTGTCGTTGTATCTCTAAGCTCTCTCAAAATGTTTAGTTCAAACGATGTCAACTTGCATAATAATGCTTTCTTTATAAACACAAGGGTTGACACAAAGTATAACATTAAGGATAAATAACAAGTCGAAAAATTACAGAACAGAATACAGACAGAAACAAACGCTGCATCAAAAGAAAAACAAAATTCAAAAGTTTTGAACGCAACACCCCCTACCTCCCCCGTTGCTACGATAACGAGCTTAGCGTAGCTAAAACCAAAAACAGCAACAGCAACAACAACAACACTAGTAACAGATGTTACTGGCCTTGAAAAACATAAAAGGAAAAAACTTAGTCAGATATTCAAACATTACAATGACACCCTCCCACCCCCACCCCCACCCCCACTACCACTACTACCATCGAAAAACGAAAATGAAAATGATTTGTTGATGTGGGTGGTGGTGGTGGTGATGCTGATGATAATGATTGTTTCTGCTTTTGGAGCAGGGTCGACGATTGGCCCGGTAGGTTTCTGGTGCTCTGTCTTGTTGACCCCCCCCCCCCCCGTAGAAGTGAGGAGCGGTGTTGACCTCGGCGGGATTTGTGCTAGGACCATAAATGGCAGATGCTGATGATAATAATAATTATATCTGCTTCTGGCACATGGCCAGCGAATGACTCCGACAGTATTTGTGGTCAGATCATAAATTGTAGATGCTGATGATGATGGTGGTTGATTCTGCTTTAGTTACGGGGCCGGCAATTATCCAGTGTGTTGCTGGGGCTCGGTTTTATCAACTCCGTAAGATAATAATAATTGTTTCTACTACTGGCACAAGGCCAGCAATTATCCAGTACATTACTGGTACTTTATTTTATCGACCCCGTAAGGATGAAAGGCAGAGTAACGTGATGGTGTCACGCTAAAAACACCGGTAGTGATGTAACCATAAATTGACTAATCCTCGATATGAGTGTTAAAATGTCGAACCTAAACAGTTCGAATAACGGTGAAAAGGAGACTGGAACGTCATGTGAAAGACTCTCTCCCAGCAAGTGCTTCCTGGCCCAGCAGTAGGGACCTAGCTGTCACCCAAATACTGCTGGTGTTGGAAGAAGAAGAAGGAATGGGACAAGAACCAACTGGACGAAAGAATTGAATAGAGCTGTCATGAAATGTTACCTAAAGAGTAACCCTATGGAAAAAGGCTATATGAAACGGATGCATAACATCTGGAACGAGATTGGTCTATTTGAATTAGGTGAACAAAAATTGGCCGGTTAGGCTCGTGTAATAAGTACTAATGGATGGATAAGCGAGTTAGAACTGGAGGAACTGAGCAGAGAGATTAAGTTGGAAATAGCGAGTGGAGTATATCAGTCAAATAAGCCAGTGGGAAATGAGGGTGAAGAGGTTGAGAGACCTGAGGAAGCAACCGATGCAGACAATGATCTGAATGCTGAAATAAATAACATCTGGAACAAAGATACGGCCATTGAGGAAATGAATGATGATGGGCTAGGGCAAGATTTGGTTGATATTCTGAACTTAGTTGTAGATGAAATGAACAATGAGAGTGGAAAGCCTATGAACCTAAGATTTGTAGACAGGAAAAAGTTAAAAGAAACAATAGCTAAGGTAAACAAGGTCATCCCGTACCTTGAGGCAAGGAACCTTCACCAATGCAACAATATCCTCAAAGCAACAGTAAATGTGGTGAAAGAACTGCCTGGTATAAAAACGAGAGGAAACAACAAACAGGAAAGATCAGAACCTTGGTGGAAGAAACGACTGAATGGTCAAATCATGGAAATGAGAAATGACATTAGAAAGCTTGAGTTTTTACTGAATGGGACATTACAAAACATAGACACTAAAGATAGATTGAAAATAAAATACGAAACTAGGGGGAAAGAGCTAAATGTTATCATAGAGGAACTGAAGCAACGCATTGTAGTAAAAAGTGCAAAGATTAGGCGGTATCAGAACAGAGTTAGTAAGTATATACAGAACCGCATGTTTAACAACAACCAGATGTTGTTTGAACAGCTTGGGAAAGAAAGAGGCAACGACATGATCCCCGAGGCTGAATAGACTAAGACATTCTGGGGGGGGGGGGATATGGGAGCAGGATGTTGAACATAATAGTCAGGCAGTGTGGATTGAGACAGTTCAAAAGGAGATTAGTGAACAAGCACATCAACAAACTGATTTAGGTATCACAGTTGAACCTCTTTAAGTGCAGGACAAAAAACTAACCAACTGGAAATCACCAGGCCCAGATGGTGTGCAAAGGTATTAGATTAAAAATATAACATCCCTCCACCCAAAACTGACAACTATGTTTAATGACTGCTTGATGTCGGGTGAAGTACCAGTGGTTGACAAAAGGTACCACAGTTCTGGTAATGAAAGACCGAATCAAGGGTAGTAATATTACCAACGAGAGACCTATCACATGTCTGTCCGTAATGTGGAAACTGTTGACAAGCATTGTGTCTCGGGAAATCTACTATCATCTCCACATAAACAACTTGTTACCGGACGAACAGAAAGGATGCCGAAAGAAGTCCCATGGTACAAAAGACCAGTTACTTATTGATAAGATTGTAATGTGGAATTGCAAGAGGAGGCATACTGGTCTTGCCATGCGATGGATAGATTACAAAAACGTATTCGACATGGTACCTCATTCTTGGATAACCAAAAGCCCAGAGATCTTCAAGGTGGCAGATGACATCAGACAGTTGTTGAGCAAAAGTATGAAGTCCTGGGAAACAGAGTTAACATCAGGCGGAGAATCCTTGGGAGGCGTGAAGATCAAGAGAGGTATCTTCCAGGGAGATAGTTTGTCCAATTTGTTGTTTGTCCTTGCCCTGATACCCCTGTCCATCAGATTGTGAAAAGTGAGAGCAGGATTCAAGATGGGAAGATCTTAAACATGGACGATCTTAAACACTTTGGGAAGAGTGGAAAGGAGTTGGATGTACTTGTTGACACTGTCCGTATTTTCAGCAATGTTATATGTATGGAATTTGATGTTAATAAGTGTGGAGTCCTAGTGATGAAGAGGGGTAAATTGAGCAGAAGCAACGCAATCTAGGTACCAACAGGGGAGATGATAAAGGAAATTGAGACTGAAAAGGAATACAAATATTTAGGTGTTCTGGAGGCAGATGACATCAAGAACAAAAAAAAATGAAGGAATTGATAAGATCTGAATACATAAGGAGAGTAAGGAACATACTAAAATCACATCTAAATAGTAGGAATGTCATAAGCGCAGTAAATTCCCGAGCTGTGTCTATTATTAGGTACACTGCGGGAATTCTGAAATGGTAAGATGCTGAACAAAAATAAATGGATAGAAAGTCTAGGAAGCTAATGACTATCTACAACATGTTCCAGAAGAAGAGTGATGTTGATAGACTCTACTTAATGAGATCTGAAGGTGGAAGAGGTCTTATCAGCATAGAGGACTGTATTCAGATGGAGAAAAACAGTCTGCACAAAAATGTGGCTGACGGTAAGGAGCCAATGCTCAAACTTGTACTGAAGGAGAGGATAATAGAGCAGGGGGTGTTAAGAAGGAAATAACAACCTGGAGGAAGAGCAACCTTCATGAAAAATCGCTTCATAGCACCTTCTTTAAGAAAACGGAATTTAGAGATCCACAGACATGGAACTGGTTAAAAAGAGGAAACCTTAGAAAAGCTACAGAAGGAATGCTAATGGCTGCGCAACAGCAAGCCCTACGAACAAACTGGCTGAAACACCATATTGACCATAATAATAATATTAATAATGCTTTCTTTATTAACCACATGGTTTAACACAAAGTAAAACATTAAGGACAATACAGGACAATATAGGACAATACAGGACGGTACAAATGGGTAAATTCTGAGTGTAGAAAAAATGAAAACAGAGTATGTAACAAAAAAAGAAACCATGAAAAATTCCCCAATAGGGGGGAGACTTCCGAGGGACATTCGTGGAAAAAGCCTATTAAAAAAGCCACGGTGACCCTGACCACCAGGGCAAGTGCCCTCTCCAAGTTTTCCACTCGGGCCATACTTGCCTCTCTCACCCATCTTTCAACAAAATGCTGGGAAGAGAGCGCTTCCCTCTCTACCATGATTTTCCTTTTCAAATGAAATTTGAAAAAGTTAATTAGGGCCTCGCCGAAGAGGTAAGTGCTCGTCTTCAGCCCTTTCAAACGCGCCCACCATGGGATCTCTTTCCCCATGGTCACCAGACAGATAAAAACTGCCTGCCCTTCCCGGCTAAAGAAAGAGGGCGGGGCAATCCTCACGGTGGAGTCAGCTGATAGCCGGATCCGTCCTACACGCGACAGCAGGTGTTCGACATAAACCCACAAGTCAGCAATGTTCGGACACTGGACGAGTGTGTGCAGGACGATCTCGTCGCCCTGCGCGCATCTCGGACATCTCCGGCTGACGGCACCTCCATGCCTGTAGAGTTTATCCCGAACTGGCAAAGCTCCTCGGTAGCACTGCCAGGCCAGCGATTTCTGGAAGTTGTCCATAGGCCCCGACCCGAAAGTTCTTCCGAAGAGATTGGCTAGTTGATCTTCGTCGATGCCCAGAGTTTCCCCAAGTACGTCGTCGCTCTTACCCTCTACTAATCCTCTATAAAACGACGAGTGGAGTTTTCACCGATCGCATTGCCCGACTGGTCGAGGGCTATGTGCGCCTGAAGACATTCCAGTTTCCAAGCGCTGCCTCTCGGTCTTCGCTTGACCCAGGACTGCAGCTCCGTCAAGGAGATGAGCTGGGGAAACACGCGTCTAGCAAACAGCAATCATACCTGATCACCGTCGAGGAAGAGGTGGAGATGTGGTAGCCTGAGCGCATGTATGCGCATCATCAGCCACGGTATTTCCAGCCCTCCACGTACCGGGTGTTGACAGCAGATGGACCGCCTGACCATTGGAGCGCGTCTCTTCCACAAAAAGTGAAAGAGCAAACGTTCCAGGTGCCGAGCTGCAGGCCCACCGACTTTTCCTGTTTGATCATTACTCCTGTCACCGCCTCATATTCTCTTAGTGTAGTGCCGATCGCTTCAATGTGTTTCGCGTTCGACACCACTACGGTGACACCGTCTGCATATGCTGACACGAAACGTACAACAGGGACGAGAGGGGACATCCTTCGTGGAACGAGCGCATGATGTTGAACGGTTCCGAAAGGTGACTATTCACTCTCATCACAGAGCAGATGTCGCTGTGCATGGCAGCGATCCAGCCTCTAAAGTCCATCCCTCGATCCGGCCCGGCGCTTCCCCCGAACAGCTGAGCGAAGTGTCGCTGAAATGCTTCACACATTTGCCCGGGATCGAGTAGCATACGCCCGTCGTGGTCCACTAAAGACCGGATTGTGGCTTTGTTGCCACGATGCGCCTCCGCCGCTCGGACCCATCGAACGGCTTTCGTCCCCTCTTGTCTGAGAGCACGCACCCTAGCTCTGACAAGGCAGCCTTAGTGCTTTGCATTGAAGAATTGGTCAAGGGCCAATTTCGCCGCAAGCACCGTCGGTCGCGATACCTTTACTAAGCGCCTCGTCTAATTTTCTAACTAGTTCTCCCTCTGCTCTATTTTTCTCTATTGCTAATGTCTTACTAAACCTAATGGACTCTATTCTAATCGCTCTTTTCAGAGCAAACCACCATTTTTTGTTGACGATGGCCTCCGTCAACGCCCGATTAACTAGTTCGCTAATCCGGTCTCTGTAGGCCTTGCGCGCTGTTAACGACGTGTTTAACTTTCAGAAGCCTATCTAAGTCAAGCACACATATCACGAATTTGTGGTCCATGTAGTGGAATATCTTGAATTGTGGACAGCCTATTCTAGACCTAACTATTTCCCTACAAAATACCCTATCTAGATATGATTTGGCTGACCCGATGCGGTTTGTCCAAGTCCACATTGGCATATTCGGGAAATCCAGACGGTACCTGTCAGACAGTTGAAAATGTCTGGGTGGATTTGCGAGGCTTTTACATACTCCTCCCCTATCCGCTAATCCCACACAGTCCCAGCGTGCATCTATGATCCCGTTCCAGTTGCTCACTAACACTATAGAGCGGAACATTCCAAGAAGGGTCTCCAGACGCCGGAAGAAATCAGGCCACCATGCTCCTGTCGGGGAATAGACAGCCACTAGCCTGAAAGCTTGCCCTTCTCCGCTGGTCACGTCCAGCACCACCAACTTACCTTCTGGGTCCAGGAAGATGGCCCGTATGGTGGGATCCAAGACTCTCCAATAAAGCACAGCAACTTCTCCCCTCGATCCTGGACGGCTGGGAGATGCGTATATATCGTAGCCACCGAAGATCGGTGTGAAGGCTCGTGCTTTGGAGATTCTGGTCTCGTTGATGGCCATCACATCTATGTTCATTGACCTGAGCTCGTTGGGCAGGTGACCTTGCTTCCATGACGACTCCAGGCCACGCGCATTTATGCTGCCTATTCTGAGTAGGGTCATGTTGAAAAGGAGTGGAAAAGATGGGAAAGGCCTCTTACCTTACTTCTTGTGGAGGAAGGATGGTTTGTCCATCCTTCTCACTGTTTATGGCCCACTCTCCGGAAGGATTTCTTTATATATGCTCCTGGAAAGTGTTTATCGGAAGTCTCCGATGTCCCTGGGGAATTTTAATTTTATTGTTGTGTATGATTTTTGTGTGATACGACTGATTTGTATGTGTGTGGGTGGTGTGAATTTTGGGGGTGTTGTATAGTCTTTTTCTGAGATGCTGGTCTTGTGTTGTATGTAATGTAATAATTGGTTGTTCAAATTTCATGATGTGTAGTGTGTATCGGTTTGGTTGCTTTGTTTTGTTTGCGTTTGTTGTGGGTTTGTTTCTGTTTCGCTTGTTGGTGATTGTTGTGGTGTTCGTGATTGTGGTGTTGGCGTTGTTGAAGGTGATGGTGTTGGTGTTTATGGTGGTGGGGCTGGTGATGCTGGTGCGGGTGGTGGCACAGCTGTCTTAACCTTTTTGTTAGTTTGTTTGTTTCACCCTGCATTTTGTTTTTGGAGAGCAAAGGAAGAGGATTTTTTCTCTGGTTTCTTTTTTTTTTCCAGATACAGTTTCCCACTCCTCCTTGTCGTCACAATCTGTCTCCAGTTGCGAGAGGTCAGAGAGTGGAAAATCCTCCACAGGCCCTAGCTTTGGTTGTGGCGTGGTGGATTGTGGAGGTGCTGGTGCTAATTCTGGCGCGGTGGGTGGTGGTGGTGTTCGTCTTGCTACAGTTGCTGTTGTCGTTGCTGCTACAGTTGTTGCTGCCATTTCTGCTGCTGGTTTTTATGGTTGAGTCACTGGGGTGGGTAGGAGAGGTGGCCTCAACTTTTTAGCCTGAGGGCAGAAGGCCTTTAGGTGGGTTCCTTCGCCACAAATAACACACCTAAGCCTTCTACCCTCAACGATTACGGTGAGGTGACTGCCGTCATTGAGGTCTATCACCTCTGGAATTTCCTGTATGTTTTTTGGTCCGCTTGGATCAGGAGCTCCATCCCAGATCTAGACCAGTTCTCCTGTTTTACTTTGATCACCTCGATTACTTTTGTGTCGGCCTCGATGTCGGCGAGGACGGCAGCCATTATCCAGGGAATTTCAATGGCTGGAGGAACGTGGGTCACCCTGATCCTTACCAGTCTCTGACTACAAAGGCTAGCGACAAGTGTGAACTCGTCACTTTTTAATGGGGCCATGGAGTGCTCTCTGGCTTCCTGTGGGGTTCCAAAGAACATTCCACGGTTCAATATTTTTGTCCACGTCTGATGTGGGTTTTTTGAGCCCGCACATGTCCCAAAGTATTTGGATCTGGGACTCGTATGCCCGCTCCACTCAGCGTGTTTTTTATATTTATTGTGCGAAATGACACGGTGCATAGGGGCCGATGCTCCATGGTATTAGATGGGGCGGAGGGTGAGGCTGACTCTGTAACCATATTTTTTACCATTCGCTTGGCTTCATTCAATTCTTCTTGGCTTACCTCAACCGTTTCGTTTTTGTTTGCCGCTTTGGCAAAACACACATTTAGTTTTGCGCTGGTGTTGATGTTGTTGTTATTATTATTTTTAGTTTCAGTTGTTGTTGTTGTGGTAGTGGTGGGAGTGGTGATATCAGTGGCGTTCGGCGTGGAAGAGTCGATTTTGGGAGAATCCATTTCGATATCACGAGATAATAATTTATTTTTTGTTTCAGTTGTTGCGGTGGTGGTTGTGGTTGTGGTGGTGGTATCAGTGGTGTTGGTTGGTCTTTTTGACATTGTGGCGGTGGGGATGGTGACTTTAACGCCTGTAGACATTGGTAATGGCGGGAAAGCCATGTCTGCACATGACAAATCTAAATAATTGCCACTGCTATTACTTATATTTTCAGTGCTGGCAACCGTAGCAAGGTTTACAATGGTGGTGGTGGCGGGAGATGTTAGTCTGTTAGAACTGCTGTTAGCAGATTTGGGTAGCCGAATGCCGTTCATGTCTTTTTTTTTTTTTTTAAGAAATGTTTGTTTGATAAAATAAAGTTTAAATTTTGGGCTCAAGGCCTCAATATTATTGAGTGTCCTTTTCAGAAAGCAATATATATGAGTTTATAAACACTTAACAAAATTTGTTTTCCATAACTGGCAATTTGAAACAACTGAAAACAACAAAACTTTGTGGAGCTCACGATAATACGATTTCCTACGTAGGTCGCCAATAATAATAAGAAGAAGAATGGTTTCTTTATTGGCCTCAAGGGCTAACATAAAGAAAACGTTACAGACGGCACCGAATGGTACAGGACGATACAAAGTTGGTTTTGGCCGTGTAAAAAGGTTATAACAAGAAGATAGAAATGCGTAAAAACAAATCAAAAAAATTGAAGCAAAAAAATTCCCCAAAAGGGGGAAACTTCCAAGGGTCACTCTTGGCGAAAACCAAACAGAAGAACACGGCCACCCTGAACACCAGGGCAAGTGCCCTCTCTCAGTTTTCCCACGTTGTCGATCTTCCCCTCCACTAGCCCTCTATAGAACGCCGAGGTGGATGTTCCACCGATACTAGTGCTCAGCTGGTAGAGGGTGGTGAGCGCTTGGAGACATTCCAGCTTCCAAACGCTATCCCTCGGTCCTTTCCTAATCCAGGACTGCAGCTCCGTCAAGGAAACGAGCTGGGGAAAAGCGCGTCTGGTAAACGGCGACCACAACTGTTCACCGACAAGGAAACACCAGAGATGTCGCAGCCTCAGGGCATGTTTGCGCAACATCACCCACGGCATGCCCAATCCTCCACGCAGCGGGTGCTGACAGCAGATGGATCGTCTGACCATGGGAGAACGTCCCTTCCACAAAAAGCGGAAGAGAAGGCGCTCCATTTTGATCAGAGTTGGGCGCGGGCAAGGTACGACGGTCAAGCGGTAGCAGATGACAGACGCGAAGTACGGATTCCCCACCTCCACCCGACCTATCAACGACAGCCTCCCCTCGGCCCAATTCTGGGTGAGCGAGGCCACCCTGTTCGTCACCTCGATCCAGTTTTTTTTTCCATCTGGAGGTCCGGACCGAACCAGACCCCGAGTAATTTAAGCATTCCTTCTGTCCAGTGTTCCACGACACTGTCGGGCGGCATGAACTTAACTCTCCAGGTGCCGGGTTGCTATCCCACTGCCTTTTCCTGGTTTACCTTTATTCCTGTCACCGCTTCATATTCCTTGAGAGCGGTGCCGAGCATCTGGACGTGTTTGGTGCTCGTCACCAACACGGTGACGTCGTCGGCGTAGGCTGACACGAATCTCCCGCATTCCAGTTCACGTGGGGAGCCCCCTCGTCGTCTCCAATTTGTGAAGTAACGGCTCGAGGGCCAATACGTACAAGAGGAAGGACAGGGGTCACCCTGGCGGACCAAGCGCATGATGCTGAACGGCTGCGACAGGTGACCATTTACCCTCATAATCGAGCAGATGTTGCTTTGCATCGCAGTGAAACAGCTCCCGAAAACGGGCCCAAAGCCTGCCGCCTCGAGGACCGCAAGCCGAGTACCATATTTCGGGCCACACCTATTTCAGCGGCACCATTATTGCGGCCGCTACTGCTGCTACTGGTCTTGTTGGAGCTGGGATCGTTGTTACTGTTATTGATGTTGTCATTGTTGTTGTTTTCTTTGATACTGTTGTTGTGGCTGTTGTTATTGTTGTTTTTTGTTGATATTGTTTCCACTGTTATTGTTGTTGTGTCTGTTTTTATTGTCATTGTTATTGTCTTTCTCGACCCTATCGCTGTTATTTTCGTTGTTGCTGTTGTTATTCATGGTGGCGTTGTTGTTGGTGTTATTGTTGGTGTTGTTTGTATTAGTACTATTTGGTATATTTAAATCTGAAACAATATCATTAAAAGGGATATTGTTTCTCTTTTCTTTTGTGTTCATCTTCGCTAGAACGCTGTCTTGTTGACAGCGTAAGAATGAAAGGCAAAGTTAACCCCGGCTGGATTTGAACTCAGATCATAAAAGGCAGTAACTCTATGTTGCAAAGCATGGTGTCCGACTCTCTACCGATACTGCCAATCCAACGCCCTTATTTTTATTATTATTAGGTTGGATAATGATAATAAAAATAAAGATATGAACCTACATTCTTCAAGAAATCTATATGGGATGAACATCATCACCATCACCATCATCACAAAATAGAATTTCATCTGGAGATACCGTTCTCATAACAGCAACAAATGCATGATGACCGTTGAAATAATTATAATTGTTTCTACTTTTGGCACAAGGCCAGCTATTACCCCAGTGTATTGCTGGTACTTTATTTTATCGACCCCATAAGGATGAAAGGCAAAGTTAACCTCGGCGGGATTTAAACTCAGAATGACAAGCGACGTAACTCAATGCGTCGAAGCATGGCGTCCGACCCTCTACCGATACTGCCAATCCAAATGAATAAACGATTTATGTAACATCAGCATCTTTATTAGTGTTATACACACACACACGCACATATTTATATATATTGGTTATATATATATGTGTTTGTGTGTGTGTGTGTGTGTGTATATATAAAACCAATACAACCACAAGCCCATCAACCGCATCACAACTCTCGGCTGTAAACAAGAACGTCAGCAAGCATTGAGAACTAGAAACTTCAGTAGAAAGAACGAGGTAAAATTATTGTGACAGTATTGAAAAAAAGAAAAGCGTGAATGAAAGACAAACATTTAGTGAGATAACGAAGACAAAATCACAATAGAGAAATAATGAAGTTAATGTATTCGACAAGTCTGACAAATGATCAATAAAGATGAGAATATATCTAGAAATGTATGAAATACGACTGGTTGTTGCTGCGTAAATATTAATTAAAACACGACTTTCCATTAATCTTTTTAGACTCAGAAGAGCGAAAAATTACCACTAGCTATGAATATGAGTGTTTGTGATGAGCTGTCTATGTCTGAAACTATATACGTATCAAAGCATACATTTAATATTCGAAATTTAAGCGAACAGCACGAAAACACGCAATTTGAGTTTACCTGAAGAAAATGAGGTAAATAGTCTACGATATTTGTAGACGTATGTCTGTCCTGAGATCCATTATGGTGAGATCATATCTTTTGAATTCACATCACAACTGAGCCAACTTTCTGCATTGATACAAAGTTCTTAAGTTCCCTGTAGACATTTTTGTGAGAGTTTTGAGCTAGAAATCGAGGACTGAACTTCCTGTCATCAATTTGTTGTTGTTTTTGCCATTGCTGTATCTTGATTGATTCATTGGAGATTTCTTCATTGTTTCTCTAGTGATTGAGGTTTTTATGGGGTCAGAGTGCTTCCCTGACGCCCAACCCTCCATACTTCTCAACATGGTTGTGGCATAATGGGTCTCAGGGAAGTCAGAGAGACAAGAAGTGGCAAGCTAAATTCTGAAAATTTGACGAATTTGTACTCAGAATATGAAACTCGACACATTCATGATGTTGGCAGTGTGCTCGGTGAAACTGCAGGCAAAGATTTGGTGAGTTGGAACCCAGTGAGTGAGCGAATCATAGCAGCAAGATTCCAATCAAGCAACTCAAAATGACAGTGATTCAAGTTTATGCACCAACAGAAGATGATGTTGATATTGACAAGGATGCTTTCTACAAACAACTGCAGGATACTATTCAAACAACACCAAGACACGATCTGTTGCTTTTGATTGACGATATTAATGCGCAAATTTCACAGATTTGGCCCCCCATGGCTCTGCCAATCAGACCAATAACAATGGTAAACGACTTCTACTCTGTAGCATAAATTCACTATGCATTGGAAACACGTACTTCAAGCATAAGTCAATTCATAAGAAGACATGGCGATCTCCAGCTAGACATTCATTGAATGAGATTGACTACATATGCATTTCACATAGATGGAATCTTTCCTCCAAGATATCAGTATCAGAGTTTAGCGTGGGGCAAATCTTAGCTCTGACCATTATTTAGTAACAGGAAAGCTAAAATTAAATTGGAAGTGGCTGATGAAACAACAGAATAAGAAGCCATATGCTGTTGAAAAATTGAAGAATTATAGAGTATTGGAAAACTCTCAAATTACCACCAAGAATAGGTTTGAGATGTTCACTGCTGAATCAAATTGCAGCCCAGGTGTTTAACAAAAGTGGTCGAAGTTCAAAGAAACTCTCAAAGTGTGTCTTGATGAAGTTGTGGGCAGAGATTGTCTACGGTACTAGACAGACAAATGAAGAGAAGCTATTGAAAAGACAAAAAGTTCTGATTACAAGCAAAGGAACGGGAAGCCAAAGAAGCTCCCAATAAAAATGGCATGAAATCGCTCTATAGGATTATCAAAAACCTCTTGGGATTCCGTGGTAAATCAAGTGTTCCTATTAACGACAAGGCTGGCAAGCTGCTTACCACTGCACATGAACAAAATCAGCGCTGGGTTGAACATTTCATTGAAACACTGAATCAACCAGAACCATTCAGCTCCTTTGCCGATTCAGACATCAATGCATAGGAAGGGCTTCAAATCAATATGGAATCTATTTCCCAGGAAGAAGTCCAAACACCCATAAAACATCCCAAGAACAAGACTCTAGAATTGGATGAAATTTCTGCAGAAGTCCTGAAGGCAGGTAGTGGCACCATTGCCAAATATCTCACAAATTTATTGAATTGCTGGCAAAGGCAATGTGTCTCTGACGACTGGAGAAAGGGAATTATAGTCAAACTTCCAAAGAAAGGTTCTTTCAGCAGCTGCGGCAATTGGCGTGGAATTATTTTGCTGCCAGTCCCTGGAAAGGTCTTCTATTTAGTGCTTCTCAATCGACTCAAAACAACTGCGGATGCAAAGCTGAGAGAGGAGCAGGCCAGATTCAGACCAGAAAGATCCTTCATATTTACTCTTCTAAATGCTGTGGAACAGAGTCTGGAATTCAATATGGCACTCAAGATAAATTTCATTGACTTCAACAAGCCTTTGATAGCATTCACAGGGAGACGCTTTGGAAAACTCTGGCAGTCTATGGCATTACAGAAGGATTCATCAGTGTTTTCAAATATATTTATCAGGATTCAAGATGCTGTGTCAAAGTTGCAAATGGCACCACAGGTTTCTGCCAAGTCCACACGGGTGTGCGACATGGCTGCATTCTGTCTCCTATGCTTTTCTCACTGGCCATTGACTTTGTCACGAGGAAATCAGTGGAAATTCATGCTCAGGCTTAAAACTTTGGTATCCACTGGACTGATTCAAAGACACTGACAGATTTGGATTTCTTCGATGATTTGGCATTATTGGGGAACAACATAGAAGAAATTCAAACAATGACAACACAGAAAAATCTGCAGCAAAAAAAAATGGAGAAAAGACCAAAGTGATGTAAGTTGACAAGAAGATTGCTGAGAAAGTACATATTGAAACACAGGCAATAGAAGAGATCAACCAATTCACCTATTTGGGCAGCATAGTCTCCAATGAAGGCTTTGCTGAGCCTGATGTAAACTGCAGAATTGGAAAGGCATGAAGCGTATTTTAGTGCATGAGAAGTATTTGGTCATTTATTCGTTCCTCGATGCTCAACCCACAAGACAAATTCCCATTTTCGCATGGGCTACATTTGGTCAGAACTTTCCATTGAATAGAATAATCCACGCCTCCGTCCTTGAATTTGTCTTGTGGGCTGTCTATTGAGAAACGAATAAATATCCTGCAGAGATTACGTAACAATACTTGTTTAAATACAACATCCGATTTTTATAATCGATGTCCCGACGCCGACAAGTACTTATTAGGTAGCTACAAGGACCAAGACTAATTTCATCCAGTATGGACCAAAACTATTTTCATCCAGAATTCTCTCCCTTTATCAGTCTATCTTGAGTTGTCCTTGTCGATGACCTTGCGCATGACCGACCAACTTCATATAAACTTCCGTTTTTCAGCTATAAACTATTACTCGAGTTGAAAAGTTGAAAAACCGCAAGGTAAAACGTTTCTCTTTGAAAATGGTTTACTAAATGTTGTGGAACTCACATCTACTGAACTCGTCCCATGGACTGAGTGCTCTACTTAATAAGGATATAACCTCCCATTGTTCTATCAGAATACTTATACATAGCGTCCGAAACGTTAAGACCCTCTTCCTGCTATATCAAGCGTTAACCTAATATATACCTTCCATATACTATACCGATTGTGTTGTTATTTCTACACACACACATATATATATATATATATATATATATATATATTGTTATATTGTTATATTTGGGGAGGGTCATATTGTTGTAATAATTGTTTCTACTTTTGGCACAAGGCCAGCAATTATCCCAGTACATTACTGGTTCTTTATTTTATCGACCCCGAAAGGATGAAAGGCAAAGTTAACCTCGGCAGGATTTGAACTCAGTCCGTAAAGGGACGTAACTATGCTGTAAAGCATGGCGTCCGACTCTCTACCGATACTGCCAATCCACCGTAATAATTGTTTCTACTTTAGGCACAAGGCCAGCAATTACCCAGTGCATTACTGGTACTTTATTTTATCGACCCCGTAAGGATGAAAGGCAAAGTCAACCTCGGCGGGATTTGAACTCAGATCGTAAAGGGACGTAACTATGCTGGAGTAATAATATGTAATAATATTGCCAGAATATAAACCAACCCAAACCAAACACTCACTGTTTGGTTTTGGGTTGGTTTTCGCTTCTGTATCTTTTGTATCTCCATAGTTAATTTATCCGGCAATCGATGTTTATCATTGATTGACCAACGGTTAAAAATACAGATATAAATATATATATATCAAAGTTCTTTCGTCACACACATGTGTCATCATCAGTGGTACTATTATGTTTACTCCCGTTGTATTGTAATGCCTACGCCATTTTTATTTATTTTTTTTTTTTTATGCTTGCCTCTGTTTCTGTTTGTACATGCGTTTGCGTGTATGTTTCCTGTTTCGTGTGTGTGTTCATGTGTGAATCTGTGTTTTTGTATTCTATCTGTGTTCACTAGTGTGTGTTTATGTGTGTTTGTTGTTATTCTACTTGTGTGTATATTTATTTATTTATTTATTTATTTAGATTTCCCTTAGGTGCGTATTGTTTGTTTGGGTGTGGTTGTTATTCCATTCGTTTTTTTCTCTTCAACTTTTTTTTTTGCTTCCCTGATTTGCCTACCTGTTGAGTCATTTCTGTGCTTAGATATTATTTTAATTTATATGTTGTCTATATTACCGCCATGTCTTTGTCTGGCATATTCATATAGTACTAAACCGTTTTTTATTTTGTCCTTTTAGTTCCCCCAGTCTATTCTTTCTCCTATGCATCGAGCAGTCTCACCTATGTATGTCGTTGTCATGTTTCTGCAAGTACCCTCTGTACATTTTATGCTATAAACTACATTTCTAGTTTTACAATTTATCTGGGGGTTCATTCTACATATAACACATTTCTTATTCGTACAGTGTGTTTTCTAAAAGGGGTATGTCTTGCTAATCAGGGATTCTATGGTAGTTCCTGGCTTTTCTATCACTTTAATCTTCAGATGGGTCTTTCATATGACCTTCCTACATTGCTTAGCTAATTTCCTTCCAGGGGTAGCATCCAGGTACATGACATTCTGGTATCTCTGGTTGTCGTACCATGAAGAAGCTTTCTCTATCTTATGTTAGTCCTATCTAAGCTATTCCAAGATTTGCTCCCGTATAATGGGCAAATTCCTTTCATATCCATTTCTATGATCATTTTATATTTTTCCGTGGCTCCTTTGTATACTCTGATTATGTCTCTTTGGTTGTAGCCAGAGTACTGCATGCGATTGATGAAGTGTTGGATGTGTCTTTCCATTTCAGTTGGGTTGCACATGCGGCACACATTCTTTACCACTCTTACCATGTCTGCGATCAGAATATTAAACTTAGCACTATTGGATATTGCTGTGTTTCTGAGTATCAGGTATTTGGAAGCCATGGGTTTAGCATAGTGTGAGTGGAGAATTTTGGCCCTCTCGTTTATAGTGTTTAACCAGAGTTCCGTGTCTAATACTGGTAGTCTATTGTTAGGGCGTTTGGAAGGGTAGTCAGTAGTTACTGTTATGCTCTGGTGTATGGAATTATCTATCTGCTGGATGTTCTCCATTGTGTTATTTTCTAGTGCAAGTTTATTGGTGCTCTCTTGTGGGGGTGTTATTATTATATTAATATCGTCTACTTAACGAGAGTCCATGTCGAGGGCTGTTGGTTACCACTTCAATTTATTATAAATTTCCGGTCGGTTGGTTCAATAACCACATAATTTTTTATATATTGTCAAAGCTCTTTCGTCACACATTCTGTGACCTCCTCAGTGACTGATTTCTTATCTTGTGTCTCTACTATATTCTGTCTTACACCGTCTTGTTTTGTGTGTTATGTGCTGTGTACTTGGTTTGTGTATGTGTTACATCCGTGTGTGTGTTTTTATTTATGTTTATTATGTTGTCACTAGTTGGCTGTTTGTTCTATCTGTGTGTGTCTGGTTTGTTTTGTTAGCTTGGTTTTATGAGTCTCTGTATGTCTTCATTTTGTCCTTAATTACTAGTTGCTATTCCAATCATGTTTTCTGTTTAATTTTGGTTGGAGTTTGTTTATGTTTGTCGCTTCTGTAATTTGTCTGAGCATCCGGCCCTGTCTCATTACACCCCCCCCCCCCACCGCATGCGCTGGTACAGACATGTTTTCCCCGTCCTGCCAGATTATCCTTTCAGGGCCTTACTCTTGTTCGGCGCAGCAGTTACAGTCTGGAAGAGGCCCCGCGGCAGGCTCCGCACCAGATTATGATTAAATGTGATTAAGGAAGATCTACAAAGTTTCCACGCCACCATGGAGGATGCTGAGGGGCTGGCATGGAGTCACCTCCAATGGAGGGCACTGGTGAACCTTGTCGATTCTACGCATGATGAAGCCTCTGGAATCACTGACCTAGTATAATTCCCAGTTCCATCGAGCAAGAGCAAAGCAGAAAAGAAGTATATATATATATATATATATAACCGAATACTCCTATATTTTATCGGCGAAGATTCGAAACCGAATCTGAGGTTTCTCCCCTCTGTGACCACCCATTATTGGAAAGTTTCCCCCCGTTGTCCTGTCAAGTCAACGATGATAAACGTACATACCACTTGACCTCTGATCCCAGCTTCCTGGGAGACGATATCAACATGGCTGCCCATAAATCAACTCATATACACATCCTTCTAACTATAGCACTATTATAAATACAAGGAGTTAAGGAATCTAAGAGCCAGAGAGACCGAAGCAAGTAGTCCATGTTAAGGTTCACGATGTAGCAGACGTTTTACTCTATCTCTCTCCAGGCCCTTACTGATTGTCACCTTCTCGGCCACAGACACAGCCAGACAGCCAGCCATATCTGCCTGACAGATTGACTACTACTACTACTACTACTACTACTACTACAATAATGTATTCTAAGAATACCACACACACACACACACACACACACACACACACACACATAGTAAGTTCATATTGTTTACATTCTACGCTCATTCTATTCTTCTTGTCATATTGAATCTGTAAGATACAAAACAACTCTTACTATATCGTTTTCTGTGATACATGCATTTACGCTAACTCGTAGAAGTTAGTCAGCAAATTAATGTAGGGATAATTCATGTCATAAATATTATTTCTCGATGTTCAAAGTGAATATTGTTATTATAAAATAAACGTTGTTAACAACTCAATCATGGCATTATTCTTTTTATCAAACTACCATAGTAAGAATACCACTTATCCGCTACATATATATATATATATGTATATATATAAAATTAAGTATGTGTGTGTGTGTGTCTGTGTATTACCTATAGGGGCCTACATCTTACGACCGATTTTCATGAAACTTTACAGGCTCATAGATTACTCATCGGGGAGTGTTTTCTATATATCAGCGTATCGTTTTTTTTTATTCCGGGGTCATTCTGCAGATAAAAATCGATAGGGGGGTCACCTTTTTTTAGGTATCGAAAAATAATATTTTTGGCTCTAGCTCCCACATTTTGCCACCGATTTCGTTCAAATTTTAAAGCAAAATAGAATTTATCATTGCACATCTTGTAATGGCTTTATATTTTGCATTTGTTGTTCAGGGACAGCATGGCAGCCGCTTAAATATTCAAAAATACCACTTTTATACTCAATTTTCCACTTTTTCGGCTCTAGCTCCCACATTAATCAACCTACTTTGTTCAAATTTTAAACTACGCTAGATCTGATGATTTCTTAAAGTGGCTTTACATTTTGGATTTTCTGTTCAGGAACGGCGTGGCAGCCGCTTAAATATTCGAAAATACCACCTTTTCGCTCAAATTTCTGCCTTTTCGGCTCTAGCTCCCACATTTTTCAACCGATTTCGTTCAAATTCGAAACTTCGGGGCTCAACCTCACACATAAATCAATTTATTTGGTTCAACTTTTATACTACGATAGAACCTATCATTGCACATCTTATAGTAGCTTTACACTTTGCACTTTTTGTTCAGGGACGGCGACCTATCATTAGCTCCCACATTTTTCAACCGATTTCGTTCAAATTCGAAACATCGGATCCACTTCACACATAAATCAATTTATTTGGTTCACCTTTTACACTACGATAGAACCTATCATTGCACATCTTATAGATGGTCAAAGGCAAAACGATGGCCACTGACGTCGTCTGAGTTTTTAGTTGTGTATTTGAGAATTCATCGGTTTCCAAACAAGTAGCGTGAGGAAATTTGGCTTAGTGTTAGAAGTCACTACCTCCCTCTCCCAGCATGCCCCTTCGTCATTCACCCGCGTTTCTCAGTGATAGAGGTCATCACCACCCTCCCCCGCATGGCCTGTGTGTGGCCATAGATGAGTCATCGAGAAGCAGTCGCTAAGATCAATACCTTTTCATCAAAGCAGATATTATTTTACCTACCCAAGCAACGCTGGGTACTGCTGCTAGTACATATATAAAGTGAAGATAACTAAGGGTTTTAAATTGAATCCATCTTTATTATATAGGTGATAAGCTTGCAAACAACTAATCAATCAGTTATGATTAATTAACAATTATTCACAACATATACAAACTTACCTGCATATCATCAGGGTTATTAACAGGGATTGAATTCAATACAAACACGTATCAAGAACATTAGCCAGCAAGCAATAAAACAAGAGGCGACGCAGGTGGACGTATAAGGAGGTAATTACAGTGAAGATGTATGTTTTAGGCCTATGAGGCATGAATCAGTATAGATTATTTCGTGTAAGCATTGGAAAAACAACCGAACATTGGTGATATGCCGCAACATAGAGAGAGAGAGAGAGAGAGAGAGAGAGAAACAGTCCAAAACCCGCAACAGTAATTAAGTTATTTTGCATTAATAGATGTGCAATAGGTAAGTTCATTATTATTATCAATTACGTCTCTCGTATGTCCTGTGTTAGAGCGTGGTTAATTGTAATTACCTTACTTAATGATTAAGAATCACCGTGTAATAAACGTTGTTGTTTTAGGAAAGTGGTTTCCGACTGTGAATTTCACATGCAAAAGGATATTCACATGTATCAATATATACAATAATTCATACACGGTCGTGTATATCATTACACTTATGAATACGGAGTATATAGTGTAATCGGCATATGTTACAAATCATACCATCATCATACTTAGCCGTAATTCATTATTGTATCTCAGTATTTAGGTAATTAAATATGAGGATATCTAAGTTAGGCCTTAAGGACTAATAGGAATAAACAACTATAACATTTTGTGTATACTAGAAATAAATAGGTGGGTTGTTTTAAAAAGGTGTTAATGATTAGCAACACGTTAATCGTTTTCATAATATGTTTCCTATCAAGGCTTTATTGATATAATATTGTCAAGAAGTATTGTTCAAAGTAGTTAAGACTCAGTGTCGTGGATGCTTACACTTATTATCTTACTAATCACTATATTGAAGTATCTGAGTCGATTTAAGATGTAGAACGATCTTTAAATTACAACTAGTAAAGTTTTAGTTATATCTTATTACTGTGTATAATATTACGTGGTTAAGTTCAGTGAAAATGAAGGGCTTATATTTTACAAATGGTGAGCCACATAAATTAATGTTTACAATAGTAGAAAGGGTGCAAATTTTTATGTCGGAAAGTAGAAAGAATCTCATATTTTCTGTTTAGGATAACTGACAAGAACTTTAAAATTAGGAGGCATTCTGTGAGCACAAATTAAACCTTGGGTTTTCTGGTATGTACACCTCGACAATTACAAGAATATTCCAACTAATACAGTATTCTATATTGGTCTTTTTCACGTCCCATATATAACGGGCTAATGAAGAGGAGCTGCTTAGATTTTTTTCTTTCTAAAAAGTGACGATACATATAGTCTCTAGAGTTAAAGCTAATTGAGGTACATGCCTTGTTATTAGTCGGTGTAGACATTGATTAACTATATTTTCACTTAGACAATTATCATTAAGGGGTAGGCCAAAAGGTATCTATGGCTACAGTTTCTGTTAGTTATTTATTTATTATTAGGGATAGAACATTGACTATAGATCGTTGTATGAAAGCTACAATTACGGTGACAGGGGCGTCCGGTTCCCACTGTGTTACCTTGATTAATACCATTTATGGAATAAATATTATATTTCTTTAGTTTCCTATTATTTCTAGGATTGGCAGTATCGGTAGAGGGTCGGACGCCATGCTTTCCAGCATAGTTACGTCCCTTTACGATCTGAGTTCAAATCCCGCCGAGGTTGACTTTGCCTTTCATCCTTACGGGGTCGATAAAATAAAGTACCAGTAATGCACTGGGTAATTGCTGGCCTTGTGCCAAAAGTAGAAACAATTATTTCTAGATGTTAGATAGTTGGCTACATAAAAAGTGGAAGAGTAAGATATTCCTATAGTATTCTTATTATGTATTGTATAGTAACGGTGGGTTAGAGGAAAATTCTGTTACATGAGAAGTGACGTGTTTACTAAATAGTGGGTTAAACCATCTAGTAGATTTTCGTCGATTAGATTACACATATCCCGGCTGTGGGTTACTTAGTTTAGATTTAAGATAGTTATCGCTAAGAGTATTAAGTTTCAATTAATTGTTACTTGTATAACAATTTGATTTAGGGTTTGAGTCAGGCGAACTCGGGACGCGACCGTTGTTAAAGTCATTATAGTAGGTGTTTGCTTTGTTACTGTTATTATTCAGTGGATTGGCAGTATCGGTAGAGGGTCGGACGCCATGCTTTCCAGCATAGTTACGTCCCTTTACGATCTGAGTTCAAATCCCGCCGAGGTTGACTTTGCCTTTCATCCTTACGGGGTCGATAAAATAAAGTACCAGTAATGCACTGGGTAATTGCTGGCCTTGTGCCAAAAGTAGAAACAATTATTCATTTTACGCCGGTTGTTCCCATAATTTGTGTGTTCGATATTAACTCTATTATCCCTAGGTATGTGATTATCGCTATAATTTCTAAATTTTGTCGTTGTATATATATGTGTGTGTGTGTGTTTGTATCTCCATCTCTCTCTCTCTCTCTCTATATATATATATATATATATATATATATATATATATATATATATACGCAGATACTGTTTATAAAGTGGTGTATGTGTGTATTATGTGGATTACCTAGCAGTGGCTGATCCATAGTAACTAAATACCGGCCAGTTATTATCCTATTCTGTTGACATTAATATATAACCCAATCTATATTGAATATTTCCCTCTCTCTTTTTTCTTCCACTCACTCTTTCGTTCTCTCTCTCACTCTTCTCTCTCTCTCTCTCTCTCTCTCACACACACACGTTGTCTCTCTGTCACTGTAATATTATTTATTTATTTCTCACTTTCTTTCCCACTTTTTTCCCACTTTCCCAGGCTCTGTGACTTTGTTAACTTTTCAAACGAGATTAAAATGTTCGTTGTCAGCTTGTTTTTGCCTGGTCTATTTACGTACTCGTAAACATACATACATACATACATAAATAAAATAAAACCAAATAATGAAATCTTACGAGCATTTAACGAAATAGGTGATGAATATTTACAACGGATCAAACCCCAACATTTCGGCAAATCAACGCCTGTTTATATGCCTTAGCAACGACTGTGAAGTATTATCTTGGTGATAGCAGAGATATTAACATGATCAAAATACCACCAAAAATATAACTAAAATAGAAAAAAGATTGCTGACCTACGAAAAACTAAAGGATATGTGACAATGCTCCTTACATGCAAACAAAAACAAAAAAAACTTCACTCCTCACCAACAAAGAGTGAAAAATAAAATAGAAACCATATTTGGTAACAGTAGAACCAGAACTCTTCAATATAAGCTGATCATCCTCAAACAAGAGTTGAGAGATGTCAACACGAAACGTCGATATCAGAAGAAGGTAGATGAAAGAAAAGTGCTTAATAAAAGATTCAGACGAAACCAAACATCAGTCTATAGAGATATGAAGGGCAAAATAATGTGTCACTGAGGCCCCATCCCAGAAAGATATAGATTCCTTTAGGAGAAAAATATGGGGTGAAAAGAAGAATTTCAACCAAGATGCACTGTGGCTAAAAGAAATCCAAAAGAACTATTGCTCCTACACTACAACAAAAACATACAAAATAAGTGAGGATACCCTACAGTAGGAAAACTCCAAGATAAGAAAACACCAGCAAAGGCCATGGTTGTCGGCTACTGGTACAAAAAACTGATATTCTATGAGATGTATCTTACCGACCTCCACCCACAAGTTCTCAAGGGAAATACACTTGTACCAGGGTGGTTGACATTAGCACAAACAATAATGGTCCCCAAGAACAAAGACACCCACTTGGCAAAAAACTACCGACCCATTGCATGCCAGAACCTGATGTATAAAATGTATACAGCCTGCCTGAAATTATTCCCCCAAGATCACTGTGAAAATAATAACATCACAGATAAACAAGTAGCTGGATAGAAAGGTATTTGGGTGTGTGCTGAATAACTCCTAATCAACAAAACTGCGATGTCGGGGGTACGACAACTTAGGAGGAATATGGCTACAGTCTGGCTGGACTACAGGAAAGCTTTCAATTCTGTTCCCCACTCTTTGATGATAGAGACCCTCCGACTAGCTAAAGTCCCAGACATTATTATCAGAACCATAGAGAAGCTGTCTTCTTCTTGGGCTACTATCCTACAGTTCAAAACAGAGAAGGAGGACTCTATTTTCACTGATAAAATAGGATATCACAAGGGTATATTTCAAGAAGACAGTCTCTCTGTGATACTATTTATCCTGTCATTAAACCCCTTGTCCTTTCTGCTCAAGAAATGTGAAGGATATATCATTGGCTCATAGGAGGACAGAAATACGAACTTAACCCATAATTTCTTTGTGAATGATCTGAAACTCTATGCCAAGAACATAGATGGGATGAAGAAAAATCTTGACCTGGTTACAACATTCTCAAAGTATATAGGAATGGAGTTTGTCCAAGATAAATGCTCATATATGACTGTAAAGCGGGGAAAAACAACAACCCAATCTAGCTACATTTTCATCAATGGTCTAACTGTTTCACCGATATCATACAGGGAATATTTTTCAAGGAGTTCCTTCCCAACTCTGATGATCTTATCTGTCTCATGTAGATAGACGGGCTCCTACGTAATCATATCCCTCCTCGTAAACTGCCGCATCATATCCCTCCTCGTAAACGTCGGAGGGATATGATGTGACATTCAAATGCTGTCTGGACTGATGTTAGGCCTCTGCCTCCCTGCTTACGTTTCAAGTAGAGGTGGTCTATGCCACTGTTGATGTGAAAGTTTCCCGTGTTGCTTAGTATTTTTCGAGTCCTAACATCAATTACTCGAATTTCGTCTACCGCCTAATTGAGTATTCCAAACGTTGGTGTTAGAACAGGCACAGCAAACACATTGTGAGTCATTGTTTTAGTGTGGTCAGAGAGTTCAGATGACCACATTTTTTTCTTAATCGGGTGTAATATTTCTTGGTTACGCGTTCCTTATTACAAATATCATTATAGGATATGTTCTCATCTATCCCCAGGTATCTGTAGCAGTCCTCATCATCTGATGAGGACTGCTACATACATACTTACTTACTTATTTACATACATTCATACAAAATTGTGGCCGTTGCGGTCAGTTCGATATTCGTATGTGTATAATTACTGTTTATATGAAGGCAACATACCATATAGTGAAAACGTCGAGCTACAGAGTGCAAAATGATCACATACGTACATTTCTACATAAATGTTTAAACATTACATATATTGTAACATACCTATATAAACGTTACATACATTTTAACATGTTTACTGGCAGAATGGCCCGGCGTTGCTCGAGATTTGCTCTAGGGTTCTTATATATTTGATATATATTTATCCTTATCGAGCCTCGTGAAATAAATACGTTTGTTTATATTTTGTTATTGTGTATGCAAAAATATCAGTACACGAATATATAGTGTGTGTATATATAGTGTGTAACGTTTTTCGAAATATTTACTTCTGCGTTCACAGATTGATTTGTTTAGTTTATATATATATATATATATATATATATATATATATATATATATATATATATATATATATATATATATATATATATATATATATATATATATATATATTAAAATAACAGATTAAAGTTTAAGCAAAGATTCCTTAACGGGATCTTCTGAAACTAAACAAATCAATCTGTGAACGCAGAAGTAAATATTTCGAAAAACGTTACACACTATATATACACACACTATATATACATATATACACATGCACACATATAGCGTCATAATGTCGTAATGCAGACAGCAAGACATACACATATTTTAAGGGCTCAACGTTATATCTATGTATCTATCTAAAAAGAAAGACTAAGAATTATAGAGAGAGATTGCTAAATCACCTAATGCAGTCCCTAGGGCATTGAAAATTTGAAATATCTTTTGCTCAAAACATTCACAGGACCATAAGTATTACATGTGTATAGTCTGAAAACAATCCGTTGGGTGGTTCTCGAGTTTTAGAGAGTCAGACAGACAGACATTCTCTGTTTTAGATATATAGATATACACACGGCGTTGAAGCGTACACACTTACACACGCAAGAAATAAACCAAGTAACGTTTCAAAACCATTCAACAAAAACAAAGAAAGTTAAACAAGAACTTTTAATTGTAGAATTAAAAATAATCTGAAAGGAAATATTATCCAAAAATGTGAACAGCTTTAATTTTAATTCTGACAAAACTTTGTCGTAACTTTTAAAGGTCATTGTCTATTTTGAAAAATACAAATATCAGTGAATAGACAAAATCATCTTGGCTAAATGTATAAGTCTCCTTCGATCAAATTGTCATTATATATAATGGCGTTACAGAGATCCCAAGTTAGTTTATTGTAGCTTCAATGTGAAAGACTCAATCTCTGTAAAAAGCACCCCTACGAAAGCGCTACTGGAGATCCAAATGGGAAACAAATGTTGCGTTCAACAAACTAGTTTTATGGTTACAAAAACTGGAGCAGGATTATTGCCAACATATCCAGCTAAAGCAATATGAAATTGACGACATAATCCTGGAAACAGCTCTATAGAAAATGTCAAACAGGAAATACCCAGGCTTAAATAACTTCATAACAGGTTACTGGCTATCGGCGAGATCTCATACGGTTGTATTGATAAAGTGTCAAGAGCATACAAGAGCTGCCCCAATGGTTATCAACTGCCTCTACTCTCTTCATATCTCAAAATAGCCAAACTACACTTGCTAAAAATTACCACCCAATAACCTACCAGAATATCATGCAATCCAGGTACAAGAAATCCAAACTAAGTACCTACTGCACAAAAGACGAATGTCATCAGTTGACAATAAATGCAGGCTATGCAAACCAGCAACCTAAGTTGTTGCCAACTGTGAAAGAATGTCTTCCAGTTACTACCTCCTCATGAGGCATGGTGTGATTGCTAGAACGATCTCTGGAATGCATTATCGCAGACGAAAATAAAATTAAATAGAGAGGACTGTGTTGAAACTGATGATTCAAAGGCATACTGGTGGAACTTCAAAATACCACCAAATTAAAACACAACCGGTCTTATATTGTTGTTCGGTGTAGATGACAGCTGCTTAATTTATATCAATAATGTGGTAGGAAAAATGCAAGAGAAGGAGAATGTCAAGGGACCATTGGAGAAGTGTTTGCTGATCCAGTATCCAGTATCGTGAATATATTTTTTGTTCCACCTCCGTGACATATTTTCTGATCCCAATTAAGTTATTTTTATATCCTATTGGAAACTGACATTTTACTTAAATGTGTCAATTGTATTAAATGAACAATATTTGCGATCTTGTACTTATTTTTGTTTTTTCCTACCAATCTGTTTAGTTTTATGTTTTCCAGGTATCATAAGCATAGAATACTGCTTTATAATATATCTACCTCACACATATCCATTCACACCGATATAATTATATCTATATCTATCTGTCTATCTATCTCTAGCTATATATATATATATATATATATATATATATATATATATATATATATATATATATATATATATATATATATATAAAATGATCGATCTACATGGCTGAATACAATAAATGTAATCTGAGTTTTTCGAATATTAATAATAATATTCGATTCGTTTGCAATTATGCAAACACCCTCTCTTTTAAAGCCATGTCAGTAGAATGAGACCCTCATTCTTACTCTTATGTTGGCATGTAAACAGAACTGCAGACTCTAATGTTTCTGGGTATTACCCTTCATCAGTACAGTTCACTGATCACCTGCCAACTGTCAAAGCTAGTGAAAACATATGATATTTTCTAAAATATACAGTGACTGATCGGCCTGATTTGCATATTAGCAGACTGGATGATCAGACTGGCTTTAAAAAAGAGTGTGTTTGCATAATTGCAAACGAATCGAATATTATTATTAATATTCGAAAAACAATATATATATATATATATATATATATATATATATATATATATATATATATGCATAATCGCACACTGGCATACGTACACACTTATTGATGTAGTAGTTTGAACTTTTAAGTTTACCGTTAAGCATATATTTTATATTTCTTAATGGTTTCTGATGAAATGGTTGAATTTAAATGTATTGTAGGTTGAATTGTACTTCTCCAGTATTTAGCAATTTATAGACAATTCTACCATGGAAACAATTGTAAGACTTTAAATAAATACCCTTGTTTGTTTTGCCAACCATGTTATTCTTAACTTTTTTATTACTCCAAGATATATTTATATAGTAATACAAGCACAATTGTCACCAACGTAAATATCTTGTTGTATCACACATTACCGTGTGCTTAAACTGTCCATGAGACGTTGTTTTCGCAGACTCTTATCGGATTACCTTTAACAATTTATTGTTATCCTACACATATATACAAAGGGAAGTACAGCATAATCGAAGCTCTGGCTGCAGCTAAGCTAACGAATGCAATCGGAATGTGCAGCTAAGCGCTCAATAAGGTATTAGACAGCTTTGCAAATTGAAGACAGCGACCGATAAGCCAGCCGCAGTGACCAAAGCAACGAATATATATATATATATTTTACTCTTAATTTGGCCAGAGATTTATATTTCCAGATGCCTTTTAAACGTAACTTTCCCTATTTATTACTGTTATGAGATATTGTTTGTTATTTAGGTATCACTTCTCTGTTTTTAGCCTAAGAAAATATCTATATGCGTGTGTAATTAATACATGCATACATTTATTTTTTTAATATTAATTGAGTTCTTAACACGCAGGATTGATAATGTTTTTGAAAAAACTAATTAACCCACGTGTATATTATTTTACTTTTCTTGTGACTCGCGATTGTCTCCCTTTTCCGCTTCGTGACGCTATGATATTTCCTCAGTCTAAAGACTGCTGGAATTTCAAATTTGGCGGTCATTCGATGCGTGGAGGGATAACTTAGCGGACACGAAAAGTAACTGCGGTAAGAAATTTTTTCTTATATCAAAGTTTAATGGGCATCCACTGATGATTTATAAATGCCCACCTGCATATATTCTTACATGAAAATATGTTAGGCTTCTACATAAACTGGAAACATTCTCCCAACTTGTAGAAAACTTATTGTTTGGAAAGAGAGATATATTTTAATTTTAATTATATCTCATATAAAATAATACAACTGGCTTTCCACAAAATACATATAATTAGCACCCCAAACACTAAATTGGGATTATACTAACCTATATCCTAATGTTTGTTGAGTGAGATGGTTACCAGTCGGAGTTTAGCTTAAAGCTTTTTCTGTTATTGTATTAAATATATATATATATATATATATATATATATATATATATATCACAGAAAAAAAGAAAATCAGTGTTGCGACGAATGGAATTTATTGGACATATTACAATCGTTTCTCTGGCGACCAGCTCGATGCACGATCGATGTGATGATCGAACCTGACTCTAAGCATCTAACACCAATTATATATATATATATATATATATATATATATATATATATATATATATGTGTGTGTGTGTGTGTGTGTGCATAATTACATAATTTCTTTGGGATTATACAAGATCTTCTCCTTCCTGTGTTGCTGACAATATTATTTTATGTTTCTTATTGAATGTTTAGTGGTTTTATTTAATTTATAGTAAAGTTTTCGTTTGGCCTTTCGAGAAAGTAATATTTACAGATGAGTAATATACTATCTACAAAATATTTAATCATGCTATATTGCTGAACAAGGACATAATTAAAAAGCAACTAGAATATGTTAAAGAACGAAATGCATAGGATGATAAAGTTAAGAAATGTTTTAAAAAACAGCTGGTTCAACCCACTCTTCTACATGAACGTAGCTTTCAGTATATTCAGAAATTCACTAAGTTTAATCAAATAGAATTTCCCACCAACATTGGTGGTGTGTGACTTAGTGAGTATGCTACCCGACTCAAGATCATAAGACCATGAGTTCGATTCCTGGTGGCTCGTTGCTCCAGTTCACTCAGTTGACAAAAATATGTTGTACCTGTAATTCAAAGGGCTGGCCTATGGTTGAGAACTAGGCTAAA
>OZ024741.1:193305652-193352939 GCA_964016885.1 Eledone cirrhosa
TTTAACCGGTCCGTCCGTCCAGCGCCCGACGACGCTGTTGGACGGCATGGACCTGCCTCTCCAGGTGCCGAGCTGCAGGCCCACTGACTTTTCCTAGTTGATCATTGCTCCTGTCACCGCTTCGTATTCTCTTAGTGTAGTGCCGATCGCCTCGATGTGTTTGGCGTTCGACACCACTACGGTGACATCGTCGGCATATGCTGACACGGATCTTCCACATCCTAGTTCGCGCGGGGCCCCCCTCAACGTCTCCAGTTTGTGTAGTAATGGCTCGAGGGTCAATACGTACAATAGGGACGAGAGGGGACATCCTTGGCGGACCGAGCGCATGATGTTGAACGGTTCCGAAAGGTGACCGTTCACTCTCACTACAGAGCAGATGTCGCTGTGCATAGCAGCGATCCAGCCTCTGAAGATGGGCCCAAAGCCAGCCGCCCTCAGGACTGCCGCTAGGTAACGATGGTCAACCCTATCGAAGGCTTTCGACTGATCTAAATTGATCAAAGACCCACCTGTGCCAGGTTCCCTAGCTACCCTCTCTACGATGTATCGCATGAGGTGGAGGTTGTCGTGGATGGATCTGTCGGGAATGGCGCATGTCTGTGCCTCTCCCACCAGACCACCAACAAGCGCCAACCTCTTTGCTAGCACCTTGGCCAAAATCTTGAACTCTGTGTTTAGCAGAGTTATGGGCCTAAAATTATCTATGTTATCCCCCTTGTTCGGATCCTTTCTCAGCAGCGCCACCGCTCCTCGGCTCACAGAGCTGGGAATTCTCCCGTTCTGTTTCCAGTTACAGTAGACGTCCGCCAAGAGGCCTCCGAACAAGTCTGGCATTTGTACGTAAAGTTCATAGGGCCGACCATCCAAACCAGGCGATTTACCCCTTGAGCAGCCAGTCATTGCCTCCCGTACTTCAGCGGTTGTTATGGGCTTTTCGCAACACTCCGCCTCAGTGGCCGAAGGCCGCGGCAGTCCGTCGAGGTAGACACTAAAGTCCATCCCTCGATCCGGGCCGCCACTTCCCCCGAACAGTTGAGTGAAGTGTCGCTGAAAAGCTTCACACATTTGTCCGGGATCGAGTAGCATGCGCCCGTCGTTGTCCACCAAAGACCGGATCGTGGCTTTATTGCCACGACGCGCCTCCGCCACTCGGGCCCATTGAACGGCTTTCGTCCCCTCGTGACTGAGAGCACGCACCCTAGCTCTGACAACGCAGCCTTCGTGCTTTGCATTGAAGAATTGGTCAAGGGCCAATTTCGCCGCAAGTACGTCGGTCGCGATGCCTTTGCTAAGCGCCTCGTCTAATTTTCTAACTAATTCTCCCTCTGCTCTATTTTTCTCTATTGCTAAAGCCTTACTAAACCTAATGGACTCTATTCTAATTGCTCTTTTCAGAGCAAACCACCACTTGTTGTTGACGATGGCCCCCGTCAACGCCCGCTTAACTAGTTCGCTAATCCGGTCTCTGTAGGCCTTGCGCGCTGGTAAGGACGCGTTTAGCTTCCAGTAGCCGGATCCTCGTCTATGAAGCCTATCTAAGTCAAGCACACAGATTATGAATTTGTGGTCCGTGTAGCTGACTATCTTGAATTGTTGACAGCCTATGCTAGACTTATCTATTTCCCTACAAAATACTCTATCTAGATATGATCTGGATGACCCTATGAGATTTGTCCAAGTCCACATTGGTACATTCGGGAAATCCATTCGGTACCTGTCAGACAGTTCAAAACGCCTGAGCAGGTTGGTGAGACTCTTGCACCCTCCTTCCCTATCCACTAATCCCACACAATGCCAGCGTGCATCTAAGATGCAGTCGCCCACTAACACTAAAGAGCGGGACGTTCCAAGAAAGGTCTCCAGACGCCGGAAGAAATCAGGCCGCCCTGCTCCTGTCGGGGCATAGACGGCCACTAACCTGAAAGCTTGCCCGTCTCCGCTGGTCACGTCCAGCACCACCAACTTACCTTCTGGGTCCAGGAAGATGGCCCGTATGGCAAGATCCAAACCTCTCCGAAAAAACACAGCAACTCCCCCCCCCCCCCCGATCCCGGACGGCTGGGAGATGCGTACACATCGTAGCCGCCGAAGATCGGTGCGAAGGCCCGTGCTTCGGAGATTCTGGTCTCGCTGATGGCCACTACATATATGTTTAGTGACCTGAGGTCGTTGAGCAGATGGCCCTGCTTCCATGACGACCCCAAGCCACGCGCATTTATGCTGCCTATTCTGAGTGAGGTCATGTTGAAAAGGAGTGGAAAAGATGGGAAAGACCACTTACCTTACTTCTCGTAGGGGAAGGACGGTTTTTCCATCCTTTTCACTGCTTGTGGCCTCCTCGGGAAGGATGTCCTTATAAATCCTCCTGCAGAGTGCTTGTCGGAAGTCTCCGATGTCTTTGGGGAACTTTTGTTTTAGTGTCATGTACGTTTTCTGTGTGATGCGAGTGATTTGTATGTGTGGAGGTGGTGTGAATTTTGGGGTTGTTGTGTAGTCTTTTTCTGTGATGCTGGTGTTGTGTTGGATGTAGTGTAATAATTGCTTGTTGTTCAAATTTAATGCTGTGTAGTGTGTATCGTTTTGGTTGTTTTGTTTTGTTTGCGTTTGTTGTGGGTTTGTTTCTGTTTCGCATTTTGGTGACTTTTGTGGTGTAGGTGATGGTGGTGTTGGGGTTAATGATGGTGATGGTGTTGGTGTTTGGGTTGATGGGGTTGGTGAGGCTGGTGTGGATGGTGGCATATCTGTCCTAACTTTTTTGTTTCTTAATTTATTTGTTTCCCTCTGTATTTTGTTTTTGGAGGGGGAAGGAAGAGAATTTTTATGTTTTTTGGTTTCTTTTTTTTTTCCGCATACCGTTTCCCACTCCTCGTCGTCACAATCTGTCTCCAGTTGTGATAGGCTGGGGAGTGGAAAATCCTCCACAGGCGTTAGTTTTGGTTGTGGCGTGGTGGATGGTGTAGGCGCTCGTGCTAGTTCTGAAGCGTTGGGTGGTGGTGGTGTTGGTTTTGCTGGTGGTGGTGGTGTTGGTTTTGCTACTGTTGCTGGGGTTGTTGCTGTTATAATTGCTTCTGTTGTTGCTGCCATCTCTGCTACTGGTGGTGTAGTTGGTTGTGTCACTGGGGTGGGTAGGAGAGGTGGCCTCAACCTTTTTGCCTGAGTGCAGAAAGCCCTTAGGTGGGTTCCTTCACCACAAACGACACACCTAGGTCTTCTGCCCTCGACAATTACGGTGAGGTGGCTGCCGTCAGTGAGGTCTATTACCTCTGGGATCTCCTCAATGCTTTTTTGGTCCGCTTGGATCAGGAGCTCCATCCCAGATCCGGACCAGTTCTCCTGCTTTTCTTTTGCTATTGCTATTATTTTTGTGTTGGCTTCGATGCCGGCGAGGACGGCCGCTATTAGCCAGGGAATTTCGATGGCCGGTGGAACGTGGGTCACCCTGATCTTTACGAGTCTCTGGCCACAATAGCTTGGGACGAGTGTGAAGTCGTCACTTCTTAATGGGGCCATGGAGTGTTCTCTAGCTTCCTCTGGTGTTTCAAAGAACACGTCTACGGTTCCATACTTCTGCCCACGTCTGATGTGGGTTTTTCTTGCTTTTTGGATTTGGGACTCGGATGCCCGTTCCACTCGGCGCGATTTTACATTTATTGTTCGATATGACACGGTGCATAGGCGCCGATGCTCCATTTTATTAGGTGGGGGGTGAGGCTGACCCTGTATCCATCTTTCTTTACCATTTGTTTGGCATTTTCTAAATCCTCCTGAGTTACCGTAAATGCTTCGAACTGTTTTGCTACTCTGGCAAAACTGAGGGTGGTTTTTTTAATGTCATTGTTGTTGTTGCTATCGTTATTTTTGTTATTATTAATTTTAGTTTCAGTTGTGGTGGTGGTGACGTCAGTAAAAGTAGGTTTGGGAGAGTCTATTTTGGTTGAAAATATTTCGACATCACGAGTTGATTTATTTTTTCCTTTTGTTTCTGTTGTCGCGGTGGTGGTGGGGGTGGTGGTTGTCGCGGTGGTGGTGGTGGCGGCTTTAACACCTGCAGTCATTGGTAATGGCGGGAAATGAATGTCTGCATGAGACAAATTTAAAATATTGCTAGTGCTTAAATTATTTATGTTGGAAGACGTATAATCATTTACAATGGTGGTGTCGGTGTGAGGTGTTAATTTGTGAGAAAGGCTTCAGCTGCTTGGTGCAGTGGTGAATTAGCCATTATTTTTTCAAAGAAATTTTTTGATAATCATAAAAGTTTAAATTTTGGGTACAAGGCCCCAATCTTTTTGGGTGTCCTTTTCGGAAAACAATGTATGTGCGCTTATATATAGTTAACAATAAAAATTTTCCATAAATGGCAATTTTTAACAAACGGAAATAACAAACCTTTGCGGAGCTCACGATGATACGATTTACTACGTAGGTCGCCAATAATAATAATAATAATAATAATAATAATAATAGCAATAATAATAATAACGACAACAACAATAATAATATACATATTCATATATATATACACACACACGCACGCACATAAGCATATCTACACACACACACACACACACGATAACAACTAACAGTGCTGCGATCGAATGTGGCTTTTTAGCCCAGCCAATGATCTACAATGTCTTGCACACAGTCGGCAACCAAAACATTCACTGGGAATAGTCGGCTGTGGTTGGAGTTCGTGTACTTTTGCATGTCGCTTGAGCCCTCCTGCTGATTTACATTCTCTACCACATGTTTGGCGAGCATGATGAGTAGCATCTCCAACAGCGGCCTGGTAGTCAACCACTGGTCTTACTTTATGACTGCGAAGATGACTTTCGAGTCCAGCTTTGCTTAGGCAGAGTCTCGCACAGACGCTGCATGTCAGCACCACAGGAGGACCCTCGCCGTCTGGAAGTGCAACAGCAATGCCCTTCCTCACATCCCGCTTTACTTTTTCGTGTGCGATTCGAGATGCCTCAAAGGCAACTTTTCCCTCATATACAGTCTTTCTCCATTTATTAAGATCACCAGCAATATTTTCCCATGTATCAGCAGAGATATTAGCGTCTTTCAGAGAGGCTTTCAGGGAATCCTTATACCTCTTTTTTGGTTTATGTGGCGGTCGTTTTCCTTTAACCAACTCTCCATAGAAGAGTTGTTTTGGTATTCTAGAATCCTTCATCCTGGCAAGGTGACCACTCCAACGGAGTCGTTGCTTAAGCACAAGAGCTTCTATACTGTCACACATAGAGCTTTCCAAAATCTCGACATCACTGATGTGGTCCCTCCAGTGAACGCCATGGATCCGTCTGGGACACATCTGATGGAAACGCTCCAATTGCTTAAGGTGGTGTCGATATGTGACCCAGGTCTCGCAGGCATAAAGAAGACAAGAGAGTACACATGCCCTGTACACCTTTACCTTTGTCCTCCTGCATATGTCTCGCCGACCCCAGAGTCGCCTTTCTAGCTTTCCTAATCCTAAGTGAGATTTCACCGTCAAGGTTGCCGTATCGATTGACAGTGCTTCCCAGGTAGACAAACTGATCAACCACTCCAAGTCGTTTGCCATACACATAGATGTTTGGTTCAGTGTACTGCTTACTAGGGGCAGGTTGGTACATGACGACGGTTTTCTTGAGACTAACAGTCAAACCCAGGGCAGTGCAAGCGTCAGAAAATGCATTCAAAATGTGCTGCATATCACTCTCTGTGTGCGCTACAAGATCGCAATCATCTGCATACAAGAGGTCTCTTATGATTGATGTAAATACTTTTGTCTTCGCAGCAAAGCGCCTGATGTTAAATATGCTGCCTGAGGTTCGATATCGGATGTAAACACCATGCTCGCAATTCCTGAATGCAATGCAGAAAACCATTGCAAAGTATATGGCAAACAGGGTCGGTGCTGGAATATCCCCCTGTTTCACTCCATTTTTTACTGAGATAGGCTCCGACATGTTACCTCCGACATTAACCCAAGCCTTCATGTCGTCATGGAAAGACCTAACTAAAGCAAGGAACTTATCAGGGCAACCAAGTTTCTGGAGAACCTTCCATAATGCCTCTCTGTTGACAGTATCGAAAGCCTTTGTCAGATCGACAAAAACCTGATACAGATCCAAGCCTTGTTCAATGCACTTCTCCTGGAGCTGTCTAGCTGAGAAGATCATATCAGTAGTGCCGCGTCCAGCACGAAAACCAGATTGACTTTCAGGAAGAACACAATCTGCAATGTGTGTCAGCAGACGGTCCAGAAGCACCCTACATAAAACTTTCCCTACGACAGAAAGCAATGATATACCTCTGTAGTTCCCACAATCATTCCTGTTACCCTTTCCCTTGTACAAGACCACCATTACTGCATCTCTCCAGTCCTCAGGTACGGATTCATTAGCCCATATCCTTCCAAACAAAGAGTGCAGATGTTGCAGGAGTCTCTCACCACCATATTGTAGGAGCTCAGCATGTATGCCATCCATACCTGGAGATCTTCCACTGTTCAGCTTCGAAATAGCCACTGCAACCTCCACAAGCGTCGGAGGTTCTGCGAGAGCTACTTTCACAGGACTTTCTGGAATGAGATTGAGGAAATCTTCACTGACGACAGACGGCTGATTCAAAAGATCATCAAAGTGCTCTCGCCACCTTCGTAGAATTCCCTGTGAGTCACGAAGAAGTTCTTTGCCATCCTTGCTGCGAAGCGGTGTCACCAGAGAAGAAGACGGTCCATAAACCTCACGCAAGAGACTGTACTTTGTGTTATTGGAATCAGACGCAGTTTGTATCTCACCAGCCTTCTCACTCCACCACTGATCCTTCATCTGAGAAAGACTCCGCCTAACACGTGATTTTACATCCCTGAGCTCCTCATGCAACGTATTCCTCTCCTGTGGTTTTGCCGTCAAGTAGCGTGACAGAGCACGCCTCTTATCAGCCAACAAGTCTTCTATATGTACATCATTCTCATTAAACCAGTCCTGATGTTTTCTCTGCACCAATCCCAGAACACCCCTGCCTACATCATAAACCGACTTTTTAAGGGTCGGCCAATCCTCACCAAGATCAGCAGCCTGCATCTCTTCTTCCAATGCCCTCTTCACATTTTTATCCTTAAGACGAGCAGCATTCAATCTTTTGGGCAGGGTAACACCAGGAGCCCGGATTTTACGTTTGGTGATTAGTTTCACTTTTGCGCGTACCAGGTGGTGGTCCGTCCAGCACTCAGCTCCACGAAGAACACGAACACACTGCACATCCTGTCTGTCACGCATCCTGACTAGGACGTAGTCCAAAAGATGCCATTCCTTAGATGCAGGATGCATCCATGTGGTCTTGAATTTGTTCTTTTGTTGGAACATGGTGTTGGTAACACACAGATCCAGCTCCTCACACATCTGCAGCAGGAGCATACCATTGCTGTTACACTTTCCCACCCCATGCCTTCCGATTACATTCCATGTGTTAAAATCCCTACCGACTCTAGCATTAAAGTCACCAAGCACGATGACTTTGTTTGCCTGAGGGATATTTTTTAGAACAACTTTCAAGGCATGGTAAAAGGACAGTTTTTCTTCATCGACAGAATTCATAGTTGGAGCATACACACTCACCAGGGTAGCATATCTTCCCTTGTCTAGCGGAACTCTCATGGACATAAGACGCTCACTAATCCCTACTGGGAATTCTTCTAATTTATTCACAAGTACAGTCTTAACAGCAAATCCTACCCCAGCCTCTCTTCTGGTTCCTTCATCTCTTCCTTTCCAGAAGAATGTATATTCTCCACAAAATTCCGTAAGATGACCATCCCCAGCTAATCGTCTCAGATAAAGCCACGATGTCAAGATCGTAACGTCGAAGCTCCTTTGCAACAAGAGCGGTCCTTCGTTCAGGACGCTCCAAGGAATCCCTGTCAAGCAGCGTCCGTACGTTCCAGCAGCCAAGACTAAATGCCTTGTTTGGCTCTATTACAATGGCACGATGACGAGCGGGCCCAGGCTGTGATAACTTGGGGCCCCTGCCCTTATTGCCAATGATCTTTTTTGTTCCAGAACCTAAATTGCCAATTATCTCTTTTACATTGTTCTGGAACATCATTGAATTGGAAAAAACAAAAAACAAAAAAAAAAAGTAATAATAATAGTAGTAGTACACTATTAATAATTATTAATGCACTCGTGCAATGCCTGTGCGTGACGAATATTTTTAAAGTGAGGAAAGACTGTGCACTGAGCCAATCCCACTCTCTGAGCGACAGTAGCTATAACCCGAAAAGAAGAAAAGATCAACATCATCGGTAACTACTGAGCCGCAGGTTTTATATCGGAGTTAACCCAGTTTCCTGAGATGCCTTCTCCTAGAAGAATGCCCTGACAAGGGCTAGGAGTTCTTCACTCCCAGTGGTTTAACTGCGCGATCGGGCATCCAGCCCGATTATTTCTATGGCCCCGCGCGCAAAAAAAAAAAAAAATCACTTATTGACACTTATACGTACGACATACACACACACACGCATACATATGCACGCACACAGCAACACATACATACAAACAAACACACACACACGCTACTCTATTCACTTACACGCACACACATATATATATATATATATATATATATATTACCGTCATTACTGATACAAGATTACAAGATTATGTCAACTGTTGACTTTCAAGAGTTTGTATAGTTGAAGCCGATCGTATTACAGTCCAGTATTATTATAATTGCTTTACAGCATAGAGTTATGGCTCCCCACGCTCTGAGCTCAAATCCCGTCGAGATCAACCTTGCCCTTCATCCCCACGGAGTCAACAAAAGAGAGTACCAGTGATGCGCTGGGCCAGTCGCTGGATCCGTACCAAAAGCAGAAAAATTATTATTAAAGTTGTTTTCTTAAGGCCCGGTCGCTGGTGATGGTGATGGCGGTGGCGGTGGTGGTGGTGGTGGCAGTTGATGTTGTTGTTGTGTTGTGTGCGTGTGTGTGTGTGTGTGTGTGTTTTGTTATTTTGATTTTTTTTTTCTTTTTTTTTCCCTTCCCTTTTCTTTTCTTTTCTTTTCCCTTCCTTTTTTTATGTGTTGATGCCGCTGTTGTTGTTGTAAATGTTCAATTCAGTTCATTATGAAGCTGTTGTTGTTGTAAACATTAGTGCCGGTGTTGTTGTTGTTGTAGATGTTGGGGTTGAAATCTGGTCGTTTGACTGAGTGATGTATATACACACATATACATACACACACATATATATATATATACACATTCAACAGAGAGTAGAGGGTTTGACAACAAGTCGATGACTTTAGTCTAGATAGGGTATGGTATGGTAATGACATGTGATGGTGGGGAGAGAGTGTAGACGTTATTGTGGTGGTGGGGACAGTGAGATGTATCTAGTTCATTTGACCGTTTTCTTCTCTTTGCAAAATTTGAATTTTAGCCATGTTATATTGAGATGTAAGTAAATGTAAAATGCAAGATATAAATAAATAAATAATATATACATACATACATACATACATACATACATACATACATACATACATACATACATACATACATGGTGGCTGCCAACTCGTTTTCGAGTACGGCCACTACTTTATATCCATGCAGGAGAACCCCCTACCGATGCGCTGAACGAGTGACTTTTTAGTCCAGCCAGCGACTTGAAAACTCTGGTACAAACACTACAATTGTGACAATTATCGACACATAGTGCTGGGCCCATGGTACCATGTGACGACAAGTGCAGAGAGATCTCCAGATATAAAGCAATGCCTGTGCCGTGAAGCTTTTATAGTGAGCAAAGCCAGTCCCACTCTCTTAACCAAGATGATATTTACTAAAAAGAAGAACAAGTCAACATCATTGGATACCATCAGAGTTGCAGGTGTTATATCAGAGTTTTCCTTCTCCTAGAATTCTGCCTTGACAAAGGCTAAGGGGTCATCTCTCTCACACACACACAAATATATATATATATATATATATATATATATATATATATATATATATATATATATATATATATATATATATATATATTTGTTTGTGTGTGTGAGTATGACATGTGCTCCCCTCAGTCATATCTGAAAATTTGAAACCAATAAATCTACAAATAATTTATTTGGTATTCTAGCTTCCATCTGTTAAGTTTATATATATATATATATATATATATATATATATACATATATTGGGACTTTAAATGGCATTTTCTAAATTGAATATTACTCTCAATTTAACTGATCTTCAACCTACAACCTAGGTTTATTAAATGAAGGGATTTTAGTTCCCATATGAGCCAAGTGGTTTGCGCATGAACATGCTTAAGGTTATCAAGATTATGAGCAGATAGAATTAGACCCGTATTCTAATGATATCTATTCCTGGGCATATCGGATGTGAGTCCACTGCGGCTCTTAGGAATTATTAAACCTTTGTTTCTAAATTACCCACAACAGTATCCATACCTTTCTGTTCTAGGACTACGATTCCACGTAAAACTACATAGTTATTATTACCCACAATAGTATTATTACTTTTCTGTTCTAGACCCACAATTTCATGCAAAACCACGTGGTTATAACTTTCCAAAGAAATGTCAAACGCTTCTTCTTTATATATATTTTGGTTTTCAGAATCTAGTCTAATAGCTTTTATTGCCCTAATACGTTTACTTTTAACTTTTTTTATGCGAAAATGTTTATTCTTAATACATGTTTCATCACAAAGTTGGCTTAAAACTATTGAACATTACATAAATATATAAAAGAAAGATGAAAACAAAATTAAGTAATGAGAAAATGGGGAAGGGGTACAAAAGGGCTGATCTGGCTGTAAAGCAAAGTAGAGGAAAAGACTATAAATGCCATAAATGAGAGGATAGGGAGGGAAAGCAAAGGACTCTTCGGCCATAGAATAAAGGGAGGGGGAAGAGGAGAGGCTGATGGGCTCTGGGGTAGTGTTTGAGCTGCACCTTGCGGACAAAACTGCAAAGGCATTTCCGTGGACAATGGCCTGCGACACCTGCTGCAACAGCCACCCCAGCTCGTGGGGCTTCTTCCTCGGATTGGCTGCTGATGTTACAATTTTGCGGAGGGGCTCGGCAGTACAAAGTCTGAGGACGCCTGAGGTCTCAATGGCGACCGGTGTGAAGAGAAATCTGCCAAACAATCGCGGTATTTATTTGCCTTCCCTTCCTCTGCATTGCGGACCGCAGTACCGGGGTTTGTGATCGAAGTGACTAAGCTAGAGGCGGAGAAAGTGTCAGAACATATGTCCCAGATTAGGGATTTACCTCCTTCGAAGGGGAAGAGAGTAATTCCATTGGGGCGCTTGCCGTCTTCGCGGTCGAGGCCCGCTGGTTATAGAAGCGGAAATTGTCTTTTGATGTAATTCCTGCATTTTTCTTCGCTATTCACTTACCTGTTGTATGTATATAAAGTGATGATGCAATTTTAATTGCTTGAATGTTGATGACATTAGATGTCATATTTGGAATTTTCATGTTTTTGCTATGCTGTCAAATAGTATTATATTTATTTTTACTCAATTCCTGTATATTGTACGCTTTTTCTGGGATAACAGCAAGCTTTACGAATATTTACTCTCCTTTAAAATCAACGCAGCAAAGGGCTTTTTCTGGTGTCAAATCAGGAATAAGTGAATTTATATATCCTTCGAAAAACTGCACAACGTACTAACGACCGGGAAGATGCACTGTCTATCGGCAGGTTTTCAAAATGTACTTTTTTTTTAATTAAGAGAGAATTTGAGAACCCTAAAATAGGTTGTAATTTAATCGATACTACGTAGTGCGTTGGTTGTTTGTTTGGTCCAGTGTCAGATTTCAAGTTTGACATCAAATAGGAAAGAGAATTAAAGCATTGGTTTCAACAGCTTGTATACAGAGAAGTATCTGGTGAAATGTTAGAGAGATAAAGAGGCAAAAGATGAACGCTAAAGTGAGAGTGCACTCGCGTTAACCTATGCATGCACACACATATACATATGCATACACAGAAACATGTAATTGTCGTCTGTTTTATAGAATTTTGTACGAAGTTTCGGTTTTCTTTTCATTCTTTCCTCGTTCATTTTAACGAATAGAATAAACATATATCTAGCAGTGATTTGATATTCTTTTCAATAGAGTTTCTTTTACACTATCAATCGGCCACCAAGAAGCTGACCTCTGCAGCCTCATAGATAACGTTGATTCCTAGCATTTAAGATGTAGTCCACTGCTTTACACAGACTCTGTGAGTCTCTCTCGCTCCATCTCGCCCCCCCCCCTCCCCCCTCGCTCATTCTATCTCGTTCCCCACTCCTTCTCTCTCTGTCGGCTAAGCCAGCAAAATTCCTCCCATCAACAGACATTTGATAAATACGATTTCTAATATTACCTTTGCAAGCAAACACGCATACACATCATCCCGATACATAACATCACACAATTTATCTATGGTTATTTGTTATTCGTGTATTGACATATAACTTCGGCAAAAGTTATGTAGCAGGAGTTGCCTCCCTTGTTGTGACACTCACATCCCCAATAGATTAACGCTCTCTAGACAGGAAGTAGAACCCTTTCTGTAACTTCCGGTCAGAACCCTATAAAACTAATAACGTTAAGCTCTCTATCTCTCATTTGCCCTTCCGGCGCCTGGCCTTCGCCAGGCGTCTTCTGCCAGCCACGTTCGCCTGGCAATCAAACGGTAACTAATAACTTTGCTTCATTCTTTCATCTATTCATTGACATGTCAACTATACTGTTCTATATATCCACAAATTGTTAATTAAATATTATACACACAAACCACATCTCCTTGTTACATTCATACAACCCAGTATTTTGTTATAGTTATATTTAATAAATTAGCAACATAGCGGCTTTGTGTTATTGTGGTTTATATATTTCATTTCCTACGTGATTAAGGTAAATCACTTACCCAAGGAACCACCATATCATCATCATAATTGTTTCTACTTAAGGCACAAGGCCAGCAATTACCCAGTGCATTACTGGTACTTTATTTTATCGACCCTGTAAGGATGAAAGGCAAAGTCAACCTCGGCGAGATTTGAACTCAGATCGTAAAGGGACGTAACTATGCTGGAAAGCATGGCGTCCGACCCTCTACCGATACTGCCAATCCACCGCCCTATATCATCATCATAATGAACACTGTTACACACTTACTTGCACACCCGCAGTCTCTGGCCACACACTATCGGGCACATCAATCTTCCCTTGCCTACACTCTATATGACATTGACCACACCACTGAGCAATCCGCATAAGTAGCTGTTTTCTTTAATAGAATGTTTAATAGTGTTTACACGTGAGCAGCATAATTAATTCTTTTAGTCGTAGTGAATTTATTTGTTTTTATTATTATATTCATACAAGATCATTTAGTTACCTACCATTAGTCCCAGTGGCAAACGTATACTTGAAATGACCCCTCATATGTCGGGTAGCACTCCAGTAACTTAATAAAATGGCATTATCTTATTCAGTAACAAAAACTGATGCGTACTACACGGGCACAGAAATAGTTGTCACAACTGTCTTTCGTAACTTTCACACCTGACACTTCAATTGACGTGTATAAAGCAGGACATCGCCTCTAATACATCTGCCAGCTTCTACACTGGCATGACCCCTACACGAACTTGTTACATGGTGTAGAGAATGATTGTTGTGTCAGTTAGCTAAATTCAGTTTAAAATACTTGTTATTTTAAGTTTTACTTTCTATACAAGATGTTAGGTACAAAGAATGATAAAATAAATGGAACAAAGAAATATGCAGTGAGATGAATATTTCACCAAGATAATTGGATTTCTTACAAACTAAGTAGGCATTCGTTCAATATATCTCAGTATCTACCTCAATCACCCACTCGCACTTTTCTTCACACTCCTTTCACTTACCCATCTCCCCCTCTCCCCTTTCTTTCTTTATATATATAAATCTCTCTTTCTCTCTCTCTCTCTTTCTTTCTCTCTCTCTCTCGCTGTAAATAAATATATATATATATATATATATATATATATATATATATATAACAAATGGAAACTATATTTATAAAACCATATTTATTTCATTATACATATTTCATTATACATATTTCAAGGACACCAGGTGTCCTTGAAATATGTATAATGAAATAAATATGGTTTTATAAATATAGTTTCCATTTGTTAATATATTGTATTTTTACTCCAAAAATTTGTTGAGTGCTTTATATCAGTTATAAAAATATTTGCTTGTTGTATCCCAACAAATTAAATATAACTTCTACATATATATATATATATATATATATATATATATATATATATATATATATATATATATATATATATATATATATATATATATATATATATATATATTTTATATATATATATATAGAGAGAGAGAGAGATAGAGATATGAGTGTGTGTGTGTGTGAAACTCATGCTAGTCAACTTATCATTATATATGTGTGTGGTGTGTGTGTGTGCATAGAAATGTATATAAATAAAAATTGCATATAAAGATAATGTATGTACACACATATATAACATACATAATTATATATAGTGTGTGTGAGTGTGTTTACAATTACTAATCAATGTGGCAAGAATGATAACTCAATACTATAGTAGAAAATAATATATTCTTTATTAAAGTTAAGCATGAGTCTTGTTGCTCCGGAGATTCTCCTGCATACTCACAGATTCGTCAGAAATAAGTATGCATGTATATATACATATATTTGGAGAGAGGCGATGGAGAGCTATGTGGATAGATAGATGCATTAGAGAAATACAGTCTGACAGTCAGACAAATAAATATATATCAGTTATATATCAGTATATTTATATAACGATTTCTAGTATAGGCACAAGGCCAGTAATTTGAAGGCGAGGGGAAAGTCGATTAAATTGACCCCAGTGCATTACTGGTGCTTTATTTTATCGACCTGGTAAGGATTAAAGGCAAAGTTAACCTCGGCGGGATTTGAACTCAGGCCGTAAAGGGCCGTAACTCTATGCCGCAAAGCGTGTTGTCCGACTCTCTACCGATACTGCCAATCCACCGCCCTAGTTTATATATATATATATTAGCATAAAATATATAGGCATTTATATATAAATATTGTGTACAAGCAAAATCAAACACATACTAAATATATACACTCACACACACACACACATATATATATATATATATATATATGCATTAGTATGCATAAAAAGACATTTATTTATGTATGAGAATATATTCACTTATTTACAACCACAAACTCTTACTAATCTAATTATACATATGCTTATACACAGCCACATGCATATGCATATATGTGTGCATGTGTGTACGTCTATTTTTGTATGGGCGTGAATACTCACTATTATAGTGTACTAGATACGATACATATATATATATCTATACAAACACATACATATATATCAGTCTCATTGTCTATAGAATGTTCCACTCATATATCGATGAAACTACTCCATTTTATCAAGTGTACCATCATAATGGATCATTTTTCCTCAAGCCAAAGTTACTGCATATTCTTCCCCACTTATTCTAAAAATTGTTTCAATATTGGACAGTTTAAATTATCTTCAATATGAAGGGTCTTTTTTTTATGTTACGACAGCGGGAAAGAAAAACAGAATGTCACACACACTAAACGTTTCTTTGCTCACATATTGTTGCCAGTATTGTGATTTGAATTATTTATCAAACACGATGAAATTCCTTTTCTGTTATATTACACTTTCCGAGGAAAAGGTGCTTTATCTTTCAACCAAAATGGTTGACAATGAAGCTTGATGGGCAAATGCTTCTATTTTCCTAGAAACTGTAAACACAGAGAACTAGACTCCAATAAAGGGAGGGTGCCATTCCCGAAAATCAGAATTCTCTTACTTTGATCCTATTCACTGATAGTTCTGGTGGCTTTTACTCATAGGTCTAAGTTGCTGTTGCTATAGATATTGTTGTTTTTGTTTCTTGTATTGTTTGTAAACACATATGTGCTCTGATTGGGCAAACTTGTAGTCAAGGTTATTCCAACCATGATCATCGCAGCTTTGTCTTATTTGCAGAAAACCTAGGAAGGCATTATCCAAAATATCTTAGAGGTTGAGTTGTTACGTAGACGCTCTTTAGTTGTCAAATCATATTTCTGGTGATTCCCAGGACTGAATCTGGTGGAATTCCACTCAGAAATCTGATGATTATTAGTTGGAGGAAGGAGGTGCTAGTGAAATTCCACTTAAAGATCTGGTGATTTATATTGATACATCTAGTGATTTCGTTTTCATTTGACATCAGCAAAGAATTTGACCACAACTGACACGTGATTCCCTTCTCAAAAACTGCCCTCGGCTCGGTGGATGTATATAAGATCACATCATCACAGTGTTTACAAATTGAATTCTCTCTGATTAGCAGTCTATCAACTCTGTTATGTCCTAAAGTTTGGTTTTGTTCCCAACACTTTCCTCTTACGCATACACAACCTACTTGCTGTCATCTTCAACAACGCCGCTTACTCCTGTGCAAGTGAAACAACCAGCCATTCCAGTTAACCTTCAGCACACAAGCTTTATCCTCATGTAACCGAGACACGTCATGTAAACCCTCATTGATACAATGGATCAAAGACATTTAAAACATTCTCCAATAAGGTTATGAAAACCCTGTCTCATTCAGCAGCAGAAATGCACAATATTGTGAACAGCACGTCACTACACACTTGAGATCGGTACAAAAGCTAGGATTTTACTATCACAGAAGATCTCTCCTGAGGAACTCATATCCTGAACAATCATAAAGAACAGACTTTCTCTTCAAGACCAAAAAAACATCTTAGCCACCAAAATACTAACAGTCTATAAATTAAAGGTAAGACCCACAAGGATGTTATATATAAGTTTATGAATTATCAATGTGTTGGGGATTTGAAATTTTTACAAATGTAGGGATCACAAATGCATGGAAAACTGTAGCAAAAGTCGATCACTGTAAATAATAGTTTAGAAAGTCGGGACATTTCTTCGACTCTGGAGACACACACAGACACGTGTGATTGTCGTGGAGACAGAGCCTTCAAATATTCCTTCCAGCAGGTCCTGTCAGAAGCAACCATCTCCTCCAACTGATCCGGCTGCGTCCCCAAGCGAGACTAGCCAAGCTCATGGATGTTATCCAAACATCTTGCTCGGGGTCTACCTCTGGGTCATCTGTCGGTTGGTTTTGCCCGTAAAATCTGTCCAACAATTCTTTCCTTACACATTCTAACTACATGCCCATAGTATCAGAGCTGTGATCTCTCAATTCAGAGAAGTATCAGCTCCATCTGGAGTGACTCTCTGATCTCCGAGCTACGCACTCCATCGAGTGATGTTACTCCAAAGACCCACAGTGGCTGTTAATGGTCGAAAAGAGACAATATCCATTGGCAGAGCAAAGAGGGCTTTCTCTGAAAGTCTCATTACATTGCCTGACATACCTCGTACATTCACTCCCACACCAATACCTTCACCTCCACCGCAAACACCACATACCACACAACCTTATGTCACACGAAGTGGCAGAACAGTAAAATGGCCAAGTAAATTGTCAAAAACTATATACATTTAAACCCTAGTGGCATGATAGAATTAGTGTCAGAAAAGTCTGAACACTGGTGATGTATGAACTATTTGATTTTTGAAGAAACTTTGAACTAACCATTGAGCATTAATTTTTCTCTGCTCCTTTATATTACCTTTGAAATATCAGTTTTGTGACATTTACATTATTTCTGCATCATCCATGTGCAGCAAAAAATTTATTCTTTGTAAAATGCATTCACTTGTTTTGTACCTTTTTGCTGTTTGCTTCAGTTGCGAGCTTATGTTTTATTCATGCACTTTCTTGTACCTTTGATTTGCTCCTCATTCATTACAGGTTCTCGCTACAATGACCTTGCGTTGGTTATTCGACTTCTCGTCTGAGAGGGGGTCTTGTAGCACTCTCTAGACAAAGGGAAGTAGATAGAGTTACTTCCGGTAGAATTCTAGAGTATTCCTTGAACTTCCGTTCTAGGAATTATAAAGGAGAGAGCAAAGAGCAATCTCCCTTCTTTGGCGACAGGCTCTTGACTGTTCACACACGAGCGCAAATACACAAAAGTTTTTTTATATCTGTTATCTAATTAAATTAGTGGTTGGCCTGCAGTGGTGTTTACTGAAGTAAATAACCCTGTGACCAACTCACTAAACATCTAATTACCACAACCATATCTATTTACTACAGCTATTTACCACAACCACGTCTAGTTACCACAACCACATCCAGTTACCACAACAACATCTTCCACAAACATTTATTTCCCACATCTAGTTACTACATGTAGTTACCACAACCACATCTAATTACCACAACCATATCTATTTACCACAGCTATTTACCACAACTACGTCTAGTTACCACAACTAGTTACCACAGCCTCATCTACGTACCACAATTAGTTAGTAGTTCCCAGAGAGTAAGTAGTTCCTCCATCCAGTTACCACAACCACATAGTTAACACATCTAGTTACTACATGTAGTTCCCACATCTGGTTACCACATCTATTTACCACAAACAAATTCAGTTACCACAACCACATCCCATTACCCCATCCAGATCTAGTTACCACGACCACATTTTTTACCACATCTAGTTGCCATAACCACATCTAATTACTATATCTAGTTACCACAACCATATCTAGTTAACACAACCATATCTAATTACGATATCTAGTTACCACAACCATATCTAGTTACCACAACCAACCACATCTAATTACCATATCTAGTACACAACAACCATACTAGTCAACACAACCACATTTAATTACCATATCTAGTTACCACAACCATATCTAGTTAAGACAACCACATCTAATTACCATATCTAGTTACCACAACCACATCTAGTTATAATAACCACATCTAGTTACAATATCTAGTTACCACACCCATATCTATTTAAAATATCTATTTACCACAACCATATCTATTTACGATATCTAGTTACCACAACCATGTCCAGTTAGTAAATCTAGTTACCACAGGTAGTTATCACAAACACATCTACTTGCCACATCTGATTACTACATCTAGTTACCATCACAACAAGTACTGACCACATCTAGTTACCACATGTAGTTCCCACAACCACATCTGGTGACTACAATCTCATCTATTTACCACATCTAGTTATGACATCTAGTTACCACAATGACATCTGGTTAACACAAACAAATCTAGTTACCACATCTAACTAGCACATCTATATCTAGTCCCCACAATGATAGCTAGTTACCACAACCACATCTAGTTACCACAACCACATCTAGTTACCATAACCACATCTAGTTACCACAACCACATCTAGTTACTACATCTAGTTACCACAACCACATCTATTTACCACAACCACATCTAGTTACCACATTTAGTTACCACAACCACATCTAGTTACCATAACCACATCTAGTTACTACATCTAGTTATAACAACAACATCTAGTTACTACATCTAGTTACCACATCCACATCTAGTTACCACATTTAGTTACCACAACCACATCTAGTTACCACATCTAGTTACCACAACCATATCTAGTAACGACAACCACATCTAGTTACCACATCTAGTTACCACAACCACATCTAGTTACCACAATTAGTTACCACATCTAGTTACCACAACCACATCTAGTTACCACATCTAGTTACCGCATCCACATCTAGTTACCACAACCGCATCTTGTTACCACATCTAGTTTCCACAACCACATCTTGTTAACACAACCACATCTAGTTACCACAACCACATCTTGTTACCACATCTATTTACCACAACCACATCTAGTTACCACGTGTAGTTACCACAACCACATCGAGATACCACATCTAGTTACCACATCTAGTTACCACAACCACATCTAGTTACTACATCTAGTTACCACAACCACATCTAGTTACCACAACCACATCTAGTTACCACATGTAGTTCCCACAACCACATCTGGTGACTACAGTCTCATCTATTTACCACATCTAGTTACGACATCTAGTTACCACAATGATAGCTAGTTACCACAACCACATCTACTTACCACATGTAGGTCCCACATCTAGTTACCACAACCACATCTAGTTACCACATTTAGTTACCACAACCACATCTAGTTACCACATCTAGTTACCACATCTAGTTACCACAACCATATCTAGTTACCACAACCACATCTAGTTACCACATCTAGTTACCACAACCACATCTAGTTACCACAAGTAGTTACCACATCTAGTTACCACAACCACATCTAGTTACCACATCTAGTTACCGCATCCACATCTAGTTACCACAACCACATCTAGTTATCACATCTATGTACCACAACCACATCTAGTTACCACATCTAGTTTCCACAACCACATCTTGTTAACACAACCACATCTAGTTACGACAACCACTTCTTGTTACCACATCTATTTACCACAACCACATCTAGTTACCACATGTAGTTACCACAACCACATCGAGTTACCACTTCTAGTTACCACATCTGGTTACCACAACCACATCTAGTTACCACATCTATTTACCACAACCACATCTATTTACCACAACCACATCTAGTTACCACATGTAGTTACCACAACCACATCGTGTTACCACATCTAGTTACCACAACCACATCTAGTTATCACATCTATGTACCACAACCACATCTAGTTTCCACAACCACATCTTGTTACCACATCTATTTACCACATCTAGTTACCACAACCACATCTAGTTACCACATCTAGTTACCACATCTAGTTACCACATCTAGTTACCACATATAGTTACCACATATAGTTACCACATCTAATTACCACATTTATTTACCACATCTAGTTCCCACATCTAGTTACTACAACCACATCTAGTTACCACACCTAATTACCACATGTAGTTACCACATCTAGTTACCACATCTAGTTACCACACTAGCTACCACATCTAGTTACCACATCTAATTACCACATCTAATTACCACATCTAATTACCACATCTAGTTACCACATCTAGTTACCACATCTAATTACCACATCTAATTACCACATCTAATTACCACATGTAGTTACCACATCTAGTTACCACATCTAGCTACCACATCTAGTTACCACATCTAATTACGACATCTAATTACCACATCTAATTACCACATCTAATTACCACATCTAGTTACCACATCTAGTTATCACATGTCGTCACCACACCTAGTTACCACATCTAGCTACCACATCTAATTACCGTATCTAGTTACCACATCTAGCTACCACATCTAGTTACCACATCTAGCTACCACATCTAGATACCACATCTAATTACCACATCTAGTTTCCACATCTTATTACCACATCTAGTTTCCACATCTAATTACCACATCTAGTTAACACATCTAATTACCACATCTAGTTACCACATCTAGTTCCCACATCTAGTTACCACAACCACATCTAGTTACCACATCTAGTTACCACATTTATTTTCCATCTTGGTTGTCCATCGTGAACGATGATAAAATCTTCTTTATTTTAGTTCCCGTCTGCCGTGGGCACAAAGGTCGCTGTGGAGGCCGATCCTTGACTTGCAGGTCCGGGGACAGTGGGGGCAGAGAAAGAGACTGGAGTCGCCTGGTGCAGCTGTTGATGCCTTTCTTTTCCTTTCACGGGCCTCAGTGACCAATCTCCGTCTCTTCTCTTCAAAAGAGTCTTTGGCGCGTCTGGTAAGGGCTCGCCACTCAGTCCTGTCCTGAGCATGGGGCTCGAGTTGTTTTGGGGCGATTCCAGTGTTGTTGATACTGGACTTCACGCAGTCTTTGAACCTCTTGAGAGGCCTTCCCCGCTTTCGTTTTCTCGAACAGAGTTCCCCATACATCAGTTGCTTAGGAAACCTGTGATCGTCCATCCGGATGACATGTCCCACCCATCGAAGTCGGCTCTTCAGTACCATAGCTTCGACACTGGTTGTCTCAGCCATGTCAAGAGCTTCGAGGTTGGAGACCTTGTCCTGCCATTTGATGTTCATGATTTTCCGTAACCACGGCTAATTCCCACAGCTTCATCTAGCTACCATATCTAGTTTCACATCTAGTTACCGCAACCACATCTAGTTACAATATATAGTTACCACATCTAGTTACCATATCTAGTTACTACATTTAGTTACCACAACCACATCAAATTAGTACATATAATTACCACAACTATTTACCACAACCATATCTAATTACCCCATCTATTTACCTAAACCACATGCAGTTACCAAATTTAGTTACCACATCTTATCAGCACAACTTCATCTAGTGAACACATGTAGTTACGTCAACCAAATCTAGTTACCACAACCAAATTTAGTTACCACTACCACATCTATTTAATACAAACAAATCTAGTTACCACATCAAGTTACCACATCTAGTTTCCACAACAACATCCAGTTAACACAACCACATCTAGTTAAGACATCTAGTAACCTCAACCACATCTAGGTGCCACATGTATTTACCACATATAGTTGCCATAACCACATGTAGTTACCACAACTAGTTTCCAAATCTAGTTACCACAAGCATATCTAGTTACCAGAACCACATCTAGTTACAACAAATACATCTAGTAAACATTTCTAGTTAAGACATAAAGTTAACTAAACCAAATCTAGTTACCATATCTAGTTACAACAACCGCATCTAGTTACTGCAACCACATTTAGTTACCACAACCACATCTAGTTACCACATCTAGTTACCACATTTACTTACCACAACCACATCTAGTTTCCACATCTAATTAACGCAACCATATATAGTTACCACCTGTAGTTACCACAACCACATCTAGTCTCCACATCCAGTTAACACAACCATATATAATAACCACCTGTAGTTACCACAACCACAGCTTGTTATCACATCTATTTTCCACAAACATTTCGTTGTTACAACGACCGCATCCACTTACCATATATAGTTACCATATCTGGTTACCATATCTAGTTACCACATCTGGTTTTCACATCTAGTTTCCAAATCTAGTTACCATATATAGTTACCACATATAGATACCACAACAAGTTACCACAACCACCTGTAGTTACCACATCTAGTTACCACATCTATATAACACATCTAGTTACCTCATCTAGTTACCACATCTAGTTACCACATCTAGTTACCTCAAGCACATCTAGTTACCACATCTAGTTAACTAAAACCACATCTAGTTAGCACATCAGGTTAAAACGTCTAGTTAACACATCTAGTTACCACAACCACATTTAGTTACCAGATCTAGTTACCACAACCACATCTAATTACCCAAACCACATCTAGTTGCCACAACTAGATCTAGTAACCATATCTAGTTAAGACATCAGTTACCTCAACCACATCTAGTTACCACAACCACATTTACTTACCACAACCACATTTAGTTACCATATCCATTTACCACAACCACATCTAGTAACCACATCTTGTTACCACAACCGCATCTAACTACCACATCTAGATACAATGGCTTGTTACCACATTTAGTTACCACAACCACATCTAGTCTCCACATCTAGTTAACACAACCATATATAATAACCACCTGTAGTTACCACAACCACATCTTGTTATCACATCTATTTCCCACACACATATCTTGTTACAACAACCACATCCAGTTACCATATCTGGTTACCCTATCTAGTTACCATATCTAGTTACCACATCTAGTTACCACATCTAGTTACCACATCTAGTTTCCACATCTAGTTTCCACATCTATTTCCCACAACCATATCATGTTACAACAACCACGCCCAGTTACAATATCTAGTTACCACAACTACCTCTAGATACTACAACTAATTACCACACCTTCTTCTAGTTACCATATTTAGAAAATCGTGTAAAATACTACTATATGACCAGTTGCCCACTAGGAAGAATTGCACATCCTATCTTTCATTTAGCTAATTATACATATTATTAGAATTATATGTACATCTTTTGTACATTTTATGTAAAGCATCGAACTTGCAAAGCGCTGAAGAATTACGAATTTCATAGAAATAGCTGTAAATACAGTCAATTGCTGTAAATATTAGCTCAGAAAATCTTCTGCTCCTCTTCATTAAAAAACAAACCGTGAATCCGTATAATTAGCAGAAAGTGCAATAACAACGGTCATTCGTGTTACAATAATAACTTCAAACACACACTCCACATCCACGTGTCCGTATATTCCTCGAAAATCTATCTCTACTAAAGAACTCAAAGACAAGGACACTCGATGAAATATACGCACCATCCACATAGACCATGATTTGGACCCTTTCATTCCACCAAATACTAAAAAAAAAAAACCCACCATCACCAAAACCAACAACACTATTACAACCTTCACAACCAGCACCCCTCCATCGTTACTACTACCACCATCACCATCATCATCATCATCACTATCCCTGCCACCATCGCGACCAGCACAATCAGTATAACTACAAAAAAATACCATCACCATCATCATTTTTCTACCGTAGACCAAACCACAACCAGTATTATTGCAGAAACCACCACCAAAAATATTATTACCACTATGATAACCAGTACCACCCCTAATACTATTAATCCTGCCGAGGTTAACTTTGCCTTCCATCCTTACGGGGTCGATAAATAAAGTACCAGTAATGTACAGGGTAATTGCTGGCCTTGTGTCAAAAGTAGAAACAACTATTATATCCACTCTCTCCGTCAATATCCTACTATCACCACGACCATCATCATCCCTTAACCTCCACTATAACTACCACTACCACAGCCATAATCATCACTACCACCACAGTAAGATTACCACTATCATAACCACCACTACGATAACCTCTTCTTCTAACCATAACCATCAACACCACCAATATCAACACTACCACCCCCCACGCCCCACCCCCACAGTAACACCCATCGCTACCATAACCCCCATCTCTACCATCAGCCCCCGCAATATTAACACAAATGCCACTATCATCATCATCAACGCAACCATAACCTCTATCACAATTACCACCATCATCATCATCATCATCATCATCATCATCATCATCATCATCACCACCATCACAACCACAACCACCACCACCACCACCATCATCATCATCATCATCGTAATCGTCAAAGTACCACAGTAACAGTAGCACTTCACAAACAACTTAAAACAGTTAGGGTTACCAATAACAACAAGGACGTTTGCCAAACCGTGACCACCTACACAAATATTAGAGATGGCAAGAGCTAGCCACCAACACTTATTGTTGCAACCACTGCCACCACTACCATCATTGTTACTACCACCGTAATCACTACCACCACCAGCACCAACACTATCACTACTACCACCACCACCACCAACAACACCACCACCACCACCACCACCACAAGGACCACTACCACCACCACAACCACCACCACCACCACCACCACTAGCTCCACCGTTACTACCACCACCACTACTACTACTACTACTACTACTACTACTACTACTACTACTACTGCTACTGCTGCTGCTGCTGCTACCCTGAATACCACTACCACCACCACCACCACCACCACCACCTCCACCGTTACTACCACCACCACCACTACTACTACTACTAATACTACTACTAATACTAATACTACTGCTAATACTACTACTACTACTACTGCTGCTGCTGCTACCCTGAATACCACTACCACCACCACCACCAGCTCCACCGTTACTACCACCACCACTACTACTACTACTAATACTAGTACTACTAATACTACTACTGCTACTACTGCTACTACTACTACTACTGCTGCTGCTGCTGCTGCTACCCTGAATACCACAATCACCATGACCACCAGTATTACAGCTATTACCAACATGAAAACCACCACTACCACCACCACTACCACCACCACCACCACCACTACTAAAACAACCAAGAACAGTCTTGCCACAACTACCTCCACCGCCATCAATACTCACCACCTACCACTACTGCAGCCATTACGACCGTCATCACGATTATCATCACTACAGCTACCATTACATAAATAATACTAATCAAATTGATGTATTTATAGTGTATGACAGACATAAACAGTAGCTAACGCCCACGTATCTGCAAGTTGGCGGACCTAAGTTATCTAATATTTCTTCATGATTATGCATTTATGTATATTGCGTGTGTCTGTATGTGTGCATGAGAACGCGTGTATACACACACGCGCACACACACACACACACACACATACACACATACAAACACAAAAACACACACACATACATTTATTCATACTTACATACACTCTCATATATACACACAGACATACACACACATATACATATCATATATATATATATATATGTATGTATGTATATTTGTTTTTATGTATATATATATATATATATACATATATTTATATATACATATATGTATATATATTTATTTATATAAACATATATATATATATATATATATATATATATATATATATATATATGTATATATGTTTTTATATATACATATATATATATATATATATATATATATATATATATATATATGGATAAATATGTGTGTGTGTGTATATATATATATGTATATAAATATATATGTATGTATGTATATATATATATATATATATATATATATATATATATATATATATATATATATATGTATATGTGTGTGTGTGTGTGTATTATGTATGTATGTATATATATATATGTATGTATATATATATATATATATATATATATATGTGTGCGTATGTATATATATATATAAATATATATGTAGGTGTATATATATATATATATATATACATATATAGACTTGCCTGCCGCCCACCTATTCTAGAGTGGTAGCTAATGCAACGTTACAAGTTATCTCGCTTCTCATTCCAGAAAAGAATAATAATTATAGATCCATATAAAATTCTCGTTTATAAATGTAGATATATATACACGCATAGGCACACATACGTTTAAATACACATACAAGAATTATACATGTAATTTGACATAAAGGTATAATTATATAGCTATATGACAACTTGCACGCACACCCACGCGCGCAGACACGTATCCGACACGCATATATATATGTATATATATAGGAACGATCGACTTTCGTCAAATCGGACCGAGGGAACAATGTTTCCGTTGGTCTTTACAATTGCTAATACTATCTATCGGTCGCAACTCCAGGTAGAAGGAGCAACGTGAAATAAAGTGTCTTGTTCAAGGAGATAACGCATCGCCTGGTCCAGGAATCGAACTCACAACCTTACGATTGCGAACTAACCTATATTATATTTTATCTGATGAAAGCTCGCCATAGTTTGCTCTGGTGGCCCTTGAAATATGTATAATGAAATTATAAATATAGTTTCCATTTGTTAATATATATATATATATATATATTAACAAATGGAAACTATATTTATAATTTCATTATACATATTTCAAGGGCCACCAGAGCAAACTATGGCGAGCTTTCATAAGATAAAATATAATATAGGTTAGTTTTATTGGCCCTTGAAATATGTATAATGAAATAAATATGGTTTTATAAATATAGTTTCCATTTGTTAATATATTGTATATTTACTCCAATAATTTGTTGAGTGCTTTATATCAGTTATAAAAATATTTTGCTTGTTGTATCCCAACAAATTAAATATAACCTCTATATATATATATATACATTATATGTGTGTTTGTGTATGTGTGTGCATACGTGTATATGTGTGTTCTATATCTTTAGTTTGCGCCTTCAATACCTACACCAACTCCATGTTATATCACCACGTTCACCGTTCTATGCTCTGTCTTACCTGACATCTCTGTTTATTTCCAAGGGACCAGTGTATTTTGTGTTGTTGTTTCTTCAGTAACTGTGGATACTTTAGTTGGTAGATGTGTATGTATGTGTGTGTGTGTGTGAGAGTGTGTATGCGCGCAGAGTGCAATGATATTCCGATAACACACGGTATAGAATCAAAGATACCCAATGCATCAGGAGGAGAGGGTACTTTTTTTCACCTCCTTGAAATATAGTGATCAATAAATTTCTAAGGTAACATTATCTGTGGTTATTTCCCTTTCCTTTCCTCTTGCTCTTCTCCACTCAACCTCACATCTCCGTTTCTTCTCCTGAGTTTGTTGCCTGAATATTTACAACCTATCTCCATTGTAATGGCTTCCTAAACCCAACCATTATATAAATATTTTTTCTCCAAAATGGCTTACTGAATACACACATTGCTTTCCTCAAAAATCTTTTTGCCGTTCCTTCCTCTTTTCACTTTTACTTCATCTTTTATTGATTATTCTGATGAAGGACTAGTGTCCGAAATATTAACACTCTTTTCTTACTATATCAAGCATTTAACTAATATATTTCTTCATTATACTGAGTTGTTTGCTTTGTTGTTTCTGTTTATTTCTTGCGCACACGCACACATACAAATATACATACATACATACAGACATACATACATACATATACATAATATGAAAGAGTACTGGTGGAATGTTCCAGTAAAAACCCCGATAAAATGCAGGCATAACAGACCAGATATAATGATAGGGGACAGGGAAAAGGAGGTATGCACAATAGTGGAAATTATCTGCCCAGCAGATGCCAATATAATATCAAAGATTAACGAAAAGGAGAATATCTATGCAGAACTAATGAGAAATCTACAGATATTCCACCCTGACTATTCCTTCAGATTTATACCTGTGTGCCTGTGATTATTGGGGCACTGCCTCAATACAAATCCTGAGAAGCTAGGCTTCACAGAAACAGAAAGAACATGACTAGTTAGGAAATTACAAGTACAATCCATTAATGGAACAGTAAAAATATGTGAAACATTCCAAATATTCTACATCTAATAACTGCATATACACTTGTACAGATACAAAGCAGATGCACGTGCACACAACTCAAAACATGCACATCCACACATCCAGAGAGAAAAAGAGAGAGAGAGAAAGAGAGGGACAGAGATATAGAGATATATGTGAGCACACCCGTCTGTATTTGGTCACGTACAGCCGGAAGGCAGATGGATTTGCGCGTCTCGGGGCATGGGAAGCATATGAAACCGTGGGTATTTTTATCGGGTCCATGTGCATATCTGTGCGTCTGTGTCCTGCAGTGTACAAGTTTGTTTCGTATTGGTTCGTCATGTCGATTCTGACGAAGATATTATGATGCCTTTTGTTAGGTATCAGCAATTTCCTTGAGTCACTAACTTGACGTTCAGCTTTACGTCCAGTTGTTTTAAGTGTTATATGACTCATTTCATTTCGTCAGTGCCTAAGTTGTAGTTTTTACAGCCAATCCTGTAAGGATAAGATTTTTCTAATATACTTCACTTTATGCTGTAGTTAGATTTTGTATTCTTCACATCCTAGAAGGAACTAAAGAGTTTAGTCTTGTTTTGTACTTCAGGATTTCTAAAATTTGACAGTGCAGTCATCGTATAATATTTATCCTTTGGTTTATATATATATATATATATGTGTGTGTGTGTGTGTGTGTGTGTGTGTGTGTGTGTGTGTGTGTGTGTGTGTATAAATATTTCGTATCACCAAGGAAGCTATGCTTGAAGCGAAATCCTTTTTCTTTTATACATATGTATTTATATATATATGTGGGGGGGGCGGGGGGGTGAGAGACACAGGGAGAGAGAGAAATGGATAGATGGATAGACAAAAATGGTTAAGCAAATAGGTAGTGAAGGTCAGATAGATATATAAAGTTATATCTATCAATCTATTTCATTATGTATGTATCTCTCTCTTTATATCTATATATCTATATATCTATATATATATATATATATATATATATAACGAAGTAAATGTGGTAAGGAACCAGGTGGACCATAACGCACCAAAGTACTCAATACTTGGGGTAGTAGAGTGGGTAATAGGAACCAGTAAGACCCCGACGGCTGAGCTCAAGCCGTTTCGACGGCTAATTCTGGACTGAATTAGCCGTCGAAACGGCTTGAGCTCAGCCGTCGGGGTCTTACTGGTTCCTATTATATATATACATATATATATATATATATATATATATATATATATATATATATATATATATGTGTGTGTGTGTGTGTGTGTGTGTGTGTGTGTGTGTGTGTGTGTGTGTGTGTGTGTGTGTGATTGTATATGTATATACATATAAGTGTGTGTGTATTCTTTTAATCTGTTATTGGGTTCAGTAATTAGACTGTAGCCATGTTGGCGCAACACATGATTCAGTCGATCCTACCAACATCGGTACTTATTTTTCAAGTCTGCTACATTACATACTTCATGAATATATTTTTCTGAACCGCTAAATTTAGAGACATAGGCACACATAAAGAGACACAAACATAAATATAGACATGGTCACCTTCCATATACACGTATATATATATATATATATATATATATATATATATATATATATATATATATATATATATATATATACAGATGCAAAACCGCATGCCCATCGGCTGTCGAAATTGAGGTGCACAGTTTTGACCAGAGCCAGATTTAATGGGGGGGGGAGCAAAAGGGAAAAATTGCCTCCCCTAGCGAAGGGGCCCCATCAGCGTCAGTCGTAGCCAATTATTTGCGCTCTCTGCTTAAGCCTTTTAGTTTTACACCTTTGACAACAAGAATTATATTTTTAGTATTTAATGTTCTTACTGTGAAAACATTTATCAAATTTTCTCAATTTTAAAGACAACAGATTGTTATGAAAACAATATTCTAATAAAAAGTATTTAACGTTGCTTACATGGAGTCATCAAAGTTGTACCAAGCCAACTTTGATATGTAAAATTGGGGAGGTCACTGTGTTATCTAATTCATTGTGTACAAGGGCCCTCAAACCTGAAGTGCCCTGGGCCCTCCGTGGTCTAAATCCGGCCCTGGTTTTGACCACCACCATCCGGGATTACATTGTCCCACAAGATAATTTTGACATCCGAAAAATCATGAACTTATTTTATCTCCTTTTGCAATATTATCCGCGATACATGTAGCTCCCCCTCTTCCACATCTGTTAAGTTGCTCACTGTATATATATATGAATATATATATATATATATATATATATATATATATATATGTGTGTGTGTGTGTACGTAAAAGGTAAACAGAAATAACAACACAATCAGTACAGTATAAGGAAGGAATATATTAGGTTAATACTTGATATAGCAGGACGAGTGTCTTAACGTTTCGGACGCTAGTCCTTCATCTGAAGAAAGAATGAGAGATAAGATAGATTGAGGGGACGGGCGGGTTGGAATTGGAAAAAAATCTCTTTGGATAAAAATAAAGGTCCATTCATATTGACATCTATTGCAAAACTTTTGGTGCTGGCGTTTTGTATATGATTTATTTTATATATATATATATGTGTGTGTGTGTGTGTGTGTGTGTGTGTGTGTGTGTGTGTGTGTGTGTGTGTGTGTGTGTGTGTGTGTGTGTGTAAAATAAATCAAAGAACGCCTACATACTCATACAATATTTATTTGCTCACAATGTTTCATCCATACCATTGGGCGGGAATCATCAGAGCTTTATAAACAAAAATACAGTGCTGAGTATAAGCTTTACCGAGCTTAGTCACATGAACATTAGAAATACAATAGAGGGCAACAAGAGGGAGATCGTGAATGGCGAGTATGGAGAGAGTGCATAGTGGGGGTTGATATTCAGCACTACAGCTAAATGCAATGGTACAGGCAGATATTTTCACAAGATGCAGAAGCACATGAGGGCACATAAAGGCAAAAAGTATAAACAATAGTTAAAACATATAATAAAAAGTAAAAGGAAAATAATAATATAGAGAGATAAAAAAATTAAAAAATTAAAAACGAAAAAAGAAAAAAATGTTAAAGCACACAAAAAACAGAGGAAGCTCTGCGTTGGTCACTATATATAACAGGTGATTTAGCTCTCCATAACTTAAAGTTATAGAAATACTAAAAGGCTCCCAAGGTATCTTCAGAAAGCCCAAATGGGATTTTATTCCTCCCCATAGTATACATAATCAAGGTATACTAGTAGGTTACGGAATTATGTGAACCATCGGTGCTAAACCTGTATATATACATGCACCACATAAATACAAGCCAAACACAAGTAAAGATACTGATTATGGTATAACTCCAAATATGAAATAACACATAGTAAAGCGGACCCACTTATGCATCGAGTGATCAAACTGGAGAACTACACACCAATATACATATATTTTCTCTTTATTTTTTCTTTCTCTTGTTCTTCTCTCTCTTTCTCTTTCTCTTTCTCCGTAACCCAACGGCTTATTTAAAAACATCCAATACTAACTTACCTAATAGTATAATTAAAGTTATAACTCCACTATCCGGGAGCTTCCAACAGTAATGGTTGCATTCTTTAAGGGTATGTCAATATTTATTTATAAAACTGCTCTATATTATATTTTATCTGATGAAAGCACACCATAATTTAACTTGGTGTCCTTGAAATATGTATAATGAAATAAATATGGTTTTATAAATATAGTTTCCATTTGTTAATATCGTTATATATATATATATACAATATATTTAGAAACACACAGATACATGCGGACACACACATATATACATGAATGCATCCGCACCCAACTGTGAGTTAAGCAGTTTAGGTATGATACATTTTATTACTAATTATATCTAAATGTTTCTTCTCTCTTCATAATGTATTTTTAACTCTGATACTGGTTCAGTCTAGTTCAACTGAATTGGTCTGTCCCAGTCATTCATTGAGCAACATCGGTGAAGTTGGCACCCTTAACTCACAGTTGGGTGCGGATGCATTCATGTATATATGTGTGTGTCCGCATGTATCTGTGTGTTTCTAAATATATTGTTAATAACTCCCTCTGGTCGAGCAATCTTTGAAGTGTGGGGACAGCTGGAAAGCTTCCATTACTCATACTTCTCGCCTTCTTCACCACCTCTTCTGCGGCCTCGATATAAATACCCCCTCCGCCTCCGTGGTATTTTCTTCGAGGTTATAAGAGGCTTGGCTCTGTTTCTCGACCGTTATATCGCGTGACTATCTCCCCCTCCGCCTTTTGGGATTCTTTCTCACGTCGTGTAGACGCGTTCTTGAGACTAGTAAAATGAGGTATCCTCTTGATAAGTCGGCAGACCTCGCAAGGACTCTATATCTTTATGATATATTGTTTTTGTTTATGCCACGAAACTACGTAGTCGAGGAATTTAGGAGCAGTTTAGGTATGATACATTTTATTACTAATTATATCTAAATGTTTCTTCTCTCTTCATAATGTATATATATATATATATATATATATATATATATATATATATATATATATAAACAAACTGTTGGTGCTGGCGTTTTGTGTATGATTTATTTTATATATATATATATATATGTATGTATGTATGTATATATATATATATATAAAATAAATCATACACAAAACACCAGCACCAACAGTTTTGCAATAGATGTCAACATGAATGAACATTTTATTTTTATCCAAAGAGATTTTTTCCAATTCTAACCGGTCCGTCCCCTCAATATATCTTATTTGTTATAGGTGTATATAATATATTATATATACTGGTATATGTGTATATGGTTATGTGTATATATGTATTTGTGTTCGTGTGCGTATGCGTGTATGCGTGTTTGCACGTACGTAAGGTGTGTATATGTGTACATTGTGTTTTTATTGACGTTCGTATGGTGAACATATGTGTTTTTACCTTTAGGTATGTGTGTGTGTGCGTTATATATGTATTTATGTGTGTGTGTTTATATGCGTTTATATAATTATACGTATATATACACACATACATATATATATATATGTGTGTATTTTTTATGTGTATTTGGTATATACGTTCGCATGTGTGCGGGTACATGTTTCGCGCGGGTTTATGTATGTGTGCACGTGTTTATGTGTCCATGCATGTATTTGCATGCATGGTGGGTGTTTTCGTGTATGCACGTGTATGTACGTATATTGATGCGTGTATGAATATTTTAATTATTATTGATTTTAATAACCTCTGTCATTTTCGTTCTACTAATTTATTTACTTTATTCTTAACTCTGAAGCCAAGAATCATTCGGTTTCCTAAAAAGAATATTAGTCTACGACTCCATTTATACCATAGACGTGGTTCTGTCTTTGCGTGTAATTGTTCTCTTCGCTCCACATAACGACGCCTTTTTCTGCGTTCACAGATTGATTTTTTTAGTTTCAAAAGATCTCGTTAAGGGTGAAAGCAGCGATTCTTTGCTTAAACTTTAATCAGTTATTTTAATATATATATATATATATATATATATATATATATATATATATATATATATGTATATATGTGTGCGTGTGTGTGTGTGTGCTTGTGTGAGTCTATATTTATACATACGTATGTATGTATGTATGTTTGTATGAATGTATTTATGTATTTATGCAGCATCTGTGAAAGACTGTGCCTCAGCAAAGCTGGACTCAAAAGTCATCTTTGCAGTCATAAAGTGGGACCAGTGGTTGACTACCAGGCTGCTGTTGGGGATGCTACTCATCATGCCTGTCAAGCATATAGAAAAGAGTGTAGATCAGCAGGGGCGTTCGAATGACATGTAAAAGTACATGACGACCAACCACAGCCGGCTATTGGCAGTGAATGTTTTCATCATGGTTGCCAACTCTGGGCAAAAAGCCACATTCGATCGCAACACTGTTACTTATTAATATATATATATAAATATATATATGTGTGTGTGTGTGTGTATACATATGTATATGTGTGTGTTTTTTATCGTGCAATGGCCACACTCGATAACGAGGGGGCAGCCATCATTTATGTATGTATACATGACGGATTTCTGCAGTTTCCGTCGACAAAATTCCATTCTTAAGGTTATTTGCCAGCTCGAAACTATAATAGAGGGAGAGTGTATGTGTGTGTACATATGCGTGTTTGTCTCCATATATATTTGTCTATCAACCAAGTAGGCCATAACATTATGAATGTTAAAAGCTGAAACAAATCCGGCAAGGCATCTTGTGGAACTCTCTTATAATATTTGATTTTATCAACCCAGAAAAGATTGACATTGGCGGGATTTGACCTCAGAGCATAAAGAGCTGGAACAAATATTGAAAATCATTTTGATCTACGCTCTAACGAGTCTGTCAGTTTGTTGATTGTATATGTATGTGCTTGTCTGTATATGTAATCATGTGCGGATGTGTATGTGTGTATATATGTAGATGGGTGTATATATATAGTGTCTTCACTGTAGAAAATCATATTGCAAACAATAATATAACGTAATAGAACAATTTCATTCACTATTCCCAATCATTTAACATTATCATACATATGTTTTTGTTGCTGCTGTTGTTGTTGATATTGTTGTTAATAAACAAAAGAAAACAAGAGAAGGGTAAGATAGAAAGATGTCGGTGGTAGAAATGGCGAAGTCAGAGGGAAGAGTGAGGGGGGAAGAATCTACTAGTGTGTTGTCCGCTGTTATATTTGTGTTGCCAATTGCACTGGTGCAGCGTACTGCCTCACGTGCTGATACATGAGGCAGATAAACGAACGAACGAACGAACGAGAATGAAGAGGAAAGACATGGCGCCAGCCAAGCCAAAACTAAGCTTAAATAGTGAATGGTCTCACTCGGTTTCTGTTGTGGCTTTTTCTTAGAAAGGAAGAATTTCTGCTGCGAGACTCACATGTGATATCTCGTTTTGTAATTGATTGCGTGGGCTGTTTCTATAAACACTTGTTGCTTGTTGCTGTTGACGATATTAAACAGGATTTATTTGTTAATGGTGTTGTTGTTGTAGCTGTTGTTGTTATTATCATTCTTTGTTGTTGTTGCTATTGTCAATGATCAAACCTACGAACATATCGCTATCTTCTATATGAAGGATACATTGTTCAATATAACCGTCTCCTTTTTAAGAATGTATATATGTGTGTGTGTGTGTGTCTGCGTGTGTGTGCGTGTGTGTGCGTGTGTGTGTGCGTTTGTATGCGTGCGTTTCTGTCTCTGTGTATTTGTATGGGTATATGCGTGAGAGAGAGAGAGAGAGAGAGAGAGAGAGAGAGAGAGAGAGAGAGAGAGAGAGAGAGAGAGAGAGAGATTGAACTAAAAGACAAATTACTTTTATAAACTTTTGTCACGCTGTAGAAAGGGGTTAGCAAGAGTGTGTGTGTGTGCGTGAGAGAGTAAGCGAGAGAGGGAAAGCGAGAGAGAGAGAGAGAGAGAGAGAGAGAGAGAGAGAGAGAGAGAGAGAGAGAGAGAGAGAGAAATAAAGAGAAAGAAAGAGAGTGACGATCGTGGTGATGGGAGTGGTTGTGTCGAAAAATATTGATTAAAATCAAATTATGAAGACAATACTATGACAATTCGAAGACAAATCCATAACAATTCCAAGATAATTCAATTGTCTTCAAATTGTCATGGAATTGTGTTGTATGGGATTTCGAAATATCATGGAATTGTCTCAGAATTATATTGTAATTGTCTTCAAATTACTTGGAATTGTTGAGGAATCGACATGGAATTTGTCTAGTTGTCAGAATTGTCTAGGTGTTTTTATGGAATTTACTTGAAATTGTCAGGAAAATGTTTTGAAATTGTCTTTGAATTTTCTGAATCTGTCTTAGAATTGTCATCAAATTTTCATGGATTTGTCTTGAAATTCTTCGGAAAACGTCTTAAAATTATCATGGGATTATTTTTGTAACAGTCTTACAATTGTCCTGGAATCGTAATAGAATTGTTTTCATTGGATTTACTCAGAAATGCCATGGACTGTATTGGAATGGTGTTGTAATTATTATTGAACTGCCTTGTAACTGTGAAGGAATTCTCAATTGAATAGTGCTTCTCTCTTGAATTGTCATCAAATTGGTATGGAATTTTCATGGAATTTTCTAGGAATTTTCATGGAAGTGTTTTAGAGTTATCTTGGAAACGTGTTAGAACTTTTATGGAATTGCTTTGAAATTATCTTGGAATTTTTTCGCAATTGTCTTCCCAGTTAGTATGGAAATTTCATGGAATTGTCTTAGAATTATTCTGAAATTATTTTGGATTTATCTGGGAATTGTGATGGAGATGTCCTGTAATTAGCTGGAAATTGATTAGAGATATTTTTCGAATTGCCTAGTATTGTTATGGAGTTTTCTTGGAAGTGTCATGGAATTGTTATAAAAATTGTCTTGAAATTTTCTCCGAATTGTCATACAATGTTCTTAAAATGTCTTGAAATATTCATTGAATTGTATTGAAATTGTCTTTAAAATGTCTTGAAATTGTCTTGGACTTTTCTTGAGATTGCATTGGGATTTCTTGGAATTGTTTCAGGATTGTCATGGAATTGTGTTGGGGTTCTCTCAGAATTTTATAAAAATTGTCTTGAAATTATTTTGTAATTACAAAAATGTTTAAGACATTTCCACGATAATTCTAATACATTTCCATGGCAATTCCAATACAATTCCAAAATAATTACAAAATCTGTCAAGAATATTCCGTGAAAATTCCTAGGAAAGGCTATAACAATACCAAGAGTATTTCAGAAATCTCCCAAAATAATCCCATGAGAATTTTTATAATTCCATGAGAATTTTTATAATCCCATGAGAATATCTATGGAAATTCCCAAAAGGTTCCATGAGAAAAATTTTCCTTTTCGGGTGTTCAGGCATTTACTAATATATTGTTTGTACACACGCATACATATATATATAATATATATATATATGTGTGTGTATGTGTGTATTGAAATTTTGTATTTCTAAAGAAATACGATATGTTTATGGATAAACATTTAGAAAGCCGTAGCTATGCAAAACACCGGGGCTATCGCCTCTGGTGGTGTCCTACAGAAGCTAGGGGGGCAACCGTCAATGCATTTCGAACTTAACTGGTTCTCATCCGGATGATTCCTCCCACACCTCTGACTGCTGAACTGGAAAACAGGCGAGAATATATGGTTTTCTCGTCTGCGTAAATGAGGTGATTAATCTCATTTACATATGAAGCTGCATAAGTTGGCTCAACTTATAATAGAATAGAATTAGGATTTAGCTTCGTGCATGGCTGTATACAAATATCTATTGAAATTTCCTATTTCTAAAGTAAGACGGTACGTTTATGGATAAACATTTGTAGTTATGCATACATATCTGTATACAATTAAGTTCGAAAAGCATTGACGGTTGTCCCCCTTGCTTCTGCTGGACACCACACCACCAGAGGGTGAAAGCCCCGGTGTTTTGCATAGCTACGGCTAGAATTCCTCCTAGCACCAACAACAGCATCAGCAGCAACAGTATTGCTATTGTTATTCATGTTCATGTGGTTAATTATTTTTACATATATTCATGTTCATGTGGTTAATTATTTTTACATATATTCATGTTCATGTGGTTAATTACTTTTACATATATTCATGTTCATGTGGTTAATTATTTTTACATATATTCATGTTCATGTGGTTAATTATTTTTACATATATTCATGTTCATGTGGTTAATTATTTTTACATATATTCATGTTCATGTGGTTAATTACTTTTACATATATTCATGTTCATGTGGTTAATTACTTTTACATATATTCATGTTCATCTGGTTAATTATTTTTACATATATTCATGTTCATGTGGTTAATTACTTTTACATATATTCATGTTCATGTGGTTAATTATTTTTCATTACTGCAGTAGGGCTTGATGAACACAACCGAACGTGGAAGAGCCGAACTCCCACTGTCATCGTCTCCATCTCTCTCGCCATCCACATCTCTCCGTATGGTGAGCAAATGAGGTCTCGCGTGCTGGTCTCCCCACAGACCCGTCGGACAGAATGGAGAAGGCGTTTCCCCGGAGGATGGTATGGGAGATGCGCTGGAAGAACCATTCCAACTCGCGAGGCTCACACCTGCGGCTGGTCAGTTCCGCGCCTATGGTGGTGGTAGGGAGGTAGCCCTAGGGCCAAGGACACCAGAAGTCTCCACTGCGAAGGGCACGACCGCGAACCTGTCGGAGAGCGACCGGTACTTGGAGAGTTCGCCCTCCTCAGCCCGACGTGCAGCAGAACCTTGGTTAGTCACAGACTGCACCAGGTTTCGGCTGGAGAAAGTTTCACTGCAAGTGGCATCCCAGACGAGGGGTTTGCCACCACGGAACGGTAAGATGGTCATACCGTCTGGCCTTTTGCTGTCCCCTCGGTCCAGCCCCACCGATTCGAGCTGGGAGGGGAAGCCTGCAGCGTCTAAGCCATGCTTTATGACCTCGTTGAGGGCAGCATGGCGTGGAAGGCGGCCGGCACTGTGGCGACAGGAAAGTGGGTGGTGGCAGAAAGAGTCCACGGTGGATCCACAATAGGAAACATAAATTTAAATAATTTTGAAAACCATGCAATGCGCTAGAAAATTAAAATTGCTAAGATAACAATAGAATCTTACCTTAGCAAATTTAATAATTACAAATATTTTCGGGTTTAAAAACCCATTATCAAGGGAGTATCCCTGTGAGAGACTTAAAGGGTCGATCGGAGATGTCTTCTAAGCAGATTTAAGTTAAATGTAATGAAAATACGTTAAACTTTCGAGCTTGTCTAGGAAAAAGTGTATGATATATGCATGTGAGTGTGTGAATGTTATATATATATACACACGCAGAGACTCAAATTATATATATATATATATATATATATATATATATATATTCAATGATATTAAATAAATGGAAACTATATTTATAAAACCATATTAATTTTATTATATATATTTCAAGGGTACCAAGACACATTGGTACCCTTTCCTCAGATATTGGATATTCTCTGGATAGTATGACTATCCAGAGAATATCCAACCGATAAGGTATGATTTTCATGGGTATGTCGCTATTTATAAAACAAACTTTGTATTTTATTTGAGGAAAGCGTACCAATGTGTCTTGGTACCCTTGAAATATATATAATAAAATAAATATGGTTTTATAAATATAGTTTCCATTTATTTAATATCATTGAATATTTTCTCCACTAAACTGTTGAGTGCTCTAAATCAGTTATAAACATTTATATTTGTCGGACTTCCAACAAATTAAATACCCCTTCTACTTATATATTTGTGTGTGTGCCATGTCTGACAAATCCCTAATTTATTAACATTTCCATCTTGGACAGAGAATGTAAACAAAAACCTAGCGGCAATTGTGAGCAACGCTGGATGAAGAAAGATAATTGTGTGTGCGTGTGTGTGTGTGTGTGTCTGTCTGTGTGTGTGTGTGTGTGTGTGTGTGTGTGTTTCAAGTAATAACAACACTACAGATATTTAAAAACGGAAAAATGAAGAGAAAGGCAAGGAATTTAGGGTCACAGAAGAATGGGATTGAGAAGGGGAGTGTGGCGGGCTCTTGGCATAGGGCACCACAGCGTTGGGACTGCGCCCCGTGGACAAGACGATAAAAGCATTTCTGTAGTCAATGGCTAGCGACAACCACCCCCACCTCGCGGGGCTCCTTCCTCAGATGGACGGCTCAAACTTTACGGAAGAGCTCGGCCTTACGGGGCCCAAGTACGCCTGAGGTCTCGACCTCGACCAGCGTGAAGAGGAAGCGGCCGAACAAACCCCGGCATTTATTTCTCTTCCTTTCCTCTGTATTGCGGGCCGCAGTACCGGGGCTTGTAGCCGAAGCGACTAGATCGGAGGCGGAGAAAGTGTCACAACATGTGGCATCCCAGATGAGGGATCTACCTTCTTCAAGTGGGAAGAGGGTAATTCCGTCAGACGCTTAGCGTCTCCACAGTCGAGGCCTGATGGCCCCAGTTGTTGGGAAGCCAGCTGCGTCCAGACTCCTTCTCAATATGTCGTTGAGAGCGGCATTTCGGGGGAAGATAGTGGGTGCAGGCCGAACTTGTCAACGCCCACACCGCAACGGCTTATATGTGGCTCACATACACGGATGCCATCGCATTAGGCCACTCCGATGTGAGTGCACTCACCATCAAGAAGGGTACCGGTTGATGAGGAGGGCACCAAATTGAGCCACGTGCCACTGTTTGACTGTGAAGTGGAGAGGAGACAGGTGAGGTGGTGTTGGTTATCAGGCGAACAGTGCCAATAACTTTCTCAGTAGCTCCATCTCTAACTCATGACTCCTGAAATCAATGCAGTTTGATAATCTATTAAACATGTTCTTTTTAGTAGGGTAGCCAAGGAATGAAGAACAGTGACATAGGCTAGTCGAAGTGTGACAAAGTTTTCTCAGACAGAAGACCCTGGCCAAAAGCTTTCAACACTGAACTTCATTGAAGGCATATAAGAGCTAGATGGCTGTGTTAAAATATGTGACAAGTTAACTCTACCACTCAAGTAAACAAGGACCGAATTTGAACTCAGAACGCAAAGAGCCACAACAAATACCACGCTAGCATTTTCACCATCCAGCCTCCATAAATCATTGACCTCAAAACGCATGTGCATTTTGTACTACGTTCAAAAGAGAGCATGGCCTTGTATTTTCAATAAAGATATATCTCCTACTAACAATAAAAACACGTACTGAATGAATGTTAAGTCTTTGTTACTAGACACCAATCTAGTACACCTTATGAGTGTCTACGTCATCACGCTTAAGTCCAATATTGAAGCCAAAGACCAACATTACAGTGAGTTTGAGGGATTCACTGAACAGCTACCGTATTTAGGAAGGATACCTCTACTTACTTGTAGAGTTAATGCAGGGGGTGGTGTCTGAATTATATATATCAGCCACCAAATAGTAGGAAAAGCGTTTGAACATTGTCCCAGACTGCCATAACTGTTTTGCAAGCATCAACATTCCAAATAAATATAAGCATAGAGTTTCATGGTATCTAAGATCATATCAGTGACACGGACTGGATTTTTTAATCAGAAGAAACCGTCTCCAAACTATTCAGCTACACGGAGCTACCGTAGCAATGAGCACAACTCGGAGCAATATCCCATTACCAGCAAGGCTGTTCAGGAGCCAAAAAAGAAATTCCATAGTGAAAAGCCAAGGAGAGACCCTGTGCTCAACAATACCTGTTGTAATGGTGCAGGCAGAAGGAAAAGGTTTATTTTCTTTATCAATGATATTACTTTAGCTGACACTGGTGTAACGGTCAAACCTAGATGATATTTATCAGAGTTCCGATAAAGGAAATTTTTGACTGGCATAAAGTTAACCACCAAGCTAGAAAACCCGTGGCACGAACTAGCGCTCATTAAATGAAAAGATCCAACCTAGCTAAGCTTAATTTTGCTGGAAAAAAAAGCTAGGAAAAACTGCCTAAGGATAACAGGTATATATGCCTTTTCCAATAGCGATATAAGGATTTTGTATAGTTTAGTGCCGTATCACATTGAAAACATTGGTTCTCGTCCGGTTAAGCTTAGGTTCTGTAAACATCTCCAATTCAATTTAGAGTAGAGGATTGGCAGAATCGTTAGAGCGTCGGACAAAATTACGGCAAAATTTGCGGCATTTAGTTACGGCTCTGTATGTTCTGAATTCAAATCCTGTCGAGGTTAATTTTTATTTTCATCCTTCTGGGACCTAAAAGGTTGAGTGCCAATTAAGCACTGGGGTCAATTTAATCGACTTTGACATTCCCCCCAAAATAAAATTCCTAGCTTTCTACCTAAATTAGAAACCGATATTAGAGCTATATAACACCATGGTTTGGCTTCGTGAACGAAGATTATGAAGAGGGTGGTCCACGTTGACTGCAGACAATCTCTTGGCTGTTTAGGCCGATGTGGAACAGGCATGCACAGCCGCAGCAGTTGCTGCTGAAAGTGTGGTCAGGGTTTGATGATGATTTGGTGCTGTGGTTCTTTCTTCTGTGCCTTTTGTCCTCGAGGGTAACCCTGTGGGTGTTTTCGAAGGAGGAGACAGTGTGGTTGATGATGAGACGCCTGGCATCACGGTTACCAGCTAGGGTGTCAATGTGACAGGCACCAAGTAACTGTTTCAAACAGTTCTTGTATCAATTCCTTGGTATCCCCTGTCGCAATGGTCAGTGAACAGTTCACTGTACATCATGATCTTGGGCAGGCGATGGTCCTTCATCCTGGAGTCGTGCCCTCTCCAGCGTAGTTGGGATTTCAGCAGCATGGCGTCGATGCTGGTGACCTCCGCCCATTCAATAACTTCAACATTTGTGACAAAGTCTCGCCAGTGAATGTTGAGAATGGTGGAAGCGCTCGAGGAATCGAAGGTGGTTGTGATAAGTGACCCACAATTCTGAGCCATATAACAGGGTAGTAAAGACTATGGCTCTGCACACTTTGATCTTGGTACCCTTCTTCAGATGTTTTTTTGTTCCCCATGCGTATGTATAGTCTGTCAAATGCAGTTTGCCTTTGGCAGTCTATTGCTGATTTCTCTGTCGACCTTGAAATCTGGTGTGATGGTGCACTCCAAGTAGGTGAACTAATGGACTGTTTTGAGTTCAGTCTCAACACTGGAGATATGGGAGGAGGCAGGTGGTAGTCTTCTTGATGTGCATTGATGTGCAGGCTGGTGGAGTATGCCCGTCTTCTTTAAGCTGATTTCCAGCCCAAAGAACTGGGCAGCCTCTGCGAAGAAGAAAGTGTTGCGCTGCAAGGCTCTTTCCGCAGCCCTTTTATGATGACACAGCTTTCCTCTTAAGTAGCATTGGCAAATAGGTGGTCTCAGATCAGTTGCTCCAAGGTCTTCATGTGGGCCTGTAGACGACGAAGATTAAACAGGCTACCATCATGACGGCACTTGATGTAAACCCCGCCTCATCATCAAGATCTTCTGTGGCCTTCTTGAGCGGCATACTGAAGATGGTGCAGAGAGTCGGTGCCAAGGAGCAACCCTGCTTCACTGCATTGATGTCGGGAAGGGCTCTGAGAGGTCAATACTGGGCCTGACTTGAACACGTTGGTCTTCAAGTAGTTGAATGACTATGTTCAGGAATTTAGGGGACAACCGAGTTGTTCCATGAACAGTCACATTCCTTTTCTGCTCACCGTATCAAATGCTTTAGCCAAGCCAACGAGGGCCCCATACAGCCCTTTATTTTTCTCCCAGCACTTTTCTTCTGGTTGTCTAAGAATAAATACTATGCCTTTGGTGCTTCTGTGGACTCTGAAGCCACACTGGCTCTCTGGGAAGTGTTCTTCTCTGATGGTAGGTACCAGCTTGTTTAGCAGCATCCTTGTGAGGCTTTTTCTCCGTGACAGAGAGCAAATTAATCCTCTGGTAATTTGAGCAGTCTGACTTTTCCCCTTTGTTCTTGTACAGGGTAATGATGACTGAATCGCGAAAATCTTATAAAAGATTGCGCTGCTCCCAGCAACATACGAAGTGCTCGTTGATTTTCACGTAATGCTAGGAACCATGCTTCCAAATCTCAGGTAGAATCCAATCGACTCCAGCTGCTTTGGCACTCATTAGCTGCTCTATAGCTTTGGTGGTCTCTTCAAGGATGGGAAACTCATCCAGCTCCGATTTTACTTGTTGTTGGAGAACGCAGAGAGCCTGGAAATGTTCTGGCCAACTTAAGCTGGACGTCCTTGGAGGACGTGAGGAGGACCTGGCCGCCTGCACTAAGGACTCTCGACCTGATATGTCTGATGTCTCCGGTGTCTCCGGTGTCTGAGCACAGCTGAGTTCTCTCAGCGAGGTTGATCCATCACTTTTTCTGGATCTCTCGAAGCATAACCTGAAGTTTACTGCATACGAGGTGGAATGCAGATTCTCCACAAAACAAGATGGCTGAGCTAATTGAGCCTGGTGGGTGAATCTCTTCTTCATCAAAATTCTTGACCCTTCTAGTTGTTTACGTCAAACCAGTCTTTGTTCCTCTTTGACGTGAATCCAAGGATTTCCTCAGATGCCTGCAGAATTGTATTTTTCAGATGTTCCCAAAGTGTTTCTGGAGAGGGATTTGTGGAAATGAATGCATCTTCAAGCCTCAATTGCTGGTTTGCCTGACCAGTAGAGAGTGTATCCGACACCGTGCTCTTGTAGCCTGCCTTTCTCTGGAAAGCGGACTTCATTAAGAGCAGCGATGTCAACATTCAATCCTGACATCTCATGTGCTACTAGAGTAGATCGACGTCCTACACAACTGCTGTTAACTGTGTCTAGCATGGTTCTAATGTTCCAGTATGTGATGTTCAGTCTTTTCATACCCTTGGAATAGGTGTGTACCTTTTCTTCCTTGACTACTACTACTACTACTAATACTACTACTACTACTACTACTACTACTACTACTACTACTACTACTACTACTACTACTACTGTGACGACCTCTCTATATATAAGTTTCCATTTTGGACCCAGTCTTATCGACAAGAAAGATGAACAAATCTTCTTCAACACTTAATTTTAAATTTTAAATTATTAGTTTTTTATTTTCAATTGTAATATTCAACATTTGATAAGATGGATTACACTAATACATCGAAACCAGCCATATTCATATATGCTATATACATTATAATTTCCTTCTTTTTAAAAAAAATTGTTCCTCTCATTTTTTTCAATAATGTCATTTTGACGAATCAAAGAAGAAAAAAAGAAAAACAGATCCTTAAATATATTTTTCGTGCTATTTCCAATTGCACTTTTTTCTATAACATATATATATATATATATATATATATATATATATATATATATATATATATGCTAAATAAATGGCAATTTCTGTCTGTCTGTGTATCTGTGTATCTGTGTATATGTGTATAACTATTTGGCGCCTACTCCAGTAATCCGATCCTGATGAAACTTTACACACATGTTAAGCTAATATTAAGAAATAGGACTGGCTAATTGGATTTCAATAAAAATCAATAATGGAAAGCCTGGAGACATCTTTGGAATGTAGGAGGAAAGAGAAAACGTTTCAGTGAGAGAGGGGGGGAAAGGAGATACTACTACTGTATGTTAAGGTGTTTTGAGGGGGGGGTTGTGTACGTGCGGGTATTTGTATACCTATGGCGAGTGTTTTCGCGTATGCTTGTGTATGTACGTATATGGATGCGTGTATGTATTTATTTAATTTCATTTACCTCCGTATTTTATTTACTTTATTCTTAACTCTGAAGCCAAGAATCATTCAGTTTCCTAGTTAGAATTTTAGTCTACGACTTCAGTGTTACCATTTACGTGGTTTTGTCTTTGCGTGCAATTGTTCTCCACGCTCCATATATGACGTATTATCTTTGTTTTTTCCGTTCATTGCCAGAGAACGTCTCTATGAACCACCTAAGAGAATATTAGTCTACGACTTCTTTTATACCATAAACGTGGTTCGGTCTTTGCGTGTAATTATTTTTCATCGCTCCAAATAATGACGTATTATATTCGTTTTTTTTCCGTTCTTTACCAGGGAACGTTTCCACGAACCAAAGTATCGTCTTCCTGTCTTCCTCCGGTTGCAACGTTTTTTGAAATATTCACTTCTGCGTTCACAGATTGACTTTGTTAGTTTCAGAAGATCCCGTTAAGGGTGAAAGCAGCGATTCTTTGCTTATACTTTAATCTGTTATTTTAATATATATATATATATAATAGTAATAAGTGGAATATATAACACTATAGCATCATTATTTATTTCATTATATATATTTCAGGGATACTAAATTATAGTATGCCTTCTTCAGACAAAATACAATATTAGATGTATAAAATGTTATATGACATACTCGTAAGAGAGACCGTATCAGATCAATTCTAAACGGGTATGTGATCCAAAATCTCAAAATTTCCAAGGATGTAGAGTTATTATTAAATATAAAAATAAACAAAGAAATAAATAATAAGGACAGTTAATTTAAACGTTTCATGTGTTTTTTTTTTTAAATGGCGTAATTAGATTGGTTAGAAAAAACAGTTAAATGTTTATAAGTTATTATTAAGGGATATATATATATAAAATATATATATATATATATATATATATATATATATATATATATATATATATATATATATATATATATATATAATATAAGATCAAAAGATGGTTAAAAGAGTTCCAAGTATTTTATTATGCACATTTCAAAAACAAATATCATCATGGG
>OZ024741.1:193353139-193413139 GCA_964016885.1 Eledone cirrhosa
TCCGACCCTCTACCGATACTGCCAATTCAAATGTCATTTATGTTGTTACAAAACAAATATGTATATATCAAAGAAAGCCTATAATTATAAGCATATATATATATATATATATATATATATATATATATATATATATATATATATATATATATATATATATATATATATATATATATATATATATATATATATATATATATATATATATATATATATATATATATATATATATATATATATATATATATATATATATATATATATATATATATATATATATATATATATATATATATATATATATATATATATGAAAAGTGTAATTTTCTACACAAAACGAAGGTTATAGAGAAAATTGAGGTTGGTAATGGCACATGGAATATATAAGAGACAGAATACTTTTTTGTGAAAAAACATAATTTTATAAGGTAAGGAAATAATAAAGGGTATAAAAAATGACCGGTTTCGATGGGTCTGCAAAAGCCATCTTTTCAAATGTTGATTAATATTAAGAAAAATTAATAATACGAAGAGTTAAAATTTGAGACTTGAAAATTCAAGTATAAAATTCATTGTGGGATTTCATAGCAGTTTTCATCTCGGTAGCAACAACAGGTTGACTGCTGTGTCCCTCAACCTGTTGTTGCTACCTAGATGAAAACTGCTATGAAATCCCACAATGAATTTTATACTTGAATTTTCAAGTCTCAAATTTTAACTCTTCGTATTATTAATTTTTCTTAATATTAATCAACATTTGAAAAGATGGCTTTTGCAGACCCATCGAAACCGGTCATTTTTTATACCCTTTATTATTTCCTTACCTTATAAAATTATGTTTTTTCACAAAAAAGTATTCTGTCTCTTATATATTCCATGTGCCATTACCAACCTCAATTTTCTATATATATATATATATATATATATATAGTGAGAGAGAGAGAGAGAGAGAGAGAGAGAGAGAGAGAGAGAGAGAGAGAGAGAGAGAGATAACTATTAAGTCAACCATACAAATCTATAAATTTAGCTATATATTCTGTGAAAATATCTAGAAAATCGGTGCAAACAGCCGCTAAATATTCCTGTTCTTTTATTAACAATAAATTTTGTATTACTAATAATATAAAGAATTTTTTCAATATTACAGAGATTACAATTTTTAGAAATAGAGAAATTTACATATGGTAAGGCGTTAATCAGTTTATACCAACTCTGTTGAGTACATATCAACAAAGTCTCTAATTCATTGTTTATATATATATATATATATATATATATATATATATATATATATATAGAATATATGTTAAACCTCGCAATATATATGAACAAATATGCGTTATGTTCCCAGAAGTGTTGTGGACTCATGAAATTTTCAAGTTTTTGTCTAATGCGGCCCCTGGGTGGATGAAGGCTGTCTATGGATCACCGTGGCAATCACCTCACATGTGCGAAACGTAGATAATTCTTGGTTAACATTTTACTCATCTTAGTGTGTTACGTCCTCTTTTCTTAGATAATGCACTTTCTCGAAGCAGCACTGAAGTGTTGACATGAATGCTATACATGACTGCTATTTAATACTCGAGCAACGCCGGGTACCTCTGCTAGGTATATATATATATATATATATTTACACATTTTGAATGCACCCGCCAAAAACCGGGGTTACCTCCCTCGCAGCGTAAGCTCGTGGGGTAATCACGTCACTACTACTGCATTGGAACCTGGTAGCTGGCTGAGAGCAACATACCTGTTGACTAAATGGCTACCTTGTTCGATCGTTATACCAAAAGCTTACAACGAAAGCAGGCAGTATAATTGATTTAGGAGTCACAAAAACCTCCCACTGGATTTTACCAACACTTTCCAGGAGGTCCAGGTAAATTCTTTTGTTAACCTGTTTAGCTTGCTTCGTTTTTTTGGCTCTGGTGGCTGATGGCTTCACGACCACTGTTTTCATTTTATCTGGCCTTTATAACGTATGTTAATTGCTCTGGTCTTCTTTTAGTCCATTGAGCGCTTGCCGCATATCTCAAGGATTGCGTTTCGTTTTCTTTTTGGCCCCCTCCGAAATACGATCTCGCTGAAATTATATATATATATATATATATATATTTATATATATATATATATATAGAGAGAGAGAGAGAGAGAGAGAGAGATGTCAGGTTGCACTTGCGTGCTACTGGTAACATGTAACCCAATACAACCTGTCCCATGGTTGGGTCATCACCGACTAGACCACCAATCCCACTAAGCTTGCTTGGGGAGGAGGGTGATTTTGGACACCCTGTAGTATGAAAAACAAAGGGCAGGGTATCTCTTATGTGTCAATGGCCATCCTGTTGTATGTACATATGCATGTATATTGTGGGGGTGGGTGGATGTGTGACTGTGTGTGTGTTTTAACTTTTTAAACTATCATAATTCATTTTAAACTTGCATAACTTTTATTATAACTTTTTAAACTTTCTAAACTTTTTAAGCATCTATCCTGACCAGAGTTTAATAAATGTTTCCCTGTCATGATTTTCACTACTTCTGTCGCACAAATATCACAATCCTTTCTTTCACTTTGATAGGGATGGGCGTAGGGTAGAATATACCACAGCAGTTTATATTCTGGTTTTTTGGGGGGTTTTGTTTTTTCGTGCTTTAATTCTCATATTTTTCTAGACAACGCGAAGTTCGGGATTCTTAAAAGAATGGGTGTTCACATACTATCTTTTCTTAAAGAAGTTAGATATGGCTCTTACCTATTTAAATATCTCAAGGCTTGTTGAAATTATGCACTGGTACACGATGTCATTATTCATGCACTTACCCGATGGGGGACAACTACTGAGTTGCCTAAAGTTACACTGTACCAGTGCAGGTAGGTTAGGATTTTTTGGTCCCGACATTTAGGGTAGTGGTAGATATGCTAGAGGTCTGTGAGAGTTAAGCCCGTTTGTTACTCATATTATTGGTTTGGTATAGTAGGTTGAGAAGAAAATGAAGGTGAAGACGTAGAACGTTGAGTTGGGGTTTGAGTATTGTTATTGTTTGCGGATGCGTTTGTTGTCTAAACAATGAAGCTTTCTAAGTTAGTTCTAGTAGAGTATGAGAGTTTTATTGTTTTTCTATTTAAACTTTCGTGGTACGTATGTGATGGTGGAAAGAAAGAATGTATAGGGTATTTTAGTATTAACTAAGCAATTATGTGGATGATTATATCATAGGCATGGTCTGTTTCGGAATGTTCCGGATATTTTTCTAGCTAGAGATTTTGTTCTAGAGTTATCAGTTGCTTCAACCGGCATAAGTCTCGAATTTATGTTCGTGCGGTTAGTATTTCTACCGGATTTACGACGGCTTGTATGTGATGTTTTCATCCCAGTTATGGGGTGTTTCGGAAGTTGATGATGATATCCTTGATCAACTGTTGTATTAGGAATATATTCTATTCCTTCCTCATAAATGGCTTTCCGCAGTGCCTCATTATAGTGATCCGCATATGCATTAAATGTACTTCTGGAGATTGAAAGTCTAGAAATCCTAAGTGATACACCTTTGGAGATGGAGTTTATTATGGATCTGGGGTGATTGGAGTATCGGCTAGTATATGTTAAATTTTCATTATTTTTATGGTAAGGCTCAAACAGACCAGAGTTGAGATCGAGGGTAAAATCTAGGAAATTAACTAGTTTATAATTATGTTCAAATGTTATTTTCAGGCCCATACGCTTAAAGAAGGATCTTATAGCTTTTCTTCTTCGTTCTAACTTTTGGCCATTGAAATTCTTAACTAATAAAAGAGCATCGTCTCTATATATTCCCTCTTGAAGATTAGCAAATTCGATATGGAGGTTATGCGTTAGGTATACTCCGACTAAGTCTGTAACCTGGGCCGGGTCACTAGACCCCGTGGTTATATCAAAATTATTAGTCCTATCCCTACGTATCCACTATTCATTATCAAACATTATGACTGAATGTCTAACAGCTACTATTATGTCAACCACAAAGTTTAATTGTTAATCTATTTCTTATTTGAATGAATACACTATCTAGTATAATCTTACTAATACGACCTATATCCGATTTAGAGGGTATATGGGTCTATGGCTAGATTCAAAATTCTTCTTAGGATCTTCTAAATTAACTGTTGGATATCTAGGTTCAAATAGTTCAGTTCGGTTGGCTAAGCCTAATCTGTTTACTATCGCTTGAGATTCGTTGTTGATATTAGCGGTGGGTTCTTTTATTTATTCATTCTTTTTTTTGTACTTCTGTAGTTTCTTAAGTATAAAGTTTTTATAAGTATTAATGTCCAGGGAGTGTATATTGCCAGTTTTGTCGGCACGACGAGTATTCCTTCCGTTTTTCTAAGTCTGTCCTTAATCAATTGGAGATTTTACTGGAATTAACTGCCGTTTTGTTGCTGTTGCTGACCATGTCCATTAGATCAGTTTCGAAGACCTCTAGTTTGTTTCTTTTCACCACAACAAACACTTCCATTAACAAAAAGGATCCTCTTTGATCTATAGAATATTTCCTTTTCAGCCAAAGACATTTCTAATTCCAACAGTACAAAAATACTTGAAGCCTATAGGTTGCTATCTACGCCAATTTCCCATCTACACTAATACCCTAAAAAAACTTATTGTTTATTATTTTTCTCTTAACTGTCACCGGTAACAGATGTAATGCGAGTCAATGAATAGAAACAATATATCTCTTTACCTCTCGTAGATAAAAATGTAATCGGCGATGAAACACGTTAGATTATATAATAAATGTCTCTAAATTTTTACTCACCCCGTGCCAGTTTTTCCTAAAAGATATGATAATTTATACAAATATACTCCGTGAATTATTGGAATCTGTGCCATACCCGAGAATTCAAATTCTGGAATATTGTAATAATATATTCTTTCACTAAAATCTTAACTATAATAAAGGAAGGCGTGCAGGACTGCGTACTGTTTATTTCTTTTAATCCAGTTAGTAAAATAAGTTGGATTACTTTGAATAAATAATGAATGAATATTACAGAATTTATGTACTAAATTTCGTATTTTTTTATTAAATTTAATATAATTTTATTGCTTATTTAAAATTGACTTCTTTTCAAAGTTTCAAATTTCTACACTTCGGGTATATCGTCGCCACCACCACCACTTCAACTACCATATATATAAAAAGAGAAAGTGTATGATGAGAGAGATACTGATAGAGTTATTATGATTTTCTACATGCTGACGCGTATGTGTGTGTATGTGCACATACATCTATATGTATGAGTATATAACGATTATGAGTATATAACTATAATTGCGCAAACACAAATGTATATAAATACACGCTCACGGACATACATTCAGATAAATACACATACTTTCACACATATATATTTACACAAACACACACATACAGTCATGGTAGCGTTCGATGAATTGGAAATGGGGGAGGGGGTAAAACAACGTTTTATGTATTTATTAACAACACAGTTTAACTCTTTTTTTTAAACTCATTTGTATAAAAATGTAATATAATGCTTACAGAACGAAAACACTAACAAATATAATATATAAAAAGGAAAGGGAAAGGAAAAAAAGAAAGAGAAAAAATACACAGGCACGTAATACTCACACCTTAGACCACATACAACAAAATGCAGGCGAAGGAGTGGTGAAACGAGACGCTACCAGAGCAAAAGATGAAAATATACGAGGAGCACTGGGAAACCTCTCTAATATTTTTTTAGGCAAGCCAGCATGCTCGCAGCGTTACCTGGGGTGATACCGAGGCTGAGGTGCTGGAACAACCAAGTGCCCTCATGAACATCACCAGTTACCTCTGTTTTGGCAAGCCACCAGTGAAGATAAGAACCTCGCTGTCAGTAGCCCGACTCCCCCAAACGTCTCGAACGCCACAGGCTGGATAATGTAGTTAGCTGACAGAACACGGTATTTTAGGATTTTGTTCCATTCAACTGCGGATGCTGTAGCTCTCGCCCTTACCGCTGCATCCAGGATGTGGGAAGAAGCAAAAGAGTCACTAACTGTGACGTCCCAGGTAAGGCCCCTGCCTCTTGACCAGGAGCACAGAGTAAGTCCGTCAAGTCTTTTCCCATCAATTCTGGATAACCCAGATGGTTCCAAAATGATGTTTGCCCGGGCCAAAGCTCTTAAGTGGAACTAGGACAGTATGTGTATGTGCGCGTGCGTGATTTTGTTGGCGTTCTTAAATTAGAGACATGTGTGTATCACTGTTTTAAAGTTAGGGACATACGTGTCTATCCCTTTCCTTCCTTTTACACACACATACATTCACACAAACACATACACATATTGTGTGATGGACGGGTGGACTGAAGACACTCAAATTTATATACATGTGAATGGAGTTCTACTGAAGCAGTTAGAGAAGTTCAAGTATCTTGGAGCCGTGTTCATGAGTGATAGAATGCAGGAGGCTGAATTAAGTGCAAGAATTGCAAAAGCTGATGCAGTAATGCGCCAGCCTCAGCATTCAGCAATCAGAAGAAGTGGGTAGGTGTAAAAGCCAAACTTGCTGTCTTCCTGGTATTAGAATACAATTGCAAATAAAAGTGGCAGAAATGGGATTCCTCGGAAGGGTCTTTGGAATAACGTTACTCGATAAAGTGCATAACTCAGAGACCAGAGAGTCACTCCTGGTAGAGCCGCTACTTCTCCGAATTGAGAGATCACAGCTCCGATATTATGAGCATGTGGTTAGAATGTCTCAGTAAGTAATCGCTGGACACATTTTACAGGCAAAACCAACCGGCAAGAGACCCAGAGGTAGACCCTGAGCAAGATAGTTGTATAACATTCATGAGCTTGGCAGCTCACGCTTTGGGATCCAGCTGGATCAGTTAGAGATGTTTGCTTCTGACAGACTCGCTGGAAGGAGTGTTTGAGAAGAACTCTTCCCCCACGACCCTCTCAGAAATAAGTGGGCGAAGAAGAAGATATTGTCAATTTACTTTTCAATTTACATATGTATATTTGCGTATAATGCCAATATGCACACTACATATACTAGCAGAAAACCGCCCTCGGGTAGTTTTTCTGCTAGTCTGTATAATAATTCCACAAGTTTGAGTTACCAACAATTAGTGAAAACTCCCTTATCTTCTCTGACGAACGCGTTTATCTCTTCTCCTGCCCTTTATTGCAATTGCTTATATTTTTAACACGAGATCTTACTTTATTTTTCTTGCTTTTTTCTTCCTTTTTCTTTGTTTCATTCGTCTCTCGTGCTAATGAGCACCACATCTTTTCCCTAACGTCACGTGTTTTGTAGCTTAATTGCTATAAATTAATGTTTTGCCTCGCGTCTCTTACTCCACTGGACAGCGTTTGGTTTATGCCTGACACTGTGACACCGGATGGACCAGGGGTACTATTGACTGGCGTCGAAACTGCCAAAGTCCATCTCAACGGTCGATGACCATTGAGTGCTGTGTCCTTCGTTTGTGTTTATTTTATTTTTTTTTATTATTTTTTAAGGTCTCCCCTTTAAAAATTGTTTTTCGTTTTGTTTTGTTTCTGTTCGTTATCTTGTCCTTTCTTAGTTAATTTTCTTAAGTTTATATATATATATATATATATATATATGTGTGTGTGTGTGTGTGTGTGTGTGTGTGTGTGTGTGTGTGTGTGTGTGTGTGTGTGTGTGTGTGTGTGTGTGTGTGTGTGTGTGTGTGTGTCTGTGTGTGTGTTTATATAGGTCCATATGTGTGAGTCGGTGTTTATGTACACGTTTTTTTGTCTGTCTGTGTTTATGCCCTGTAACTTACTGGTTCGAAACAAAAGAGATCGATAAAATATGAACCAAACCTGAAAAAAAAGTACTGGGGTCGATATGATCGACTAAAATTTTCTTAAGCCGTACACCACCATGTTTACAAATCGAATGATAGAAACCAATATAAGAAATTGTATACATACATACATACATACATACATATATACATATAAATATACATACATTCATACACACATACACACACACACACGCACACGCACACACACACATACACACTCACACACATATATATATATATATATATATATATATATATATATAACGAAGGAAATGTGGTAAGGAACCAGGTGGACCATAACGCACCAAAGTACTCAATACTTGGGGTAGTAGAGTGGGTAATAGGAACCAGTAAGACCCCGACGGCTGAGCTCAAGCCGTTTCGACGGCTAATTCATATATATATATATATATATATATATATATATATATATATATACGCTCTATAGACACGTTGAACACGTTGCATAGCACAAGAATGCGTAGGATGTTTTGTTGCTGCTCTGTTGCGTTGGATGTAGGAAGTTTGTAGTGTTAGCAGCGATTACTGTGGGGGCGTGGTCACCTGACTCTGCTTTCACTTTCATAATCAGTTACAGGAAGGATTATTGGAGGCAGACCTAGAGTTTTACTTGTCATAGTGGACCGTATACTGGGGTTGCTGTTGGTGATGGGTATGTCATTAGTGGTGGTGTTGGCGATGGTTGTTGTAGAGGTGATGATGGTTAAGTTGGTGGTGGTGGTGGTGGTGATGGTGGTAGTGGTGGTGGTGGTAGTGGTGGTGGTGGTGGTGGTGGTGGTGGTGGTGGTGGTGGTGGTGGTGGAGATGCTTATAATATAAATATGGCGATAATAAGGATGCTAGTGATGGTGGGTGATAATGATGATGATGATGATGATGATGATGATGATGGAAGGAATAGTGGAAATGTTAATGATGGTGGTGGTGGTGGTGGTGGTGGTGGCGTCAATCGTTTGCATACTGTTTAGTGGAATAGTGAGTTTGGACGGAGGAGGCAGCTGGTGATAAGGTATGGTTGGCTGATGGTTGTGCTAATGATGGCGATGAGAAGTATGGCATTTTTAGTGCTTGAAGTAATTCACTTGTTCAGTGTGGTGGCTTGTGTAGCAAAAAGGTTGTAGCAGCACTAACTCTTACAGTAGTAGTAGTAGTAGTAGTAGTAGTAGTAGTAGTAGTAGTAGTAGTAGTAAGAGGAGGAGTTGGAGCAGGAGATAGAAAAGGTGGAGGAGGGGAGTAGAAGAGGTGATGAAGATGACTTTCTCCTTGTTTTTCTTCCACTGTTTTGGTTTTCCTTTTATCTTCTTTTTCTTCTTCTTCTTCTTTTTCTTCCACTTCATTATCTTCATTTCACCCTCCTCTTTCTTCATTGCCTATTTCATCATTTTTTTCTCCTTTCTTTCCATTTTATTCTTCATCACCCATATCCTCATCATCATCATCATCATCAACACCATCATCATTATCAACACCATCAACACCATCATCATCATCATCATCATCATATTTTTCTTCTGTTCGAAAATACTTTTTAATATTCTGTCTTTTCCTTTTGCTTTCCACTTTTTCTCTTTCCTTTTCTTCTTTTTTTCATCTATCTATATTCTTTTCTTTTTCATTTCCACCCCCTCCTTCTTCTTCTACTTCTACTTCTTTTTCTTCTTCTTCTTCTTCTTCTTCTCCTCTCCTCTCCCTCCTTCTGCTTTTTCTTCTTGTTCTTCTTCTTCTCCTTCTTCTTCTCCCATTCTCCTCCCCATTCTTCTTCTTCTTCTTCTTCATCTTCTTCTTCTTCTTCTTCTCGTCTTTATTACTTCTAATTCTTTTCTTCTCTGTGTTTCTAATTCTTTTCTTCTCTGTTATCTTCTTGTGTTTTTTATCTTCTGTTTATTCGTTTTTTTCTTTTTCTTCTTTCATGGCATGTGCTTTACACTTCTTTATTTGTACCAACAGTTACTGCTCTACACTTATCCCTTTCTCTTTATGTGTAGAAATACATCGTCAACATACCACAATAAACTCGTTTGACAATCGCCCCTGAATGTGAGAAAGTTTCCCAGAAAGTTAACAAGAACTTAACGTTCTCCACTGAAGTTAAGAAGAACTTACCAGAACTAATATCCTACTGTAAAGATTTGAACTATTAAAGAACACCAGCCACCAGTGAAACCATTCTTTTTTTTTTAAATATTTCTTACTGTACCAAGGAATTTCCTTTATTTTCCACTATATATATATATATATATATATATATATATATATATATAATTATAAGTTTGAAGAATAGTCTGACAGAATTTATTCTAAGGAATCAACTAGATAAATAATCATTTAAACGGAGCTAAGTATAAAATGTAACTTTGAAGAAATAACAGATAAATGTTATCGATATTCCTCTATGAAGAACAGTCAGATAAAATTTACCTAATCTTTCCTCTTAGTCCGTACAAATTAACTAGACAAATAATCAATTAAACGGAGCTAAGTCCAGAATGTAAGCTTGAAGAAAAAATAGATAAAACGTTACCACCCCTATATTACTATGGCTCTCTTATAGTCAGAAACAGCTTCTCTTACAACTAATACAGACCGAGTAAATATGCACACTCCACTTTTCCCTTCACTGCTCCGTATACACACATACACACCCTTATATTAATATACTTTTGCTCATAGCTTCGTACTTACAAGCACACATACACTCTTTTACTCACATATACACACACATTTCTTCTTAGCTTCTTACGGACTATAACACACACATTTCTTCTTAGCTTCTTACGGACTATAACACACACACTCACACACACACACACATGCGCACACACACACACACACACACACACACACACACACACACACACACACACACACACACACACACACACACACACACACATGCATACACACGGGCACAAGTATAGCGCTTTATACAAAATGGTTTTTTTTCCATTTCAGGTAGACGCGCTCCATCATCCACTTTTCTAAAAAGTAAATCATACACAAAACGCCAGCACCAACAGTTTTGCAAGAGATGTCAACATGAATGGACTTGTTATTTTTATTTAAAGACATTTTTTCTAATTCCAGCCCGCCCGTCCCTTCAATCTATCTTATTTTTAATTCTTTCTTCTGATGAAGGACTAGCGTCCGAAACGTTAAGACCCTCTTCTTGTTATTTCAAGCGTTAAACTAATATATTCCTTCCATATACTGTAGCGATTATATTGTTATTGCTGTTTACCTTTTACACACACACACATATATATATATATATATATTTAAAAGTTAAACAAGGTTCAATGAATACATTACAGAATGAGTTTTACAATAGATTGGAAGCACTCAACAAAAAAGGTTTTCCAGAGTTATTAATAGTAATTCAAAATATTAACAAAATAGATATTCTTGTGATCAATTATATTTTATTATACATATTTCAGAGGTACTGAGTTAAGTTCAACAGTACGTCCTCATCAGATAAAATAAAATGATACATGACATACACTGACATAGTAGATGGTTAAGATTCAGTCATGGTAGTGATTACCTTATGACAAAACTCAATATTTATTGAGAACATGAGATAACATAATACAAACAATAGAGAGGTTACGTGTAATAGAGTTTAAGAAATACATGTTATACAATATAACAGTTATACATCTTTTTTATTTTTCAAAACTACTGGAGAAAGAGGAGGGAAAGGAAAGCATAGAGGAAGAAACAGCTGAAGTGATAATATATTTAGTAGGTGGCTTGAAAAAACAGATGAAAGATGATTAAAGAGAGAGAGAGACAAAGGGGAGTAATTTATGTTCAAGTTTATATACACAGATTTCCATATATGCAACACATGTCAGTGGAGAGATAGACCAATATTTGTCGGCTATTATGGTTTGTTATATTTATACCTAGATATACATAAAAAAACAAATGCAAATCTAACTTTCTGAGTCCCCCAAAACACTCAAAATGAGTAAAATATATAAAATTTGTAAACGCATGAATGATCCACAGTTCAATTATAATCAGTAAATTTTCAAGTTAAATATCCAAACTATATATTTAAAACAGAGACAGATAAATAAAGACCTGAATCAAAATTATAAATACCAATAAAATCATAAGGTATGTATATTTATCAAGTAAACAAGTTATCAAACGAGTGTCCTTCATTCTAACATTAATTCTATCATAAATGATTAGAAGATAAAGCATTATTAAAGTTTTATAAACCGTTATGACTTTTTAAGCCCAACGGTTGATAAGAGACATCAAAAATCAGGCCTGATTGTTTACTGTTGTTTCCTGACTTTTTGCGAGGCTTGGAATGTAGACAAAATTTTTATATATATATATAATAAGAAAATGCGAAGTACTTTCAGATGTTACAACCCTTTATTGATAAGGCCGTGATACATATTTCAATGACGTCAGTCGCCACGCGATTTCGCATAGCCAGTGCCATTATCTCATCAGACAGCATCGTACATAAAAGGGGTACGTAGTCGAGGCAATCCAAATTGAAACGACAAGGAAACGGACAAAGGCGATGCTCTTGAAGCCTTCGCCTATTCCCTTGTGAACCCCCAATTCACCTCCACATGCATGCGCAGGCGCAAATATGAAGGAAGTTGACCAGCTGACAACCTACCCCAAAACACAACAAAACTGTCCTAGGCAGCCCCCTCCCCATGCCACCCCTACCCCTCAAAAAAATCAATCTCCCCCATCCAAGACGGTATGGTGACGCGGTCACCAGGTTCTAAGTTGTGGTTTACGGCCAGGCGCACGTCCAGTGGTAGCCGACCAAAACTCTGTGGTAGTGGCAGAGTATAAGTTTCAGTAGGTTTCAATACTACCCCTAAATTATACTTGGACAACAGAATTGACGATCACCCGCGAAGATGATGTAAACTAAATTCTAGGTTCTGCATATTATGGTTTCCCATTGGAAATTAAATTTGGTAATAAGGTTGAAAATTAGAAATTAAGAGTAAAAATCTCAATTGAAGTAAATAAAGAAATATAATAAATATACTCCGTCATTCCTAGGTGGAAAAAATAGGTTGAGTGCGTGAATTGAATTGCATCAATGTTTACCGTAAGTATATATATATATATATATATATATATATATATATATATATATATATATATATATATATAATAGTAGAACACACTGGAGGTTATATCCGTAGTAGTAGAGCACTCAGTCCATGGGACGAGTTTGGTAGAAGCAGTTCCACAACAGTTAGTTCACCATACCAAGAATAAATGTTTCAAGCGGATCTTCCGTACAACTCCACTCAGACCGAGCTGAAAATCCGCAAGGTGAAACATTTGTTCTCGGTATGGTGAACTAACTGTTGTGGAACTACTTCTATGTACATATATATATATATGTGTGTGTGTGTGTGTGTGTGTGTGTGTGTGTGTGTGTGTGTGTGTGTGTGTGTGTGTGTGTGTGTAAAGACAGTGTACAAACCAATCAAAAATGAGAGATAAGAGATTAGTTGTGAGAATTATAAGCGAGCAGTGAAAGTCAGGAAGATAACCATATGCCATGCAAAAAGAGTATAGGCAGAGCATTAATATAAAAATTATTGTTAGAGAATACACAACTAAATTCTTGAAAAAATATTTATTGGTTTACAATTGTTTCAGAGGCCGGACCATAATTCGGTCCATAAAAATAAAATCTGTCAATTTTAGAATCGATAGGTACGGATGATATAAAAACTGAACTATGATTTGACCTCACCTTCAGAACCAAAATAAATATAAAATTCAACAATGCATGACACTGATGGGAGGGACAGCAAAAAACATGAAACACATACCATACTAATTATCAATCGAAGGATTAAAACAGAAGGATCAGACATTGTAATTCAAAGAAGGTATTTATGCTTGTAAGTAATGGAGGATTGACATAACCGGAAGTAAGCAAGTGTGAATAGCAAGGGACATAAATATGATGAAAGAGAGACTATTTGTTACTAAAAAACGATTTTAAAAAATGGTACTTAATGGAAATTATTGTTGATATAATTAGGTTATAATTAAAAAAGGATGAAAAGTCTTAGTATTATTCCTCACCGTAGAAATAAAAGATGAATATTGATGTGAGATGACTTAACGTGCAAAATTACTTAAGAGAGTTAATTTGACACAATCTATTGAGAACAAAATAATTAAAGAAACGAATGTATATTTTTACAAATGGAGTAAAAATATTTAAAACAAATGGTTAGATAAGGGTAGAAGAAAAGAAAAGCTTAATTATCATATTTAATGACCAAGTTAGGTATATCAGGGTATAATACGTCAGTCTATTAAACATGTTTATCTAGTGCGTGTGTTAAGTTTAGTAAGACGGGAAAGCGGTAAGTTAAGTGTCATACATAGGTGTAAAGAAATTTAGTAAAGAAAGAAATTTAAAAAATGTGTTAAAGTGTTAAGCTAAGGCAAAAGGAGATATAGCGCTAAGAATACTAATTATAACTATAAAGGTTAAAATAAAATAAGTTAAAAAAATGTTATAGAGAATGTGATCAAAGAATATATAATTTGTCACATATGGAGGAAACGGACCTTCAAAGTGAGGGTTCATAAAAAAAAGTATTTGGATGGATGGATACCAAGGAAAGTGTGTGATACATAGATAGTTATAAACTAGAGTAAATTAAAAGGAGTATAAATCTGAAGGGAAGGGATAGAAGAGCTTAACAAAGAAACAAAAGAAATCCCCTATTAAACTAAAAAAGGTTTAGAGGATTTGGATAATAATTTATATATATATACTAGCTGGTCCGTCCGGCTGGCTCCGGCTACTATTGACGTATTCTACGACATCCATATATATATATATATATATATATATATATATATATATATATATATATGTATATATATATAACTGACGTACCTAGCTTCGCTTGGATAAATAGATGATAAGCCGTCTGTGTAGTATAGTATTACTGTTGAAAATATATCGTATAGTATAGTATTACTGTTCAAAAAATATAGTATAGTATTACTGTTGAAAATATATAGTACTAGCAGAATGGCCCGGCGTTGCTCGGGATTATAAACATAGATTGGCATGTTTATCCCTACTTTCTGAAACAGTTTCGTCGTATGTTCACCAATTGATGCAGAAGTCCTAATAAAAAGTGAAGTCGCCTTGGGTGAATAGGCAAATCATTTTCCATTAAGATTTTTCAAAAGCATGCAATTGCGTCCCTCACTTTTTTGTTGTTGTGTTTGCTGCTGTCGAGCCTCGTGAAATAAATAAGTTTGTTTATATTTTGTTATTGTGTATGCAAAAATATCTGTACACGAATATATAATTATATATATATATAGTAAAATAACAGATTAAAATTTAAGCGAAGAATCGCTGCTTTCACCCTTAACGGGATCTGAAACTAAAAAAATCAATCTGTGAACGCAGAAGTAAATATTTTGAAAAACGTTACAGACTATATGTATATATATATATACACACTATATATACACACACACACATATAGCGTAATAATGTCGTAATGCAGACAGCCAGACATACAGACAGATATTATAAGGCCGCAAGGTTATATCTATGTATCTATCTAAAAAGAAAGGCTTAGAATTATAGAGAGAGATCGCTAAATCGCCTAATGCGGTCCCTGGGGCATTGAAAATTTGAAATATTGTTTGTTCAAAACACTCACCCGTGTAAAGTCTGTTTGCTCAAAACACTCACATGTGTAAAGTCTGAAAAAGATCGGTTGGGTGGTTTTCGAGTTTTAGGGAGTCAGACAGACAGACAGACAGACAGTCATTCTCTGTTTAGATATATAGATAGTATAGTATGACTGTTGAAAACATATAGTATAGTATAGTATTACTATTGAAAATATATAGTATAGTATTATTGTTGAAAATATATAGTATAGTATTACTGTTGAAAATATATAATATAGTATTACTGTTAAAAATATATAGTATAATATAGTATTACTGTTGAAACTATATAGTACAGTACAGTATTATTCTTGAAAATATATAGTACGGTATTACTGTTGAAAATATATAGTATATATAGTATTACTGTTGAATATATATAGTACAATACAGTATTACTGTTGAAAATATATAGTACTAGCAGTGATACCCGGCGTCGCCCGGGATAAGATATTTTGGAACGCGGGCCCCCAACAGACCTAATCGTGGAAAAACTGCATGCCTGGACAATGTGTAAAGAAAATAAACCGAATACTCTGATGGCTGGATAATCTTTAAGATTTTCCTCGATGAAGCAGGAAAAATGCAGGTTTTCACCTAATGCGGATGCTAGGGGATCAAGAAAATGAATTCTTTTTATGTGCATAATATACCTTGAAATTTCGGGAAAATCGGCTAGACGTAACGCCTAAAGAAAGCCCTAAAAAGCTGAATAAATGAAGTTTTTCACCTAATGCGGGCCCTAGGCCATAAAAAAGTTGGATTTTCTTTGCTCACGGTATGAAGAAGAGACTGACTAATACATAGTTACAATTTCAAGGAAATCGGTCTGGCGTAACGCCTCAAAATACCCCTAAAAAGCTGGAAAAAACGCAGTTTTTCACCTAATGCGGGCCCTAGGGGATCAAAAAGTTGAATTTTTTATGTGCATAACACTGTCTGAAACATAACGCGGGCCGCCAACAGACCTAATCGTTACAAAACTGCATGCCTGGAAAATATGTAAAGAAAATAAACCGAATGCTCTGATGCAATTAGTATTAGGTATGCTTCTCCTTCCACGTGGAGAAAATCGGCTTGGTGCTTTTGTACTTTAATAAAGTGGCATGAGTCAGCAGGACAGATGTCACCACTTATGTCATAGGGAAGTCTGCAATGCTTGAGCAAGGCATGACGTGCAATCGGACAGCATGTGGAGCCTTCTCGAAGGAGTCCACCTTACCTTAGTAAGTAAACGCAACTGGACAAACGTTTACCAAACTGTGGTTATAATTTAACAAATTTAAAGAGGAATGGTGCAATAAAAGGAGCTCCGGGGCGTGTGCGTGTCCACTGGCAGCCCTAAACGAAAGGTCGCCATCAGTTATTTCAAGGGCCCTTAAAAGGGCCTTGTAAGCCGTTCACTGACACCCCAGTAAGGGGGGTAACCATCAACAATTTCAAGTGGTGGCCCTAAAAGGGGCTATGTGAGCGTTCACGGCCCATTTAACAGCCATACATTGACGCGCCGAGTGCGAAGTAGAAACAATTATACTGCTTTTTTATACAACTGTAAATAACATGTTTATGTATGTATATATATATATATATATATATATATATATATATATATATATATATATATATATATATATATATAGTATTTTCCGTAGTGTTGTAATATGAATATTACACACAGTAGATGGACAGCTCACGTAGGGTTTGCTCGACGGTTCCAGTTGTAGTTTCAAAAGTAATCCGGAGAAAATAGAAGGATTTAAATGGATACAGTTCAGTAAAAGGAATTTATTGACGTGTGTTTCAATAACAGTTATATAACCTGAAAACAGCTGCTATCTACAAAGTATTAATTATGCGGACACTCAATATTTCAATGTTATTTTCAACTATCATTTCATCAGAATAATCTCATTGAGAACTTGTTTGGTTTTTATAGAGAATATTAAGAGGGAGGAGTGAAGTTAGAAGAATAGTTAAGGGAATAGATAGAAATGTTTGATAGCAGTGGGTAATTAGATTCCCATCTGTTGTTTTGACATTTTTATAGAATACATTATTTGGCGTTGGTTATTTTTCTAAATCTATAGAAGGATTAGAGATAGTAAAGATATGCATGGTTGGTTTTGTGTTTGCACTTAATTAACATACAGACTTAATTTTTTCTTTCAAGTGTGTGTATCCGTTCGCCCACACATAGATATGTGTATATATACTTTTTTTTTTTTTTAAAACCTACACATTCACACACATACATATTTGCACACCTCTACAAATACATACACTCACATACACATACTTACATGCTCATACTTACATACATATATACATGTACATATATATATATATATATATATATATATATATATATATATATATATATATATATATATATATATATATATATATATATATATATATACATATATATATGTACCCACATACGCATTCATGTATATACACTTTCATACTCTACTTATCTTCATATACACACATATAGACACACTCATATATACATACATACTCCTGTCTATGTGTGTGTATATATATATATATATATATATATATAAATACACATATACATGAATACACATACATTTAATTATACACATCAAATATATATATATATATACACTCACCCACTTATTTTCTTATTTATATACATTTTCACATATATACATACATATGGTCGCTTTTAGACACATTCATTATAGCATATTCGCACCTATTCTCACCAGCATATTTATCCATTATTAGTGTGATAATTTAAGGTTATTAATAGTACATATATATGTTGAGAAGAGATTGTTTTTATATTTTTCTAACTAGATTGAGGATTTGTATAGTTGGGAGGATGTCCCTCGTTTATGTAATATTCAGCTTGTAGTGGGAAAAAAGGGTTTTAGTTCGGAGACGGCAGAATAATGTTCGTTCAATTCTGTTATTAAGCAATTTCTTCTTGTGTGTGATTATGTAATAAATCTCAAGATTACATAATTTGCAGAAATTTTGGCTTCTGGAAAAGCTTTGGGTTTTAGCTAATTTCTCCCATTTTAGGGTAAACTTTTGATCGCTATCCCTGAGTGTCCAAGCTTTTTCTGCTAAAGTTGTTACATTTCTTTGGCTCTGGTGTTTTATTGAGTAAGAATGCCTATATAATCGAGATTTAAACGATGTTGCCGTTGATCCCACGTAGTACCACTCGTTGCCTCCGGATTCAATGGTACACTTATAGATGATATTTTTTTCAAGGCAGTTATTGCCGAGGGGGCAGTTGTCAGGATAGGTGCAGTTACAGTTGTGTACGTTGGGTTTTCTCTGGAGTAGTATTGCAGACGAACTTAGGTGTGGTTTATTTATGTTCTGTAGTGTATATATATATATATATATATATATATATATATATATATATAACAAAGGAAATGTGGTAAGGAACCAGGTGGACCATAACGCACCAAAGTACTCAATACTTAGGGTAGTAGAGTGGGTAATAGGAACGAGTATGACCCCGACGGCTGAGCTCAAGCCGTTTCGACGGCTAATTCTGGACTCATTTTGTCCAAATTTAGCCGTCGAAACGGCTTGAGCTCAGCCGTCGGGGTCCTACTCGTTCCTATATATATATATATATATATATATATATATATATACGTATAAAGGAATGGTGTAATAAAATGTACAAATTAAACTATCTCTTATTTATGATACTAACACTATATATATATATATACACACACACTATATATATATATATATATATATATATATATATATATATATATATATATATATATATATACACACACTATATATATATACATATATACACACAGGCACAGATAGCGAAGTCAGTGTACAGAATGGTTTTCATAATGCAGACAGCCAGACATACAGAGACATATTATAAGGGCGCGACGTTATAGCTATGTATCTATCTAAAAAGACAGACTAAGAAAGAGAGGGGAATGTCGTATAACCGGAAGTGTTGAAATTGGAAATTTTGAAGAAGTGAATATTTAAATAAACAATAAAATATCTTTAATGTTTTAACAAAATTTAGTAGACAAAAACACTTTCTTACTTGGAAAAAGTTACATCTATGGTGCAAATCTGGTGCCGTTTGGCGAAAAGTGTGTTACTTATATACGGCCGTCAGCTTTATTAATATTGATATATATATGTGTGGGGGGGGGGGTGTCTGTCTGTGTGTGTGTGCATATTTGTTTGCATGTATGTAATGTATGTACGCATATATGTATGTATGCATATATGTATAGGTGTATGCGTTTGTGTGTGTGTGTGTGTATATGGGTGATTGATATACACGACAATCTTCCATTTTGGTTTATATAATTTCAATTTTGCCATAAATCTTCACCGCTGTCTTCTTTATATTTTAATGAATTTTCAGCGTTATTGTCATATTTGGTGGACTTATCTTAATATCTGACCTTCTTCTCATAAAGCACATTTGATTTATGGATTCTCTTTTAGTGGCCACAACACGTGATCTTGTATAGATATTAACGGTAAAATAGAACTCCAGGAATACAGATATATTTCTTCAGGAACGCTTAATGTCGAAACGAATTAGTTTCGAAAGAAAAATATACAAAAGGTCAGAATAATTCTTAGGAAAGTCGGAAGTTCTTATCGCATTCTTTTAAATGAAGTTTTTATATTTAATTCCTCTGTCTTAAATGGGAAGAATCATATAGAGAAACTGTGGTATGAAGAAATCAATACTAAAATATTTATCATCAAACAAATCAATCAATATAGCCTTCTGCCAATTTTACATCAAGTTTTAGATTTTGATAGGCAGTTGATTTAAATGATATATTGGGCTGCCCATGCGTTTTTTTTTCTTTCTTTTTTCTTCTCCAACGACGGTAATAGAGATCACGGTTCGCTTATATCTACCATTGAAACCGGATCATAGATTTGACACATCGCTCGTAATTATTTTATTCCCTTCGAATCAATATTGTACTCGCCGCATCTTATAGTGGCAAATGTTTAGTTGTGTTCGTCATACTTTTCGCAACGATATCAATGGCGTATTATCACCACCACTTCCACCATCATTAACAACATCATCATCATCGACAGTGTCATCATCGTTGTCGTCGATATCGTCATCATCATCATCGTCGTTGACGTCGTCATCATCGTCGTCATCATCATCATCATCATCATTATCATCACAATCATCACCATAGACGTCATCATCATCAACAACAGCAGCAGCAGTTATCGCCTACAACTTCTACTTATGCCAGACAATCACCTCGTACACATTACAGATCCTGTTTCATCCTGAAAAATGCTCCACGTTTATCAGCAATCACGACGCCAAATCCTCCGTTAGATACTTCATCGCGCTCTTGAGCGGATATCCACAGTCGATTTACAATATTTAGAATGTATATTTACCATATTTAGAATGCATGTTTACAATATTTATAGTGAATATATATCCTATTTAAAATATATATTTTCAATATTTAAACTGTATAATTAAAGCATTTAGTGTGTACATTTACAACAGGGTGTATATGTATAACAGAGTGCACATTTACAATAGAGTTTATGCTTACAATGGAGTGTATATTTACAATAGAATATATTTACAATATGTATGTATACACTACGCTTCAATCGTCATCCGATGGTTTATTTCTAATTCGAACTAAGAACCTTTGCTTCTGTATAAATTCTATTATTGTTGTTATCAAGTAGCATAGTAAATATGGTGCAAGGTACTGTAGACCCCCACTTCCCTTGGTCATGAATGACCATGGGTTTGCACCTAGAAATCTCCCCTTCAGGTCTCAAGCTCGGACAAGATGTCACCCATGCATAACAATCTCCTCTCTCCACGCCACTGATGTTGTCCAAGGGAAAGGTAATGGCCAATACGTGGCGTCACAACTAATTTTTTTCCAGTTAAGTGAACTGGAGCAACTTGAAATAAAGTCGCTTGCTCAAGTCTTGAAATAAAGTCGCTTGCTCAAGTCACATGGTACAGACCGGTCCGGGAATCGAACTCACAACCTTATGAATGTGAGCCCAACCAAGAAGTTAGCAATTCTTGTCTTTTCACCAGCACCGTGTTATATGTAAATAGATAGCACCAGGTAGAAACCACATATTTTTGTCACAATTCTAAAACTCCCAATAACCCCTACTGGCTGTTTTAGGTGCTATAGTTCTGTTAACCATATTAGGTGTAATATGTGCAACAATTCTGTAAACCATACTAGCTGTAGTAGGTAGCAGAGATATGTAAACCATACTAGCTGTAGTAGGTAGCAGAGTTCTGTAAACCATACTAGCTGTAGTGGGTAGCAGAGATATGTAAACCATACTAGCTGTAGTAGGTAGCAGAGATATGTAAACCATACTAGCTGTAGTAGGTAGCAGAGTTCTGTAAACCATACTAGCTGTAACAGGTAGCAGAGTTCTGTAAACCATACTAGCTGTAGTGGGTAGCAGAGTTATGTAAACCATACTAGCTGTAGTAGGTAGCAGAGTTCTGTAAACCATACTAGCTGTAGTGGGTAGCAGAGTTATGTAAACCATACTAGCTGTAGTGGGTAGCAGAGTTCTGTAAACCATACTAGCTGTAGTAGGTAGCAGAGTTCTGTAAACCATACTAGCTGTAGTAGGTAGCAGAGTTCTGTAAACCATACTAGCTGTAGTAGGTAGCAGAGTTCTGTAAACCATACTAGCTGTAGTAGGTAGCAGAGTTCTGTAAACCATACTAGCTGTAGTAGGTAGCAGAGTTCTGTAAACCATACTAGTTGTAGTAGGTAGCAGAGTTCTGTAAACCATACTAGCTGTAGTAGGTAGCAGAGTTCTGTAAACCATACTAGCTGTAGTAGGTAGCAGAGTTCTGTAAACCATACTAGTTGTAGTAGGTAGCAGAGTTCTGTAAACCATACTAGTTGTAGTAGGTAGCAGAGTTCTGTAAACCATACTAGCTGTAGTAGGTAGCAGAGTTCTGTAAACCATACTAGCTGTAGTGGGTAGCAGAGTTCTGTAAACCATACTAGCTGTAGTGGGTAGCAGAGTTCTGTAAACCATACTAGCTGTAGTAGGTAGCAGAGTTCTGTAAACCATACTAGCTGTAGTAGGTAGCAGAGTTCTGTAAACCATACTAGCTGTAGTAGGTAGCAGAGTTATGTAAACCATACTAGTTGTAGTGGGTAGCAGAGTTATGTAAACCATACTAGTTGTAGTGGGTAGCAGAGTTCTGTTAACCATACTAGCTGTAGTAGGTAGCAGAGTTATGTAAACCATACTAGCTGTAGTAGGTAGCAGAGTTCTGTAAACCATACTAGCTGTAGTAGGTAGCAGAGTTCTGTAAACCATACTAGCTGTAGTAGGTAGCAGAGTTCTGTAAACCATACTAGTTGTAGTAGGTAGCAGAGTTCTGTAAACCATACTAGCTGTAGTAGGTAGCAGAGTTCTGTAAACCATACTAGCTGCAGTAGGTAGCAGAGTTCTGTAAACCATACTAGTTGTAGTAGGTAGCAGAGTTATGTAAACCATACTAGCTGCAGTAGGTAGCAGAGTTCTGTAAACCATACTAGTTGTAGTAGGTAGCAGAGTTCTGTAAACCATACTAGTTGTAGTAGGTAGCAGAGTTCTGTAAACCATACTAGTTGTAGTAGGTAGCAGAGTTCTGTAAACCATACTAGCTGTAGTGGGTAGCAGAGTTATGTAAACCATACTAGCTGTAGTAGGTAGCAGAGTTATGTAAACCATACTAGCTGTAGTAGGTAGCAGAGTTCTGTAAACCATACTAGCTGTAGTAGGTAGCAGAGTTCTGTAAACCATACTAGCTGTAGTAGGTAGCAGAGTTCTGTAAACCATACTAGCTGTAGTAGGTAGCAGAGTTATGTAAACCATACTAGTTGTAGTAGGTAGCAGAGTTCTGTAAACCATACTAGTTGTAGTAGGTAGCAGAGTTCTGTAAACCATACTAGCTATAGTAGGTAGCAGAGATATGTAAACCATACTAGCTGTAGTGGGTAGCAGAGTTATGTAAACCATACTAGCTGTAGTAGGTAGCAGAGATATGTAAACCATACTAGCTGTAGTAGGTAGCAGAGTTCTGTAAACCATACTAGCTGTAGTAGGTAGCAGAGTTCTGTAAACCATACTAGCTATAGTAGGTAGCAGAGTTCTGTAAACCGTACTAGTTGTAGTAGGTAGCAGAGTTCTGTAAACCATACTAGTTGTAGTAGGTAGCAGAGTTCTGTAAACCATACTAGTTGTAACAGGTAGCAGAGTTCTGTAAACCATACTAGCTATAGTAGGTAGCAGAGTTCTGTAAACCGTACTAGTTGTAGTAGGTAGCAGAGTTCTGTAAACCATACTAGCTGTAGTAGGTAGCAGAGTTCTGTAAACCATACTAGCTGTAGTAGGTAGCAGAGTTATGTAAACCGTATTAGCTATAGTAGGTAGCAGAGTTCTGTAAACCATACTAGCTGTAGTGGGTAGCAGAGTTATGTAAACCATACTAGCTGTAGTAGGTAGCAGAGTTCTGTAAACCATACTAGCTGTAACAGGTACAACAAATAGTTCTTTGAACAATACTAGCTGTAACACGTAACACAATTTGGTAAACCATTTCAATTGTGATAGGTACTCCAATTCTGTGCACCTTACTAGTTGCAATAGGTATCACAGTTCTATAAACTATACTAGACTTAAGAGACACCACAATACAGGAAACCATTCTAATAGTAATAGACACCATGGTGTGGTGTAGTTGGCGGATCTATACAGTTAGAGCACAGTAAAATTAACAAGTGTATAATTATTTTATATATCAATGGTGCTGTGGGGATTGCGTCAATACCATTATGTCTCTAATTTAAAATCTAGCGATATTATCATTGTTGTTCTTCTTCTTGTTGTTATTATTATTATTAAGGTCGGTGGATTGGCAGTACCGATAGGCCCTTTACGTTCTGAGATCAAATCCCGCCGAGGTTAACTTTGCCTTTTATCCTTACGGGGTCGATAAAATAAAGTACACACTGGGGTGGATTTAATCGACTTTCCCCTCCCCCAAAATTGTTGGCATTATGCCTATAGTAGAAATCATTATTATCATTATTTCTTGGAATCTGAGTCATTGATGTTATTTAACTGGAAACTTTGTTCAAATAAACATCAAGCCATTACCTGCAGCCTCAGATATTCAAAATGTATCGGAGGGTTCTTGCAAGCATGCCATTTGAAGTGTTCCAAAAAGGGGTCTGGACTAATGTTTTTTAACCATGCTTGAAACCTCCAATGCTCCAATGACAATCGGGACGACTTTCATCTCAGGTCAGTCCCAGAACTTTTGTATCGTGGCGGCACCCTTAGAGATAGTATTAGTATTCTTTTTCGGGACTCTAAATTATTATTTCGTATTAGTTTACTTTTTTACACTGGGTGGTTGCTGGCCTTGTGCCTGGGGTAGAAACCTTTATTTATTATTTCGTGGTAGTTTCTTTAGTATTTTGGCCCCTCACTTGTTGACCCGTCACCGTAAGATATACTCGGTTTATTACTTATACCTCTTAAAAGGGTCTCATTATAATTCCGTCCCACCTAGTATATATATTTTTAGCCTAGCAGTACCAGTGAGAGACTTAGATCGTAGTAACCAGAAATTGTTTTGTTTTTTTTTACATTTAATTGCTTTTTAACACTCTCAGTATTTTTCTATATATTTACCCCTTATTGTTCTACTTACTGTTTCGACTTCCTCCCCTCCCCCTCCCTAGTATCTTCTTTGACCTCATGCCCAGCTGTAGTCGGCACTATCAACGCATGAATGGGTCTCCTCCACCCCTCTCCCTCTTTCTCCTACTGGCAGGTTTAGCTACTCCTTCCCACCACAAATTGCCATCATAGAATTATTATGTCTCAACAACAAACTTTTGACCAATCCCTGTGACAATCACTTTGACCATATATGGAATTACCCCTTGAGAAGCTCGGCTATTCAAATACCAGGATCAAAATGTTCATTTAGTCCAGAATTAGCCGTCGAAACGGCTTGAGCTCAGCCGTCGGGGTCCTACTCGTTCCTATTACCCACTCTACTACCCTAAGTTGGTGCGTTATGGTCCACCTGGTTCCTTACCACATTTCCTCCGTTATATATATATCTTTCTCTACAGATGCTACAGAGTGAGCTAGCCTCCTCCTTGTCAATATGGTGTTTCACCCACTTCGTTCTGTGCAGTCAATACCATTTACTCTCTAGCTTTTTTAAGGGCTCTTCTTTTTAACCAGCTCCATTTCTGTGGATCACTGAATTCCGTTTTCTTAAAAAGGTGTTATGAAGGATTTTTTTCATAAATGTTGCTCCTCCTCTTTGTTGTTACTTCCTTCTTGGATATACCCTGGTCTTCTGATTCAGTACAACTTTAAGCATCGTCCCCCTACTCTCAGGCACATATTTGTGTAGACAGGTCTTCTCCATCTGAACACAGTCCTCTATGCTGATAAGACCTCTTCCGCCTTCAGATCTCTTTAAGTATAGTCTATCAACATCACTCCTCTTCTGGAACATTCTGTAGCTAGCCATTAGCTTCCCAGTCTTTCTATCCATTTCTTTTTGTTCAGTTATTTTTATTATTATTTGAAATACACACAATCAATTGTCGTACAGATGATGCCATAAGGGCACAAACAACAGTAAATATCTTTGCAAGGTTTTTAAATTGATAATTCCATTCGCAGGGCAGCATTATTTTCTGTATCTCTTGCAGAGATGTCTTTCCAGATATCCGGTCCAAATACTTTTCAGTTCCCATTTTTATTATTCCAAGTGCACCGACTATCATTGGTTTGAACAGGCCTTAAGATGTCCCATTTTCTCAGGTTCAATTGATAGATCGTTATACACACTGAGCTTTCCAAACTCTTTCGAGGAGATGTTACGATCTGAAGGAATGCTCATGTCAATTAAGAAACATTTTTCTCTTTATCGTCTTTTACAATTATATCAGGTCTGTTGGCCTTGATTGTTCTGTCCGTGTTCACAGGACGGTGGATTGGCAGTATCGGTTGAGCGTCGGATAGCATAATTTGTGGCTTATAGTTAGGGCCCTTTACGTTCTGACTTCAAATCACACCAAGATTGGCGTTGTGTTTTATCCTTACGGTGTCCGTAAAATAAAGTAGGCCTTGTGCCAAAAGTAGAAAAAATCATCATCATCACCAGCAGCAGCAGCATCATCATCAGCAGCAGAAATAGTAGTATCATTACCATCGTCATCATTAACATCATCACAATACTTCCTTGATATCTATCTCGCTCGGCCGATAAGTTGGACAAAATGCTTTACGGTATTTGTTCCAACTCTGCGTCTTCCGTTCAAAACCATCTACGGCTAACTTTGCCTTTTAACATTCCACGTTAAATAAAATAAAATACTAGTCAAATATTGGAGTCGATGTAATCAACTATACATTTTCTCAAAAACAAGCTCTCATTAAGCTCTCATTAAGCTCTCATTAAGCTCTATATTGTGACATATTGCTATGTAAATTACTACGTCCATTTCTGTGTATCATCATAAGCGATAAGGTATATAAAGCCCTCGATTGTTTTTTTACTCTGATGTTTATACATACCTTCCGATGAGGACTAAATTGGGAGTAAAAATCGATTAAAAATGTTTATCATTTTTTTAATTAACATGGAAATGCATATATTTACCGTGTTTACATATCTATATAGTAAAAGTGTGTAAATGTTTATAAACATTTACGCAGTTACAATTACCTCTATTATTGTATACTTCGGTTGCTTTGTGCACAAGTTTATATATATATATATAAATGTGTGTGTGTGTGTTTTAACTTGTGTCTGTGTGTGTATTTACGCGCCACAAATTAGCGGTTCTACAACAACGAAATCGATAAATACTGGGCACAATATGGGCATCTAAATTAGTGACAATGCAATTCAATATTTCCATGAAAAAAAAGCATATAATTATATTTATTTTATATCATTAAGGATAACAATACTTATAAAAACATAACGCAAAATTAACTGTCAACCTTTATGATATAAAATGAAATCATTTGCATTTACATTTCGTATGGAGTTCTAAATCAGACAATATTTTATCAATGTATAGTGTATACCAATATATGATATGCAACGACAATTTTACTTTAACCCCTCTCTCTCTCTCACACACACACACACACATATATACATGTATATATATATATATTTGTATATATATATATATATATATTTGTGTGTGTGTGCGTGTTTGAGGTGTCGGTGTGTGTATGTACGTAGATATATATATATATATATATAAACATACATGCGTATGTACAGACATACATACATACATACATACAGACAGACAGACAGACAGACAGACAGACAGACAGACAGACAGGCAGGCAGACAGACAGACAGACAGACATAATATCCAAAATTAATCACAATGCTTTTGTATGTTTCACTGAATCTAAACTAATATTTACATTAAAATGGTCGATAGTCTGAGTGTTTTCCTTATATTTTCACATCCCATCTTCATTGATTTTGCTCTCCTTTCTCATTTGTTAATTTAACTTTTCTTTATTGGTTGTTGTTTTTTGTTGTTAATACGTTTCCCATTGTTGTCTTTTTCTTTTGTTCGTCAAGTGTATTTGTGTATATTATAACTAAATATAAATCTTGGTGGCTATTTATGTTGTTGTATTGATATATATATATATAAAAGGAGAGAGAGGCGAATCGGAGGGGGAAAGAGAGGCATCGGTTGCTGATATGTATGCCTGTAGATAGTGTATATGTCTATATATTTATATATATATATATATATATATATATATATATATATATATATATATATATATATATATATATATATATATGTGTGTGTGTGTGTGTGTAGTGAACAGAAAGCGATGGAAATGTTTTCATCGTCTCTTCACTATTAACTCTGCGAAGGTACATGTAGAAAGACTGAATCGGACCCAGGAACATACATCCACCTAATGGTGACCCAAGAACCTACATCCACCTAATTGAGTCGCACAGTACAGGGCATCCAACCACGCAGGAAAATATTCTCTTAAGCACACCTGCAAAGAGCAATTCTGTATCTCCAAATAGTATATATATATACAAATACACACACATATACACACATTCTTGGCTTGCTTCGTTTTGGGGGGCTTAGGTGGCTGATGGCTTCTTGATCGCCATCTCAGTTTGTTTGGCCCTTATAACCTATGTTTATTGCTCTGGTCTTTTTTTAGTACATGGAGCGCTTTCCAGCATAACTCGGATATTTCGTTTCGCTTTGTTTTCGACCACTGCCGAAATTCGATCTCGCTGAAATTTTATATATATATATATATATATATATATATATATATATATATATATATATATATATATATATATATATATATATATATATATATAAATAGCTTAGAGTTTAGACTCAATTGGGTCATTTACAATCATTTCAGCTCTAAGAATCGCTTCTGAGCAGTATAAATTAATATTTGATGAACATTTACATGTTTTAGTTGCAATTGACTAATAAAATCGCTAGAGTGAAAATATCTTAATTCAACAACATAAAGTCTGCCTGTACGATCTAAAAAATAATAAATCAATACTCACAGACTCATATGGGCAAAAAGCCTTGGTACCTAGACACGTTTAAAATTCAAAATACAAACTTTTTCCGCAGATCGGTCAGAACTTCAAACTTCAAACATGTTTCACAAAGGATGGTATAATGGTAAAATAATTAACTAATTAGCGGTGAGTTAATCAACTTTTTCTGTGTTTATCAATAGGTACCCAGATAAAATTAAATAACTCCACCTCAGAAAAACATCTACGGTCTGGTTAGCGTAGCGAAAATACACGAGGTTTTGCACACGGCTTATTCCAGTCCTCTAACGTCCCACACATAGTGCTAGAAATAACAGCCGTTTATATAGGATTACGAATTCAGCTCACCTGGGGGAGCAGTGATAAATAGCTTAGAGTTAGACTCAATGGGGTCATTTACAATCATTTCAGCTCTAAGAATCGCTTCTGAGCAGTATAAATTAGTCAATTTTTTAGTCAATTGCAACTAAAACATGTAAATGTTCATCAAATATTAATTTATATATATATATATATATGTATATATATATATATATATATATATATATATATATATATATGTATATATATATATATATATGTATATATATATATATATATATATATATATATATATATATATATATATATATGTATATATATATATATATATGTATATATATATATATATATATATATATATATATATATATATATATATATATATATATATATATATATATATATATATATATATACAGAGACTGCACATAAGAAATTAAATCACGAAAGTTTAATTATATTCCCACAAAAAATCAAGGGACTGGAAAGATTCGAAGCAAACCTACTCACAGTGTCACAGATAACATTTGTTAATGACTCTAATCCATTTCAAAACATTTTGAAAAGTGACATCGCAATATAAAATGATGAGAGAAAGCCCCGTTGCTTTCAAGCAAAGCTAAAAATATTTACCAAATAGACATAGAAGCACCTACAGTCACTTACTGAAAAATAACTGTTTCTACTTTAGGCACAAGGCCAGCAATTACCCAGTGCATTACTGGTACTTTATTTTATCGGCCCCGTAAGGATGAAAGGCAAAGTCAACCTCGGCGGGATTTGAACTCAGATCGTAAAGGGACGTAACTATGCTGGAAAGCATGGCGTCCGACCCTCTACCGATACTGCTAATCCACCGATACTGCCAACTTCACTTACTGAAAAATAACATCACTAGCAAATATATGAAAGCAAAACCAAACACCTACAATAGTATTCCTCGTCCGCCACTGCAACCAGTCTCTTTTCTCGCTCACACTGCTGAAGACGTTCTTTCTCGTCACACTTGCCAGGACTTATATCCGAAAGAAGTTTGTTAACTTGATATTTTTCCTCTCTTTACGTTGCTTCACGTTTCATGTCTGTTTACGTTTTTTTCTCTCCCCTCCCCACTTTTTTTATCCCAATAACTTATTTTACTTATTGCTCGCACTAGGTTGAGGTATATTGTCTCTAACACGAAGAAATATCTATGATTCCTAGCAGACAACTGATGATGGATATTACCCTCTTTCGCCCGTAACCTTTTATTTTCATTATACTTAATTGCAATCACACAGCCCGCCATTTTATTTATATATATATATATATATATACACACACACACATATCTATCTCTCTCTCACTATATATATATATATATATATATATATATATATATACACACATATCTATCTATCTATATCCCTCTCTCTCTCTCTCTATATATATATATATATATATATATATATAATGTAAGACCAAAAGATGGTTAAAAGAGTTCCAAGTATTTTATTATGCGCATTTCAAAAACAAATATCATCATGGGAGGATATCTGCGTTCTCATCAGATAAAATAGGGAGACATGATATGAAGCTTAAAAAACACTTGTGAATAGTGAAGTTTTAAATCAACATATGAAAAATAAATTAAGATTGATGTATGAGATTGGGAAAAAGTGAGGGGGGGGGGGTAAGGAAGAGGAAGAAATAAGAGTAAAGGATGGTAGGGGAGGAGTATAAGAAGGAAGGATGAGAGAGGTGGAGAGATGGGTGATAGAGAGAGGGAGATAGCCTTTACAACTGAGAAAAAAATATTGTCTCACAGAGAGAAATTAAAAAGCCGTTGGAAGATAATAGATAATTTCAAAGATTTTGAAATTAAAAGTTAATGAGGTTTATGCATGAAGAAAAGGAATTAAGAATAGTATTAAATTAAGGTTTGTATATTGAAGGGTTTAATAATATGTACGAAGAAAAGAATTTATTAATATGTATTATTATTTTTCTTCATGCATAAACCTCATTAACTTTTAATTTCAACATCTTTTAAATTATCTATTATCTTCCAACGGCTTTTTAATTTCTCTCCGTGAGACAATATTTTTTTCTCAGTTGTAAAGGCTATCTCTCTCTCTCTATCACCCATCTCTCCTCCTCTCTCATCCTTCCTTCTTATACTCCTCCCCCACCATCCTTTACTCTTATTTTTTCCTCTTCCTTACCTTTTCCACACACACACCCCCCTCACTTTTTCCCCAATCTCATACATCAATCTTAATTTATTTTTCATATGCTGATTTAAAACTTCACTATTCACAAGTGTTTTTTAGGCTTCATATCATGTCTCCCTATTTTATCTGATGAGAACGGAGATATCATCGCATGATGATATTTGTTTTTGAAATGCACATAATAAAATACTTGGAACTCTTTTAACCATCTTTTGATCTTATATTATTTATACTCCAGTCCTACAAACTGTAGAGTGCTACTTATCAGATATTTGCATTGCTTTATTGTGCTACAATAAAATTCACCTCCTACATATATATATACTCGTATATATATATATAATATATATATATATATATATATATATATATATATATATATATATATATATATATATATATATATATATATATATATATATATATATATATAAGAGGTCACTTTTGGGTGCTACTGGTTACATGTAAACCAGTACAACCTGTCGCATGGTCGGGTCGTCGGCAACCCCACCAAGTTTACTTGGGGAGGAGGGTTATTTTGGACACCCTGCAGAACAAAAAACAGAACCTGACAAAAGGCGGAAGAACTGATAAGAGTCAACGGCCTTCCCCCCAAAAAATGTGTAAATATGTATATACACATGTACATATGTATGTGTATGTATATACGTGTGTATGTGCCTGGGGTGTCAGGGATGGGCATATACCTCTGTAGGGGGGAGGAGGATAGCCATGCCCTTTTCAGGACAGCCCGTCCTGCATTGGGTCCCACCTGACACTCAGCTCTCACCTGTGGCCCCAAGAGCTGTAGCATGCAACAGCGGCCACACCCTGGTAAACTGTCTTGGCTGGCGGGCCGAACCAGGTTGAGAGTAGCCGAACGGGTCTGAAACCCCCCGGTGAGTTAGATAGGGGATGCCTGCCCCTGCATACAAAGACTGGACCCGGCGGAATGAGTGGAGGAGGACAACATCGTCCCAACAGTCACAAAGGCGGCGACAGCAAGCGGTGTGGAGCGCTAGGGCACGGCAAGGCACTACAGACGTCGTGGCCATCCACTGCAGCCAAGGAAGTCCCTGGTCGTGACGGTCCTCCATACCACCGGATTCTGGCTTCTGCGGCCGAGTGAGAAGGACCGTCACTGTGCACTGGCCCTCCCACTATAAACCTTTCCCGCACAGGTTTCTTCTTTAGCGTTCACTCCCAAAGCCCTGCGGCGATGGGCGAGAGGCGGAGGTAAAAGGTGGAGGTAACCTCTGGGAGTTGCCAATCTTAAACCCACACGTGGGCGGCCTGGATGCGCAAGTCGTTCTCCTTCTGACCCTTGGATAACAGAGGAGATCAGGCATTCCACCGGGCGACTCAGCATCCCTTTTCGGTGGAGCACTGCTCACCCTCGCACGAGGGGCGGGGCGATAAAAGGAGCCCTAACCAAATGCTCGTCTCTCACAAAGCCGGCCAGTATACCGCGGCTAGCGGTTTTACCCTTGCAAGCGGTCGAAACCAACATAATAGAAAGAAGAACTTGATTCTTGGCGCATGGAATATGCGCACCCTCATGGATAGGGAAACCTCCTTGAGGCCAGAGAGAAGAACTGCCCTCATAGCGAGGGAATTAGCTAGCTACCGGATCGACATAGCCGCCCTCAGCGAGACTAGACTTGTCGAAGAAGAATCAGTAGCAGAACCGAAAGGAGGCTACACCTTCTTCTGGAAGGGCAATGCAAAGGACGAGGACAGAATCCACGGAGAAGGCCTGGCCATCAGGACTTCACTCTGCAAGCAGCTACCAGACCTCCCAACACCTGTGAGTGAGCGGCTGATGAAGCTCCGCTTCCCCCTCGACCCATCTTGGCATGTCACAGTCATCAGCGTGTACGCCCCCACTCTCACCAGCAACGATGAAGCAAAGGACGCTTTCTACGAGGAACTCAACGCACTCGTGAAGGGTGTGTCCCCAAGCGATAAACTCATCCTACTGGGGGAGTTCAACGCAAGAGTCGGGTCTGACAGCAGCAACTGGAGAGGCGTGCTGGGACCTCACGGCACAGGGAAGCTTAACTCTAACGCCATCATACTGTTCAGTTTCTGCGCCGAGAACGACCTCACCATCATCAGCACACTGTTCCGCCGGGCAGACAAGTTCAGACGACATGGATGCACCCCAGATCCAAACAGTGGCATCTGATTGTCTTTGCCATATGCCGCAGGAGGGACATCCGTGACGTCAGAATCACCAGGGCTATGCGTGGTGCAGAGTGTTGGACCGACCATCGTCTTGTCAGGACCATCCTGTCACTGCACATCATCCCGACGCATCGCAAGACTCCTAAAATCTGTAGGCCAGCTTTCGAAGTCGCACTACTCAAGCAGCCAGAGCATCGTGATGCGTTCGCGGAAGACCTGGACGGCCGGCTGACTGTCCATGGACCACTGACCGGACCCCCAACTCAACAGTGGGACCAGTTCAGGTCACTGGTGACAGAGTCAGCCAAGGCAACCATCGGGCCGAGGAAGAGAGTCCACCAGGACTGGTTTGATGAAAACGATGAGCGCATCAGACAACTCCTGGACGAGAAGAGGAGGGCTTTCATTGAGTGGCAGAATGACAGCTCCTCTACCTCGAAGCGCGACCGCTTCAAGCACCTCCAGAGGTAGACCCAAGCAGCGCTACGCAGAATGCAGGACAAGAGGTGGGAAAAGAAGGCCGAAGAAGTTGAGAGATACGCTGACACAAAGAATTCCAGGTGGAGAGAGCACTCCAGAAACCTGCTCAACAGGCCCTCCACGGTCGATCCTGCCGCCCTCGACCAGGTCCCACAGAAGCCTGTAGTCGATGGCCTCGACATCCCCCCCCCCACGTTGGATGAAGTCAGGAAGGCAATCAACCAGACCAGCTCAGGAAAGGCCCCTGGGAAGGACGAGATTCCTGCCAAGATCTTCAAGTCGGCCGGTCCAGCTGCCCTGGGGGCCTTCCACACTCTCCTCGTCAGCATATGGGAGGAAGAAGAGGTGCCCAAAGACTTCAGGGATGCCACAGTTGTCTCGCTTTTTAAGAACAAAGGCAGCAAAACTGACTGTAGCAACTATCGGGGTATTTCTCTCCTCTCCATCGCTGGAAAGGTTCTGGCTTGGGTCATGCTCAACCGCCTCATTGCCAACATCTCGGCGGACAACTTGCCTGAGGCCCAGTGTGGGTTTCGCTCAAACGGCAGCACAATCGACATGATCTTCTCTGTACGCCAGGTGCAGGAAAGTGTGTCGAGCAGAACATGGACCTCTTTGCCGTGTTCATAGACTTGACGAAGGCATTCGACACTGTCAACAGGGAAGCCCTCTGGTCGATCCTGTCGAAGTTTGGATTCCCGACAAAGTTTGTGAACCTGATAAGACAATTCCATGACATGACCGGGCAGGTACGCTCGGGCGGAGAGGCATCGGAGCCGTTCGGAATCAACAACGGCATCAAGCAAGGATGCATGCTGGCTCCCGTCCTCTTCAACCTGTTCTTCACCTGCGTGCTCAATCATGCCGTCAGCGACCTCGAGCTCGGAGTGTATCTGCGATACAGACTGGACGGCTCCCTGTTTGACCTGCGGCGCCTGACGGCCAAAACAAGACCGTGCAGAGGATCGTCCTGGAGGCACTTTTTCTGACGACTGTGCCCTCATGGCCCACAGGTAGTCTGACCTCCAACACTCGTCGTCAACAAGTTCACGGAGGTCTCCTGCCTCTTTGGTCTCACAATTAGCCTTGGCAAGACTGAGGTCCTGCTCCAGCCTGCACCTGCCTCCGTCATCCACCCTCCTTCCATCTCCATCGGAGGCACCCACCTAAAGACGGTGGACAATTTCAAGTACCTCCGCAGTGTCATCAGCAGCGATGAAAGCCTCGACAAGGAGATAAACGCCAGAATCTGCAAGGCCAGTCAAGCGCTCGGCCGCTTGAGGACACGCGTCCTGAACCAGCACAACATCAGGCAATCCACCAAGCTCAAGGTGTACAAGGCCGTTGTTCTCACCAGCCTCTTCTACGGATGTGAGACATGGACCCTGTACAGAAGGCACCTGAAGCAGCTGGAACGGTTCCACATGCGCAGCCTGCGGTCAATCATGAACATCAAATGGCAGGACAAGGTCTTCAACATCGAAGTTCTTGACATGGCTGAGACAACCAGTGTCGAAGCTATGATACTGAAGAACCGACTACGATGGGTGGGACATGTCATCCGGATGGACGATCCCAGGCTTCCGAAGCAACTGATGTATGGGGAACTCTGTTCGGGGAAACGAAAGCGGGGCAGGCCTCTCAAGAGGTTCAAAGACTGCATGAAGTCCAGTATCAACAACACTGGAATCACCCCAAAACAACTCGAGTCTCATGCTCAGGACAGGACTGAGTGGCGAGCCCTTACCAGACGCGCCAAAGACTCTTTTGAAGAGAAGAGACAGGCAGAGGTCACTGAGGCCCGTGGAAGGAGGAGAAAGGCATCAACAGCTGCCTCAAGCGACTCGGGTCTCTTCCCCTGCCCCAACTGTCCCCGGACCTGAAAGTCAAGGATCGGCCTCCCCAGCTACCTTCTTGCCCATGGCAGACGGGAACGAAAGAAGATGTCATCATCGTTTACGATGGTCAACCAAGATATATATTTATATATATATATACACATATATATATATATATATATATATATATATATATATATATATATATATATATATATATATATATATATATATATATATATATATATATATATATACATTATGAAGAGAGAAGAAACATTTAGATATAATTAGTAATAAAATGTATCATACCTAAACTGTTCCTAGCTCACAGTTGGGTGCGGATGCATTCATGTATATATGTGTGTGTCCGCATGTATCTGTGTGTTTCTTAATATATTATATATATATATATATATATATATATATATATATATATATATATATATATATATATATATATATATATATATATAAAAGTGGCTCAGAAATAAAAAGAAATGTTTTTAACTTAACAACCTGCACAACGAGATTGTTTTAATATATTAGTTTGTGCAGAGCCTATTTCACTGTTTCCGCTTAATTGTGTAGCCGGAACTAAACTGGGGCTCATTGTGTCACGTGCCGGGCATAAAAGAAAGTATCATGTATAACGTAATCACAAGATCCTATCAATAGATCATACTATTGTTTGTAGAGTGGAATCATTATTATAATCATTATTACAACCACCACCACCATCATCATCATCATCATCATCACCATCATCATCAGCATCATCATCATCATCATCATCATCATCATCACCATCATCATCATCATAATCATTTTCAAATAATCTTATACACTGTACTCATGGGAGGCTAAGGCAGTTCTATACCCTGAAGGAAACCTCCTGCATTTCGCTCCCAGACTGGTCAGATAAGTTTTGTTGATGTTGAGCTTCAATGTTTATTAGTCGAAGTCCCCAGCGAAAACTCCTGTGTCGCAGTACTAAAGTAATAAGATTAGCTCAAATATTGTTGATGTTGTTGTTGCCTACCCCCAGGTTAGCCAGCCTTAATCTACCAGGCTTATAATCAATTGCATTATAGCTATGGTTGTTTTGACTTTTAACCTGACTGTGTATCGTGGATTACATGTTGATATTACTCCACTTCGATACTATTTTGCATCAGTTAACGCCCTCAGTATAAGCATGAACATCACAAACTCCTATTTTCCTTTCATATCAAGTAGTCAAGTGCTAAACCTTAATTGTGGAATGCTTGGGATTTTTTAAAATGAATCTTAGAACATTTAAATTTTTTAATGTCGGCAGATTATCGTAATCTTCAGAGCAAGGGATGAGATGCTTTGCAGTATTTGTTCCAGATATTTTCGTTCTGAGTTTAAATCCCACTGTAGTCGACTTGGATCGTAGATTTAGTCCGTAACCCGGATTAATACCACCAGTATGCCCTTTGCTACTATTAGCGATGTACACTGTTTTAAGAATACCTCCCTCCCTTCTTCCTTCCCACCACTTTTAAAGGTTGTGAAAACGGTCATGGACATTGTCCTTCCTTCCATGGCGAAACAATAAAAAGGAAAAGACAGAGGAACACCCATGACTCTTTCCAAGACCTTCTAGACTATTGAAAGTGATAATAGAAGTAATCTTACGATGAGATACCTTGTGTGAATGCTTGCAAAAGAGTGGGTCTCTCTCCAGTCATGGACTAGGTGTTGGTGTTAAATCGGACGATAAATTATGTCTACCACACAAGTGCAATAACTCCGATGGGCTTCCACGCAATTTCCGTCCATCAAATTTTACTCACAAAGCTTGAGTAGACCTGACTTTCTGGTAGAAGACACCTTCCCAAAGTCCCACGCTGTAAGATCGACCCCAGAACGGTAGAGTTGTAAAGTGAACTTCTTAACCACACAGTCAAGCTTGCGCCTACTGGATATTAAACTTAATTAATCATACTTTGCTGGTGAAAATAAGTCACCCTTCCAATGGCCAATTGAACAACGTAGACATTATAGTTGTAATATGATGTTGGTGGAATGATAGCCAAGTTAGCCAATGTAGCCAAAATGGCCGACGTCTATGCTGTAACTACTATACCAACGTAGCACGCCCACACAATATATCAAGTAACCTGACATGGAAAAAACATTCAAAATAGACAGAAAATATTTTAAAGATTTCCATTTTGCTTGCTCTTCAATGAAGTTATATCTGATGGTTGTGAGTCATGAAATAAAATCAGATTTCTTGAAGGAAATCATCTTAAATTTCCAGTAAATTCAATTTCAGATTGTTAAAGTTTACGTTCGATTCAATTGTTAAGTTAGCCTGAAGAACACTCCACTACTGTGGTATGTCTACTAGAAACTTTAACAATGTGAAGTAGACAATAAGAAACTATTCCTCCCTTATCTCGTTTGTGGAGGCGACAACGATGATTGTTGAGACGTCTCTGAGGTGTTGTTGTTTACTCCCGAGTTGACTGATCCAGCAGACGTAATGCAAAGTTATGACAATCTAGTATTTGTAGAGGTATCGCACATTACAGATGCCGTTGAATATGAGATAGAGATGGGTGGTACATAGATAATTTCTTTGGATGTGCAGAGAATGTAGTAGTAGTAGTAGTAGTAGTAGTAGTAGTAGTAGTAGTAGTAGTAGTAGTAGTAGTAGTAGTAGTAGTAGTAGATATGGGAAGTTAAAAGGAAGAGAGGCAGTTGTATTAGTGATATAGGTGACAGGGAGAGGTAGTACATAGTCAGCTAGTTGAAGGAAATCGAGGTCACTGTAGTAGTGGTAAATTTTACAAAGGGGTGTCATATAGATTCCTTTCAGTTTTGTTGAGAGAAACGGAGGCTTGTAAGTTGAGAGGTACAGAGGATGCCGAAGCAGTGGTATTTGAGACAATTGGTGGTTGTTCATAGCTTGTTAGTTGAAACAGGTGGAGGTTGTACATCGTTAACAAGTTGAGAGGAATAAACTGTTGTAGTAGGGGTAGAGAGATGTGATCCGTAGCTTGATAGTTAAGAGGAACAGAAGCTGTTGTAGTAGTGGTAGAAGAAACAATTGAAGGTGATTTATAGCTAGCTAATTGAAAAAATAGAGACTCTTGTAGTAGTGGTAGATAAGGCAGTGGGATGTGGCCAAGAACTTAATGGCTGATAGGAACGAAGGCTGTTGTAGTAGTAGTAAAATACTCAGAGGGATATGGCATATATCTAGCTAACTGGAAAGAACATATACTGTTGTAGTAGGGGTAGATGAAACAGAGAAAAAACAACGCATGTCTTACGGTGGTTGTATTGTGTTGATTGGTGAGATTCTGCCAATCCATCGAATAGTCGTCTTTGGGATACGATCTAACATGTTTAGATGTCTGTAGCAACAACAGCAACACATGAGTAACAGTACATAGCAGCAGAAATAGCAGTGTCTCGAACCTGGAACCAGTACTCCATTGTTGGTCTAATTGGTGTTTTATGGGAAGGTCACAATCGATGATATTTGAAGTATTTTGTGACGCTACAGTGGAAGCCTCTCGTTTACAACAAGATCTAGGCTGTTATTGTGTGCAGCACAACGACTGTTACATAAACGTAAACAGTAGAGATTTTTCTTGAAATTTAAAGAAATGATGGACAGGTTTAATTGGAACATCAATCAAAACAAACAGAAAGAAATGTTATATTACATATGTATTATGACGCAAACAGAAAGATGGACACACGTCTTTAGTAGAAACAATAGTGGAAATAAGCAGAAAAATATATAATGACATTAAAGGAAATAATGAGAAAGCTGAAAGCCAACCGACCAGATATTACAGTCAAAGACCACAAAGAAAAGAAATTCTTTCTAATAGATGTATCAATCCCCACAGACGACAATATACCTTCCAAGGAAATGGAGAAACTCTCCAAATATAAAGATCTAGAGACAGAAATAACTCGAATGTTGAAAATGAAAACAGACATAATACTGATAATAATAGATGCTCTGGGAATGATAAAAAAAACTCAGATAAATACATAGCCAAAATACTTACAAATATATACAACATACAAAAGATAGCACTACTAGGCACTGCACACATATTACGAAAAGTAACATCAATTCAATAGAAACAACATCAGCAAAAACTCCACTGCTCATATCCAAGGCCTACATAACCGAGCTCGGTAAAGCAGTAATGATGCGCAATAAAAATAATAATGAAAATAAAAATAATAATGGAAATAATAGAGAAACGGAATAAACCCAAAGTGCTGATTCTGCAATGCTGAGGTTGAAACAGTGGATCACTTAGTCTCTGGATGTAAAGTTTTAGCACCAGTAGAATACAAATATAGACATGACAGAGTTGGCCAATATCTACACTGGGTAATATGTCGGCATTACAAAATCAAAGCTGAAGACAAGTGGTACAATCATCACCCTGAGGCTGTAACTGAAGGAGAAAAAGTAACAATTCTCTGGGACTTTCCTGTACATACTGACAGGACCATAAAAGCAAATGGACCTGACATCACTATAAAATATCAACATAACAAGGTCTGTTTATTAATAGATATGAGCATCCCATGTGATCACAATATCGCGGCAAAAGAATTTGACAAGCTACGAAAATATAAAGATCTGCTTATTGAAATTGAGAAAATGTGGCGCCTCAAGGCCGTTACAATACCAGTGATTATGGGAGGACTGGGAATAATCAAGAAAGGAACAGAACAATATTTACGAATGATTCCTAGTTTACCCTCTCTGCACGTGGTGCAGAAAATTGTTTTGACTGGTACTGCACGTATTGAGAAGAGCACTATCTCTGTAAGATTGATATCCCTCCTTGTATTTACATATGCACATGAGTATATATGTATACTGTTTTTTTTTGTTTTTTTTTTTGTTTTTTAAATCATAATCAATGTGCTGTATTAACTGGCTTACCAATGCACATTGTGAATTTATTTGCCATAGATGTCAGGAAGACACTCGGCATATATCTCAGAAACAATAATGAAAGAAAATAAAAATGATAATAATAATAATAATAATAATGCTTTCTTTATTGACCACAAGGGTTTACACAAAGTAGACATTAAAGACAATACAGGACAATACAGGACGGTACAAATGGGCATTTCTGCGTGTAAAAAAAAAGACAGAGGATGTAACAAATAATAACAATGAAAAATTCCCCAATAGGGCGGAGACTTCCGAGGGACATTTGTGGAGAAAGCCCATTAAAAGGCCATAGTGACCCTGACCACCAGAGCAAGTGTTCTCTCCCAGTTTTCCACCTTTAACTTACAAACACATACTCAGAGTAGGCCCATTCACTCGGGCCATTCTTGCTTCTCTCACCCATCTTTCAACAAAATGCTGAGAAGAGAGCACTTCCCTCTCTACCCTGATTTTCCTTTTCAAATGAAATTTGAAAGGCTTGATCAGGGCATCACCGAAGAGGTAAGTGCTCGTCTTCAGCCCTTTCAAACGTGTCCACCATACTATCTCTTTCACCATGGCCACCAGATAGATAAAAACTGCCTGCCCTTCCCGGCTAAAGGAAGAGGGCGGGGAAATCCTCACGATGGACTCAGCTGGTAGCTGGATCCGTCCTACACGCGACAGCAGGTGTTCGACATAAACCCACAAGTCAGCAATGCTCGGACATTGGACGAGTGCGTGCAGGACGATTTCATCGCCCTGCGCGCATCTCGGACATGCCCGGCTGACGGCACCTCCATGCCTGTAGAGTTTATCCCGAACTGACAAAGCTCCTCGTTAGCACTGCCAAGCCAGGGATTTCTGGAGGTTGTCCATAGGCCCCGGGCCGAAAGTTCTTCCGAAGAGATTGGCTAGTTGATTTTCGTCGACGCCTAGAGTTTCCCCAAGTACGTCATCGCTCTTCTCCTCCACTAATCCTCTATAGTACGCCGAGGTGGAGTTTCCACCGATCACATTGCCCGATTGGTCGAGAGCTGTGAGCGCCTGAAGATATTCCAGTCTCCAAGCGCTACCTCTCGGTCTTCGCTTGACCCAGGACTGCAGCTCCGTCAAGGAGACGAGCTGGGGAAAGACGCGTCTAGCAAACGGCGATCACACCTGATCACCGTAGAGGAAGAGGTGGAGATGTCGTAGCCTGAGCGCGTGTCTGCGCATCATCACGACATGCCCAGCCCTCCACGTAGCGGGTGTTGACAGCAGATGGACCGCCTGACCATCGGAGCGCGTCCCTTCCACAAAAGGCGAAAGAGCACACGATCCAGCGCATTCAGGCGTGGCTTAGAACAAGGTACAACGGTCAGGCGGTAGTAGATGACGGATGCCATGTGCGCGTTAGCCACCTCCGCTCGACCTTTCAGGGATAGCTTCCTCTCCGCCCATTTCTGGGTGAGAGAAGCCACCCTGCTCGTCACCTCGTCCCAGTGTTTGTCCGTCTGGAGGTCCGGACCGAACCAAACCCCAAGCAATTAAAGTGGTCCGTCCGTCCAGCGCCCTACGACGCTGTTGGACGGCATGGAGCTGCCTCCTCAGGTGCCGAGCTACAGGCCCACCGACTTTTCCTGGTTGATCATTGCTCCTGTCACCGCTTCGTATTCTCTTAGTGTAGTTCCGTTCGCCTCGATGTGTTTGGCGTCCGACACCACTACGTTGACTCGAGAGTCAATATGTACAAGAGGGACGAGAGGGGACATCCTTGGCGGACCGAGCGCATGATGTTGAACGGTTCCAAAAGGTGACCGTTCACTCTCACCACAGAGAAGATGTCGCTGTGCATGGCAGCGAACCAGCCTCTGAAGACGGTCCCAAAGCCAGCCGCCCTCAGGACTGCCGCTAAGTAACGATGGTCGACCCTATCGAAAGCTTTCGACTAAATTGACCAAAGACTCAGGTTCCCTAGCTACCCTCTCTACGATTTATCGCATGAGGTTGAGATTGTCGTGGATGTATCTGTCGGGAATGGTGCATGTATGCGCCTCTCCCACCAGACCACCAACGACAAGCGTCAACCTCTTTGCTAGCACCTTGGCCAACATCTTGAAGCCTGTGTTTAGCAGAGTTATGGGCCTGAAATCATCTATGTTATCCCCCTTGTTCGGATCCTTTCTCAGCAACGCCACAGCTCCTGGGCTCACGGAGCTGGGAATTCTTCCGTTCTGTTGCCAGTTGCAGTAGACGTCCACCAAGAGGCCTCCAAACAAGTCTGGCATGTGTGCGTAAAGTTCATAGGGCAGACCATCAAAACCAGGCGATTTACCCCTTGTGCAGCCAGTCATTGCCTCCCGTACTTCAGCGGCTGTTATCGGCTTTGCGCAACACTCCGCCTCAGTGGCCGAGAGCCGCGGCAGTCCGTCGAGGTAGACACTAAAGTCTATCCCTCGACCCGGCCCACCGCTGCCCCCGAACAGCTGAGCGAAGTGTCGCTGAAAAGCTTCACACATTTTCCCGGGATCGAGTAGCATGCGCCCGTCGTGGTCCACCAAAGACCGGATCGTGGCTTTGTTGCCACGACGCGCCTCCGCCACTCGGGCCCATTGAACGGCTTTCGTCCCCTCGTGTCTGAGAGCACACACCCTAGTTCTGACAACGCAGCCTTCGTGCTTTGCATTGAAGAATTGGTCAAGGGCCAATTTCGCCGCAAGCACGTCGGTCACGATGCCTTTGCTAAGCGCCTCGTCTAATTTTCTAACTAGTTCTCCCTCTGCTCTATTTTTCTCTATTGCTAAAGCCTTACTAAACCTAATGGATTCTATTCTAATCGCTCTTTTCAGAGTAAACCACCACTTGTTGTTGACGATGGCCCCCGTCAACGCCCGCTTAACTAGTTCGCTAATCTGGTCTCTGTATGCCTTGCGCGCTGGTAAGGACGCGTTTAGCTTCCAGTAGCCGGGTCCTCGTCTATGAAGCCTATCTAAGTCAACCACACAGATCACGAATTTGTGGTCCGTGTAGCTGATTATCTTGAATTGTGGACAGCCTATGCTAGACCTATCTATTTCCCTACAAAATACTCTATCTAGATATGATCTGGATGACCAGATGCGATTTGTCCAAGTCCACATTGGCACTTTCGGGAAATCCAATCGGTACCTGTCAGACAGTTCAAAACGCCTGAGCAGGTTGGTGAGGCTCTTGCACCCTCCACTCTATCCGCTAATCCCACACAGTCCCAGCGTGAATCTAAGATCCCGTTCCAGTCGCCCACTAACACTAAAGAGCGGGACGTTCCAAGAAAGTTCTCCAGACGCCGGAAGAAATCAGGCCGCCCTGCTTCTGTCGGGGCATAGACGGCCACTAGCCTGAAAGCTTGCCCGTCTCTGCTGGTCACGTCCAGCACCACCAACTTACCCTCTGGGTCAAGGAAGATGGCCCGTATGGCGAGATCCAAACCTCTCCGAAAAAGTACAGCAACTCCTCCCTCCGATCCAGGACGGCTGGGAGATGCGTACACATCGTAGCCGCCGAAGATCGGTGCGAAGGCCCGTGCTTCGGAGATTCTGGTCTCGCTGATGGCCACTACATCTATGTTTAGTGACCTGAGGTCGTTGAGCAGGTGACCCTGCTTCCATGACGACCCCAAGCCATGCGCATTTATGCTGCCTATTCTGAGTGAGGTCATGTTTAAAATAGAGTGGAAAAGATGGGAAAGACCACTTACCGTACTTTTCGTAGAGGAAGGATGGTTTCTCCATCCCTTTTCACTTGATCGTCTGGTGAAGGGACCGTTGAATTGTCCCTTCGGCTGGTCGTCGGCTCTTCTATGAGTATGTTCGAATATACTCTCCGGTTGAGAGTCCCTCCTAGGTCTCTGAAATCACCAACTGCGTTGGGGAATTTCGTTTTAATGTTTGTGTATTGTTTCTGTGCTATTTTTAGCAGTCTTATATTCGTTGGCGTTTTGATTGGTGCTGGTATTATGTAGTCGTGCTGTGAAATGTCTGTGTTCAATTATGTAAGTCATTAGTTTCTTGTGTGTATTTATTGCCGTAAATTTGTTTTTCTGAGGGTGGAGTGTGGTGCTGCTATTTTCTTGTCGTTGTTGCTGGGTGTGTGTGTTTTGTTGTGTTTGCGATGTTGGTACGTCTACTATCACATACTTTCTGCCTCGAGTGATGTGGGTTTTGCGTGCCCAGACGCACCCCAAGGCCTTTTGGATTTGAGCCTTCGTGGCTCTCTCCACTCGATGTGAGATTTTGCTTACGGTGCGGTAAGTCACCGTCCGTAGCTGCTGGTCCTTGAAAAAATTGGGTGGAGGTTTCAGGGAAACTCTATTTGCGCTTCTTGTCACCATGGCCCCTGCGACTGCCATCTCCTCCTCTGTGACTAACACTGTCTCGATATTTCGGGCGACACCTGCAAAAGAAGTGGTCCCTTTTTCAGCAGCACCACTATTGCTGCCGCTACTGGTCTTACTGGTGGTGCTAAGGTCGCTATTACAGGTATCGGTGTCATTCTTGTTGTTTTCGCTGGTACAGTTGTTGGTGTTGTTGTTGTTGTTTTCGTTGATACTATTGCTGTTGTTACTGTTATTGTGGCTGTTATTATTGTTCTTTTTGTTGATACTGTTCCTACTATTATTGTTGTTGTGGCTGTTGTTATTGTCATTGTTATTGTCGTTCTCGACCTTACCGCTGTTATTTTTGTTATTGTCGTTCTCGACCTTACCGCTGTTATTTTTATTATTGTCGTTCTCGACTTTACCGCTGTTATTTTTGTTGTTGCTGTTGTTATTGATGGTGTTGTTGTTGGTGTTGTTGTTGGTGTTATTGTTGGTGTTGTTTGTGTTAGAAATATTTGTTAATTTTAAATCTGTAACAATCTTTTTTTCCTTTGTAATATTTTCGTTTATATTTACCTCCGCTGGAACGCTGTCTTGTTGACATGCTGATAAAGTCTCCCTCTCTCTGTGTTGTCTGACAGCGCTCTCTCTCTTTCTTGTGTTATCCATGTTGAAAATTTTCAAAAACAATATTTTTGCACAAGTACGAATACGACACCCCGTAAAGAGGTGCCGTATTATTTACTATTGAACCCTTGTATTAGGTGGGTCACTTCTTCTAAACTTTTATCAAATTTAAAACTTGAATAAAAAGTTTAGAACGGTTGAAAAAGAGGTAAAACGTTGAAAAAAAACTGGAGGCGATAAGAAGCGTGGCTTCACCAACAATAATAATAATAATAATAATTGTTTCTACTTTAAGCACAAGGCCAGAAATTAACCAGTGCATTACTGGTACTTTATTTTATCGACCCCGTAAGGATGAAATGCAAAGTCAACCTCAATAATAATCTGGAGATAGAAATTGGAAAAATGTGGAAATTGAGAACTAAAACAATACCAGTGGTTGTAGGCGTTCTAGGAATGATACCTAAGGGGTCTAATGATTACTTATCGCAAATCCCAGGAAACCCACGTATAGGAGAAATACAAAAGATAGTACTAATGGGAACTACCCATATACTAAGGAAGATTCTGTCAATATAAGTACATCACAAAGATGCATGTGTATGTATGTTCTTTCTTGAACATGGCGGACCTTGTTGTCTCTTGAGGTCACTGGTTGTGACCTGGTGATAACTCGTATGAGCATAAAGCAAGATAAATGCAGCTGTAATAATAATAATTGTTTCTACTTTTGGCACAAGGCCAGCAATTACCCAGTGCATTACTGGTACTTTATTTCATCGACCCCATGAGGATGAAAGGCAAAGTTAACCTTGGCGGGATTTGAACTCAGAATGGCAAGGGACGTAACTCTATGCGTCAAAGCATGGCGTCCGACCCTCTACCGATACTGCCAATCCACCGCCCAATAATAATAATAATAATAATAATGATAATAATGATGATGATGATGATTCATGAAAACGTGTTGTTTAATTCATCAGAAACATCCTGTTTTAATGTCATTTTGGCGCCAATATCGGTGAATTAGTTGTCAGAAAAATATTGAATTTTATTGTTCCTTGCTTGTATGTGCAGACGTTTTAATTAGTTAAAAAATCCGATAGCAGCAACAACAGCATCAATAACAACAGCAAATAGGAAAACAAAACAAAATAATAATATAAGCAATCTTAGTGATAGTAATAATAAATAAAAAAATAATAATGATTTCTTTATTAACCACAAGGGTTTACATAAAGTAGACATTAAGGACAGTGCAGGACAATACAGGACGGTACTAATGGGCATTTCTGCGTGTAAAAAACAAAAGCAGAGGATGTAACAAAAAAATAACAATGAAAAATTCCCCAATAGGAGGGAGACTTCGGAGGGACATTTGTGGAAAAAAATAATAATATTAATAATAATAATGCTTTTTTTATTAACCACAAGGGTTTACACAAAGTAGACATTAAGGACAGTACAGGACAATACAGGACGTTACAAATGGGCATTTCTCCGTGTAAAAAAAACAAAAAATAGAGGATGTAACAAAAAAGGAATCAATGAAAAATTCCTCAATAGGGGGGAGACTTCCGAGGGCCATCGTGGAGAAAGCCCATTAAAAAAGCCACGGTGACCCTAACCACCAGGGCAAGTGACCTCTCCCAGTTTTCCACCTTTAATTTACAAACACATACTCAGAGTAGACCCATTCACACGGGCCATTCTTGCCTCTCTCACCCATCTTTCAACAAAATGCTGGGAAGAGAGCATTTCTCTCTCTACCCTGACTTTCCTTTTCAAATGAAATTTTAAAAAGTTAATCAGGGCACCACCGAAGAGGTAAGTGCACGTCTTCAGCCCTTTCAAACAAGTCCACCATACTATCTATTTCGCCATGGCCACCAGACAGATAAAAATTGCCTGCCCTTCCCGGCTAATGGAAGAGGGCGGGGCAATAATCACGATGGACCCAGCTGATAGCCGGATCCGTCCTACACGCGACAGCAGGTGTTCGACATAAACCCACAAGTCAGCAATGCTCGGACACTGGACGAGTGCGTGCAGCACGGTTTCGTCGCTCTGCGCGCATCTCGGACATGCCCGGCTGACGGCACCTCCATGCTTGTAGAGTTTATTCCGAACTGGCAAAGCTCCTCGGTAGCACTGCCAGGCCAGGGATTTCTGGAAGTTGTCCATAGGCCCCGGCCCGAAAGTTCTTCCGAAGAGATTGGCTAGTTGATTTTCGTCGACGCTTAGAGTTTCCCCAAGTACGTCGTCGCTCTTCCCATCCACCAATCCTCTATAGAACGCCAAGGTGGAGTTTCCACCGGTCACATTGCCCGATTGGTCGAGGGCTGTGAGCGCCTGAAGACATTCCAGTCTTCAAGCGCTCCCTCTCGGTCTTCGCTTGACCCAGGACTGCAGTTCCGTCAACGAGACGCGCTGGGGAAAGACGCGTCAAGCAAACGGCGACCACACCTGATTACCGTCGAGGAAGAGGTGGAGATGTCGTAGCCTGAGCGCGTGTCTGTGCATCATCAGCCACGGCATTCCAAGCCCTCCACGTAGCGGGTGTTGACAGCAGATGGACCGCCTGACCATCGGAGCGCGTCCCTTCCACAAAAAGCGAAAGAGCAAACGCTCCAGCGCAGTCAGGCGGGACTTAGGACAAGGCACGACGGTCAGGCGGTAGTAGATAACAGATGCGATATACGCGTTAGCCACCTCCACTCCACCTTTGACGGATTGCTTCTTCTCCGCCCATTTCTGGGTGAGAGAAGCCAACCTGCTCGTCACCTTGTCCCAGTGTTTGTCCGTCTGGAGGTCCGGACCGAACCAGAGACCTAGCAATTTAACCGGTCCGTCCGTCCAGCGCCCGACGACGCTGTTGGACGGCATGGACCTGCCTGTCCAGGTACCGAGCTGCAGGCCCACTGACTTTTCCAGGTTGATCATTGCTCCTGTCACCGCTTCGTATTCTCTTAGTGTAGTGCCGATCGCCTCGATGTGTTTGGCGTTCGACACCACTACGGTGACATCGTCCGCATATGCTGACACGGATCCTCCGCATCCTAGTTCGCGCGGGACCCCCTCAACGTCTCCAGTTTGTGCAGTAATGGCTCGAGAGTCAATACGTACAACAGGGACGAGAGGGGACATCCTTGTCGGACCGAGCGCATGAAGTTGAACGGTTCCGAAAGGTAACCGTTCACTCTCACAACAGAGCAGATGGCGCTGTGCATGGCAGCGATCCAGCCTCTGAAGACGGGCCCAAAGCCAGCCGCCCTCAGGACTGCCGCCAGGTAACGATGGTCGACCCTATCGAAAGTTTTCGACTGATCTAAATTGATCAAGGACCCACCCGTGCCAGGATCCCTAGCTACCCTCTCCACGATGCATCGCATGAGATGGAGGTTGTACGTCGGTCGCGATGCCTTTGCTAAGCGCCTCGTCTAATTTTCTAACTAGTTCTCCCTCTGCTCTATTTTTCTCTATTGCTAAAGCCTTACTAAACCTAATGGACTCTATTTTAATATCTCTTTTCAGGCAAACCACCACTTGTTGTTTATGATGGCCCCCGTCAACGCCCGCTTAATTAGTTCGCTAATCCGGTCTCTGTAGGCCTTGCGTGCTGGTAAGGACACGTTTAGCTTCCAGTAGCCGGGTCCTTGTCTATGTGCCTATCTAAGTCAAGCACACAGATCCCGAATTTGTGGTCCGTGTAGCTGACTATCTTGAATTGTGGACAGCCTATGCTAGACCTATCTATTTCCCTACAAGATACTCTATCTAGATATGATCTGGATGACCCTATGCGGTTTGTCCAAGTCCACATTGGCACATTCGGGAAATCCAATCGGTACCTGTCAGACAGTTCAAAACGCCTGAGCAGGTTGGTGAGGTTCTTGCAGCCTCCTCCCCTATCCGCTAATCCCACACAGTCCCAGCGTGCATCTAAGATCCCGTTCCAGTCGCCCACTGACACTAAGGAGCTGGACGTTCCAAGAAAGGTCTCTAGACGCGGGAAGAAATCAGGCCGCCCTGCTCATGTCGGGGCATAGGGGGCCACTAGCCTGAAAGCTTGCCCGTCTCCGCTGGTCACGTTCAGCACCACCAACTTACCTTCTGGGTCCAGCAAGATGGCCCGTATGGCGAGATCCAAACCTCTCCTAAAAAGCACATCAACTCCTTCCCCCGATCCAGGACGGCTGGGAGATGCATACAGATCGTAGCCGCTGAAGATCGGTGCGAAGGCCCGTGCTTCGGAGATTCTGGTCTCGCTGATGGCCACTACATCTATGTTTAGTGACCTGAGGTCGTTGAGCAGGTGGCCCTGCTTCCATGACGACCCCAGGCCACGCGCATTTATGCTGCATATTCTGAGTGAGGTCATGTTGAAAAGGAGTGGAAAAGATGGGAAAGACCACTTACCTTACTTCTCGTAGAGGAAGGATGGTTTCTCCATACTTTTCACTGCTTCTGGCCTCCTCCGGAAGGATGTCCTTATAAATCCTCCTGGAGAGTGCTTGTCGGAAGTCTCCGATGTCTTTGGGGAATTTTTGTTTTAGTGTCCTGTACGTTTTCTATGTGATGTGAGTGATTTGTATGTGTGGAGGTGGTGTGAACTTTTGGGGTGTTCTGTAGTCTTTTTCTGTGATGCTGGTGTTGTGTTGGATGTAGTGTAATAATTGGTTGTTGTTCAAATTTAATGCTGTGTAGTGTGTATCGTTTTGGTTGACTTGTTTTGTTTGCATTTGTTGTGGGTTTGTTTCTGTTTCGCTTTTGGTGACTTTTGTGGTGTTGGTGATGGTGATGGTGTTGGTGTTTGTGGTGATGGGGTTGGTGATGTTGGTGTGGATGGTGGCATAGCTGTCCTAACGCTTTTGTTTGTTAGTTTATTTGTTTCCCTCTGTATTTTGTTTTTGGAGGGGGAAGGAAGGGGAATTTTTCTTTTTTGGGTTCTTTCTCTTTTTTCTTTTTTCCTGATACAGTTTCCCACTCCTCGTCGTCACAATCAGTCTTCAGTTGCGATAGGTCGGGGAGTGGAACATCCTCCACATGCGTTGGTTTTGGTTGTGGCGTGGTGGATGCTGGAAGCGCTGGTACTAGTTCTGACGCGGTGGGTGGTGGTGGTGTTGATTTTGCTACTGTTGCTGGGGTTGTTGCTGTTACAGTTACTTCTGTTGTTGCTGCTACAGTTGTTGCTGCCATTTCTGCTGCTGGTGGTGTTGATGGTTGAGTCACCGTGGTGGGTAAGAAAGGTGGCCTTAACTTTTTAGCCTGAGGGCAGAAAGCCTTTAGGTGGGTTCCTTCACCACAAACGACACACGTAGGCCTTCTACCCTCAACGATTACGGTGAGGTGGCTGCCGTCAGTGAGTTCTATCACCTCTGGGATTTCCTCAATGCTTTTTTGGTCCCCTTGGATCAGGAGCTCCATCCCAGATCCGGACCAGTTCTCCTGCTTTTCTTTTGTTATTTCAATTATTTTGGTGTTGGCTTCGATGCCGGCGAGGACGGCAGCCATTAGCTAGGGAATTTCGATGGTCGGTGGAACGTGGGTCACCCTGATCTTCACGAGTCTCTGGCCACAATAGCATGGGACGAGTGTGAAGTCGTCGCTTCTTAATGGGGCCATAGAGTGCTCTCTGGCTTCCTGTGGGGTTCCAAAGAACACGTCCACAGTTCCATACTTCTGCTCACGTCAGATGTGGGATTTTTCGCCTATACATGTCCCAAAGCTTTTTGTATTTGGGACTCGGATGCCCGTTCCACTCGGCGTGATTTTGTGTTTATCGGCCGATATGACACGGTGCATAGGCGCCGATGCTCCATTTTATTAGGTGGGGGGGGGGCTGACCCTGTACCCATCTTTTTTAAGACCTGCAGTTATTGATAATGGCGGGAAATGAATGTCTGCATGAGACAAATTTAAATTATTGCTATGCTACTGCTTATATTTTTAGTGTTGGCAAACGTAGTAATATTTACAATGATGGTGTTGGTGTGAGGTGTTAGTTTGTGAGGAAGGCTCTCAGCTTCGTGTGGCTGTGAGTCGTCCATAATTTTTTCAAAGAAAGTTTTTGTTTCATAATTATAAAAGTTTAAATTTTGGGCTCAATCTTTTTGAGTGTCCTTTTCAGAAAGCAATATATGTGAACTTATAAACGCTTAACAACAAACATTTTCCATAACAGGCAATTTGAAACAACTGAAAACAACAAACCTTACGATTTCCTACGTAGATCGCCAATAATAATTGTTTCTACTTTAGGCACAAAGCCAGCAATTACCCAGTACATTACTGGTACTTTATTTTATTGACCCCGTAAGGATGAAAGGCAAAGTTAACCTCAGCGGGATGTGAACTCAGACTGTAAAGGGGCGTAACTATGCCAGAAAGCATGGCGTCTAACCCTCTACGGATACTGCCAATTCACTGCCTCTTAATAATAATAATAATAATAATAATAATAATGATTTCTTTATTGGCCACAAGAGCTGACATCAAGAAAAACATTACAGACGGCACAGGACGGTACGGTGTGGGTTTTGTGCGTGTAAAGATTTTTATTATTTATATAAGAAAATAAAAAAAGACATAGAAACATATATATATAAACAATAAAAATGAAAATTGAAAAAATGAAAAATTCCCCAATAGGGGGAAATCCTCCGAATGGTTACTCGTAGCGAAAACCACACAAAATACCACGGCCACCCTGACCACCAGGACAAGCGCCCTCTCTCAATTTTTCCATTTCTCAAACTACAGGCGTATATTCAGAGCGGTCCCGTTCACTCGGACCATTCTCGCTACATTCACCCACCTTTCAACAAACTTGCTAGAAGGCAGCACTTGCCTCTCCACCCTGATTTTCCTCTTCAAGTGAAACTTGAAAAAGTTAATCAGGGATTCGCCGAAGAGGAAAGTGTCTGCCTTTAACCCTTTCAACCTTGTCCACCACACAATCTCTTTCGCCATGTCGATAACCGGATCAGTCCTACAGGCGACAACAACTGTTCGACATAGCTCCACAAGTCAGCAATGCTCGGGCACTGAACGAGTGCGTGCACTATGGTTTCGTCGCTCTACGCGCATCTCAGACAGGCTGGGCTGACGGCACTTCCGTGCCTGTAGAGCTTATCTCAAACCGGCAACGCTCCCCGGTAGCACTGCCAGGCCAGGGATTTTTGGAAGTTATCCATAAGCCTTGGGCTGAAAGTTCTCCGGAAGAGAGCAAACAGCTGATCTTCTTCGAAGCCCAGGATCTCTCCGAGAACGTCGTCGCTCTTCCCCTCCACTAGTCCTCTATAGAACGCCGAGGTGGATGTTCCACCGATACTGGTGCCCAGCTGGCAGATGGCGGTGACCGCCTGGAGACATTCCAGTTTCCAAGTGCTATCCATCGGTCTTTTCCTGACCCAGGACTGCAGCTCCGTCAAGGAGACGAGCTGTGGGAAAACGTTCCTGGCGAACGGCGACCACACCTGTTCACCGTCAAGGACGCACCAGAGATGTCCAGTCCTCAACGCAACGGGTGTTGACAGCAGATGGATTGTCTGACCATGGGAGCGTGTCCCTTCCACAAAAAGCGGAAAAGGAGGCGCTCCATTTTGGTCAGAGTTGAGGCGGGGCAAGGGACGACAGTGAGGCGGTAGCAGATGACGGATGCGATGTATGAATTCGCCACCTTCGACAGGCCTTTCAGTGACAGCTTCCTCTCGGCCCATTTCTGGGTGAGGGAGGCCACCTTGCTCGTCACCTCGCTCCAGTTTTTCTCCATCTGGAGGGCCGGTCCGAACCAGACCCCGAGCAATTTAACCGTTCCGTCCGTCCAACGGCCCACGACGCTGTCGGACGGCATGGACTTGTCTCTCCAGATGCCGAGCTGCAAGCCCAGCGACTTTTCCTGGTTTATCTTTGCTCCTGTCACCGCTTCGTATTCTCTGAGAGCGGTGCCGTCGGCGGCGTAAGCCGACGCGAATTTGCCGCATCCTAGTTCGATGGTCCGATGGTCGACCCTATCAAATGCTTTCGATTGATCCAAGTTGATCAGGGCCCCACCCGTGCCAGGTTCCTTAACCACCCTCTCTATGATGTATCGCATGAGGTGGAGGTTGTCTTGTATGGATCTGTCCGGAATGGCGCATGTCTGCGCCTCTCCGGCCAGACCACCAACGACAAGCACCGACCTCGTTGCTAAGACCTTGGCCAAAATCTTGAACTCTGCGTTTAGCAGAGTTATGGGCCTTAAATTATCGATAACATCCCCTTTGTTCGGGTCTTTTCTCAGCAGCGTCACTGCTCCCCGGCTCACAAAACTGGGAATGCTCCCGTTCTGCTGCCAGTTGCAGTAGACATCTGCCAAGAGGTCACCGAACAAGTCTGGCATAAATGCATAAATCTCGTAGGGCAGACCATCCAAACCTGGCGATTTACTCCTCGTGCAGTTAGCCATCGCTTCCCGTATTTCACCGGCTGTTATTGGCTTTTCGCAACACTGTGCTGTGGTCGTCGAGAGCCGAGGCAGTCCGTCGAGGTATGGACTGAAGTCCATGCCCCGATCCGGCCGCCGCTGCTCCCGAACAGTTCAACAAAGTGCTGCTGAAGAGCTTCACACATCTGCTTGGGTTCGAGCATCACGCACCCGTTTTAGTCAGACAAAGACCGAATTGTGGCTTTGTTGCCACGTCGCGCCTCTGCCACCCGGGCCCATTGGACGGCTTTTGTCCCCTCGTGTTTCAGAGCTCGCGCTCTAGCTCTGACAACGCAGCCTTCGTGTTTTGCGTTGAAGAATTGGTCGAGTGCCAATCTCGCCGTAAGCACGTCGGTTGCGATGCCTGTTCTAAACGCCTCTTCTAGCTTTCTGACTAGCTCTCCCTCTACTCAATTTTCCTTTATCACTAGTCCTTTGCTAACCCTAATCGACTCTACTTAATTGCCCTTTTCAGAGCGAACCACCACCTGTTGTTGACGACCGCTCCCGGCAACGCCCGCTTAACTAATACGCTAATCCGGTCTCTGTAGGCTTTGCGCGCCGGGAACGAAGCGTTCAGCTTCCAGTAACCGAGTCCTTTCTATGAAGTCTGTCTATGTTGATCTCACAGATCACAAATTTGAGGTCTGCGTAGTCGACTATTTTAAATTGTGGACAAGTTCTCTGCCGAATACCCTATCGAGATACAATCTGGATGACACGATGCGGTTTGTCCATGTCCACATTGGCACATTCGGGTGATCCAGTCGATACCTGTCAGACAGTTCAAAACGTGTGAGCAGGTTGGTGATGCTCTTGCACCCTCCTCCCCTATCCACTAGCCCCACACAATCTCATCGTGCATCCAAGATCGCCCACTAACACTAAAGAGCGGGACGTTCCAAGAAAGGTCTCTAGACGTCTAAAGAAATCTGGCCTACCTGTCCCTGTCAGGGCATAGACGGCTACTAGCCTGAAAGAGTTGCCTTCGGTGCCGCTTACGTCCAGCACCACCGACTCACCTTCTGGGTCCAGGAAGATGGTCCGTCTGGCGAGACCCAAACCTTTCCGAAACAACACACCCACTCCGCCCTCCTCTCCCGGACGGCTCGGAGATGTGTACACCTCGTAGCTGTCGGAGATCGGTGCGAAAGCTTGCGTTTCTGAGATTCTTGTCTCGCTGATGGTCACCACATCTATGTTTAGTGACCTGAGGTTGTTAAGCAAGTGACCCTGCTTCCAAACCGAGCTCAAGCCACGCACGTTTACACTTCCCATACTAAATACGGCTATGTTGGGTGAGGAACGGGGCAAGTGAGAAAAGATCACTTACCTTGATCGTCTGGTGAAGGGACCGTTGAACCGTCCCTTCGGCTGGTCATCGGCTCTTCTGTGAGTATATCCGAGTATACTCTTCTGTGAGTATATCCGAGTATACCCTCCTAGGTCTCTGAAATCACCAACTGCGTTGGGGAATTCCATTTTAATGTTTGTGTATTGTTTCTGTGATATTCTTACTAGTCGTATGTTCGTTGGTATTTTGATTGGTGCTGGTATTATGTAGTCGTGCTGTGAAATGTCTGTGTGTTCAATTATGTAAGTCACTTATATTGGGTGTGGTTGTCTTTTAGACTCCAGATATAAGCTGAAAGTGACGTCATATTCCTTCTTAGTGGGTAAGAAAAGAATGGGTATGCATGTAAAGACGCTGCTTGAATCTATTGGCGGTTAATATATATATATATATATATATATATATATATATATATATATATATATATATATATATACCGAAATTCTCACTGCTTCTAACTAGCCTCTGTGTCACGTGATTGATTCTTTAGAATCGGCCATTTGACTTGAAGCAGTGAGAATTTCGGTACATAGAATCCAGTCCTCGCAAGCTGTTCGATCTACCGAATTATTATTATTTTTATATGAGCCGCCAGTGTCCGCGCATTGCCTGGAGACTTAACTGAGAATAGACTTCCTGATGACGCAATGAATTCTCGACAGTTGGATTACGTAACTGTCTTTATCCCATTGCAGAAACTAATTAGTTGGAGTGAAAATTTAAGTAAGAAAAAAATTTTTTTAAATTTTTTAAAAAAAATATTTTCTTATTTTACGTCCTTTATATTATTGTTCTGCATTCTCCTGCATTGAACCACCTAGGTACTATGACATAACCTGTGTATTTGCTGGCATGGGCGTGCATCTGTGCGCTTATGTTAGTTGATATATTAAATTATCTATATATATATATATATATATATATATATATATGTGTGTGTGTTAGATAATTCCGATATATATATATATATACATATAACGAAGGAAGTGTGGTAAGGTACCAGATGGACCATAACGCACCAAAGTACTCAATACTTAGGGTAGTAGAGTGGGTAATAGGAACGAGTAGGACCCCAACGGCTGAGCTCAAGCCGTTTCGACAGCTAATTCTGGACTAGATTTAGTCCAGAATTAGCCATCGAATCGGCTTGAGCTCAGCCGTCGGGGTCCTACTCGTTCCTATATACATACACACACACACATATATATATATATATATATATATATATATATATATATATATATATATATATATATATATATATATATATATATATATATATAAATATTTACACATACACCAATTAAACAAAGTCAGAGGTATATATGTGTTTTGGCAACTTTTCACGTTGTGGTTCAATGAATTAAATAATCAGAGCAAAATACTTTAGTGATTTAAGCCTGGTATGTATATAAGCATTTCTAACATTAATTTTTACCTAATTATGTATGGTTGACCGTATATTTAATTAATTTCCACGTGCTGTTGAAATGTTGGGTAAATATTCTATAGCGGTTGTGCGCGAAGACGCCGCAGTGGTATATGTATTTACTATTTCTTCATAGATGCCATTTATTCTTATAGCCTGGTCTAATTGATTTTTTGTGTGGTTAATTATGTGTATTGGGAATAGAGATGATGTATATATATAATCAATTGATTCTCTGGACATGTTTTACTCTAGTATATATATATATATATATATATATATATATATATATATATATATATATATATATATATATATATATATATATATTGGAGAAATGAAACGAAATTTCATTTCTCACTCTTAGTACGGCTGTTACATTTATTATAATGCTCGGTGTGTTTGTAAACAAACATCCCGAATTAAGCCGTACAGTGTCTAGCAACCATCGTTGCTCATTTGTTCAACCCTGACAAAGTAACGCTGTACTAGTTTCAAGCTTATTAGCTATCGTCAGCAACGTATGCCTTCCTGCCAGATGATTGAACGTCTGAAAGTATATACTTTCCTTATGCACATCAACGGCTGAGCAGCCTAATTTGCATATCGAGTGAGTTAATCGGCCGGGGTACCGAAAACGATAAACGGAAAAAATGTAACGAAATTTCATTTCTCACTCTTAGTACGGCTGTTACTTAAATATAAGTATGTATACGTACATACATATATGAATACAGACGTACAGTAGTATGTATATATATATATACATATATGCATATATATATATGTACGCATGGACTCACCGAACATTTATTATAATGCTCGGTGTGTTTGTAAGCAAACATCCCGAACTTGTACAGCGTTCCTTTGTCAGGGTTAAACAAATTAGCAACGATGGTTGCTAGACATGTACGTATACATACTTATATATATATATATTGTTATATATATATATATATATATATGTATTGTTATACTTGTTGGGGAGGGTCATATTGTTGTAATAATATTGCCAGAAATAATAACAAAACACACCCACTGATGGGTTGGTTTTCGCTTCTGTATTCTTTATATCTCCACAGTTAATTCATTTGGTCCTCAATTTTTTATCATTGACTGACCAACGGTCAAAAATACAGATATAATATAGATATAAACACATATATATATAGTCTAACAAAGTTCTTTCGTTGCACATCTGCAACATCATCAGTGGTACTATTATGTTCCTCCTGTTGTCTTGTATATCTACGCCATTTTTATTTTATCTGTTTATTTATTTATTTATTTTTGTCTTCTCTGCACATGTGTTTGCGTGTGTGTATAGTGTTTGGTGTGTGTTCGCGTTTGGGTGACTGTGTTTACTGGTGTGTGTTTATATGTGTTTGTTGTTATTGTGCTTGTATTTATTTATTTGTTTATTTATATTTCTCTTAAGTCAGTATTGTTTGTTTGGGTGTTGTTATTCCATTCATTTTTTCTGTTTAGCTTTGGCCTTCTAAGTTCTATTTCACTTGCTTCTCTGATTTTCCTATCTGCTGGGTCATATCTATGTTTAGATATTATTTTAATGTCTATGTTGTCTATGTTACCGTCATGTTGTTGTCTGGCGTGTTCGTATAGTACTGAACCGTTTTTTCGTCCTTTTAATTCCCCCCAGTGTTGGTCTATCCTTTCTCCTATTCTACAAGCTGTCTCGCTTATGTATGTTGTTGTCATGTTTCTGCAAGTACCCTCTGTACATCTGATGCTATAGACTACACTTCTAGTTTTACAGTTTATCTGGGTGTTTAGTTTACATATAACACATTTCCTATTAGTACAATGGGTTTTCTTAAAAGGGTATGTTTTGCTGATCAGGGATTTTATGGTAGTTCCTGGCTTTTCTACCACTTTAATCTTTAAGTGGGTTTTTCTCAGGGCCTTTCTACACTGGTTAGCTAATTTCCCTCCAGGGGTAGCGTCCACGAACATGACATTCTGGTATCTCTGGTTGTCGTACCATGAGGTGGCTTTCCTTATCTTATGTTTAGTCCTATCTAAGCTATTCCATGATTTGCTCCTGTATAATAGGCAAATTCCTTTCATGTCCAGTTCTATGAGGGTCTTATACTTCTCCGTGGCTCCTTCGTATACTCTGATTCTGTGTCAATGGTTGTAGCCAGAGAACTGCATGCGGTTGATGAAGTGTTGGATGTGTCTTACCATTTCTGTTGGGTCGCACATGCGGGACACGTTCTTCATCACTCGTACCAAGTCTGCGATCACAATATTAAACTTAGCACTACTGGACCTTGCTGAGTTTTTGGAGGTATTTGGAGGCCATGGGTTTAGCGTAGTGTGAGTGAAGAATTTGGGCCCTCTCGTCTATACTGTTAATTCAGAGTTCCGTGTCTAATACAGGTAGTCTACTGTTAGGGTGTTTGGAAGGGTAGTCGATAGTTACAGTTATACTCTGGTGTATGGAGTTAGCTATCTGCTGGATGCTTTCCATTGTGCTACATTCTAAATCATACTT